>OX155955.1:37756523-38257796 GCA_944548615.1 Micropterix aruncella | reverse complement strand
ATATATATATATATATAATATATAATATATATATATATATATATATATATATATATATATATATATATATATATATATATATATATATATATATATATATATATATATATATATATATATATATATATATATATATATATATATATATATATATATATATATATATATATATATATATATAACAGCTATCATTTTATTGATATTTTAAAGAATACTGTAATTCCAAAGTCAGACGACCTATTATTTGTTACTATTGACGCCATATCCCTGTATACCAATATTCCTCATAATTTAGGATTGGAAGCCATTTCTTATTTTCTTGATGAGAGACCTCATCCTCAAATACCTTCTACGGATTTTCTTTGCAAATTAGCCGAGTTTGTCTTAACGTGTAATGCTTTCTCCTTTGAAGATGAATTTTATCTTCAAATTAAAGGGACTGCTATGGGCACGCGAATGGCACCTTCGTATGCCAACCTTTTCATGGGATTATTCGAGCAAAATTTTCTTCAAACGCAAAATTTAAAACCCATATTATGGTATAGATTTATTGACGACATAGTAATGATTTGGCCACACGGACAAACTACTCTAACAACCTTTCTTGACGACCTAAATAATTTTGGCCCTTTGAATTTCACTCATACCATTTCTAAATCACAAATTACTTTCTTAGATGTTGATTTAACAATTTCCGAAGGTAAAATTAAAACCGCGATTCATATAAAACCTACAAATAAAGAACAGTATTTACACTTTGATAGCTGTCATCCATTTCACACCAAGAGATCCATTCCCTATTCAATGTCCATTCGCGGACACCGTTTAGTTAACAACAAAGAAAATTTAGATAAATATCTCAATAATCTAAAGCAATCTCTTCTTGAAAGAAAATACCCTGCTCCTCTATTGGATAAACATATTCTAAACTCTGAAGTAAAATATATACCTAAACCTAAAATTACTTCAAATAAAAATAATAATAATAATAAAATCTTTCTTAGCACCACTTATTTTCCTGGTGCTGAGAAACTGCGAGATATATTATCTGATTTATTCCCCATCATTTCTAATGATGCATCCACTAAGGATCTCTTAGATTCACCGCCAATTTTATCTTTCCGGCAGACCACCTAATATTAGATCAATATTAAAACAAAACAAAAAATAATCAAAATTTCTCTATTGGTAATAATACTTATGGTCTTCAACCTTGTGGTCGTCCACGTTGTAAAACTTGTCCTCTGTTAGATCTAAGTCCTTTTTTTACCAGTCCAAATACTACTAATAGTTACAGGGTTCCCTTTTCATTGCAGTTGTATTTCAAAAATATAGTATATCAACTTCTGTGCAGGACTTGTGATGCCTTTTATATCGGTGAAACAACAACACCACTTAATATTAGGACTAAATAATCATAGGGCTAGTGTAGGAAATGAAAGCCAACTCCCAATATCTTTTGCATGCCAGGGCACATAATTTATCTTTTGATCAATGTTTTAAAGTTAAAATAATAAAATGCCTTGGTGATAATGCACAAGAAAGGGACGTCAAATCTTGGGAATTGGCTTATATTTATATTTTAGGCGCTTGCAAAGGTTCCGGTCTCAATAGGCAAAATTAATAAGGTTTATCATATTATCATAATCATCAAATGCTTTTTATTTTAATTTTTATCATTCATTTTAAAATAACGTTTTGCACGGTTGGTTTCGGTACCTTAACTAAATCGTGTAAAATATTATTAATCCATTTCTTTTTGTTCGATTCCTTGAATTTAAATTTTCAACGAATTGTTCGATTTCAGAAATGTCACATATCTTGACGACGGCTGAGCCGAAATATTGATATACATTTTATAACAATCATTAATATTTAAGAAACACTAATCGCCTATTATTTTCCAGCATTCATTCTCGTCTCGCATTGTTGTGTGCCGCTGTGAAAGACTGCGGTTTTGATCGGGTTCTAGTGCCACAGCAGGAAGCACCAGCAAACACTGAGTGAGGAGAAGAAGAAGGCGTGGAGTCACTCCTGGTCACCACAGACCAGATAAGTGCCCTTTCATTATTTTATCATTTCATTTATTTAGTAATAAACATAATTTCAATTTGAAAAAATATATATATATATATATATATATATATATATATATATATATATATATATATATATATATATATATATATATATATATATATATATATATATATATATATATTTATATATATATATATATATGTATATATATATATATATATATATATATATATATATATATATATATATATATATATATATATATATATATATATATATATATATATATATATATATATATATATATATATATATATATATATACACACACATATTATATGCCTACGCCAACATGCCTGCCGTATACGGTGGCGCGAACGGCGCCAGTAGCGTCGCGCGTGTTGTGCGAAGCAGATTGACCCCGGCGAGGCGGGACAGCTGCCGATCATGCTTATAATAAAAGTAATGCCCATAGAGCGAGCAGCCCTTTATGACCGTGTGTTGGGATTACTATTCCGCGCCCGCTCTATCCAAATAGCGATGAGGAATAGCCTCTGCGAACCACTGCCATTCCGCCTCTAGCTTTTACGGCCCACCTAAAACGGATAGCTATCTCGCTAAATTACAACAGAGCCTCTAATTCCGCATTGACACCCCTCCGCGGCTTAGAAACCGGTTAGGCGCTCGTCAAAGCTTGCGCGAGTAGACGAGGCAGATCCATCTTACGACCCTTGTGCTCAAGGCAGTACGCAAAAACAGCTTCGATATCTTTACTTGATTATGAGCATGTGAACCACTTACTCAATATACATGCACAAAACCACAAATTTCCAGTCTTGTTTTTTTTTAATTCTGCGGTTTTATGGAACCGGTTGGGAATGGCGTTGCTATTGAGATCATTTGGAATATTTTATAACCACTTGGTATATAACCATTTGGTATATTACACTGGTCGATATTTTTTTAAGTGCATTCCCTACAGCATAGCTAATTTTTTTATATGTGTTTACTATCGTTAAACACAAAATGAAACAAAACAAAATTTTACAGGTCAGGTTTTTTTATTATTTAACAAAGTGTTTTTACATAATTCTGTCATAATATGACGGGTACCTACTTACTTAACAAAATTTCAAATTAACAAAATCCAAAATTTCAAATAAAATTCAATTTAATTTTTTTTGCTCCTGATTTGCGCTTTTGAGTATCTTGAGAGTCTCTCTGCAGGGTCCAGCAATAGTCAGCCAGCATAGATGGGCTCCACTTTCCTTGGTATCGCTTCTCCATAGCCGCAATGTCCTGGTGAAATCATTCGTCGTGCTCGTCACTGACATCTCCCATATTTTCGGGAAAAAAATTTAAGTGAGAGTGAAGAAAGTGTATTTTTAGTGACATGTTACATCCCATATTTTTATAGGCCATGAGCATTTTAGATACAATGCTGATATAGTCTTCACTTTTATGATTTCCAAGAAAGTTCTCGACAACATTCTTGAAGGCTGACCAAGCGGCTAGCTCAACTGGTCTCAACACTGTTTTAAAATTCAGATCAGTCAAGATCTCCCTTATTTGTGGTTCCACGAATATTCCTTCTTTAATTTTTGCGTCGCTGATCTTAGGAAACTTTTGCTTTAAGTAAGTGATGAGGACTGCGTACGGGTGAGGACTGCACAAGCAACCTTGAACCTGTACACAGTCGGGAGACAGGAGTAATCTGGTTGTAACTGCCAGTAACTGGTAGTAAGGGCGCGAGTGTCAGTCCGCTGCGTGATAAACCTGGTTATCTCGCGGTAAGGCGTTGGCTTTTTACCGGCGTGTGGCCGTAACTAGGCGGTGGACTGTTTTTGTCCTAAGTCTTCTGCGCTCACCTCACGGGAGACAGAACGATATCGTTAAAACTTCCTTAAGTGACGAATTCGCCCGTTGTAGTCGACAGTTCTAGTTGCCCCCTTCTATACCTCCTTCCACGCAAGTGGGCTAAATGTGAACGGGATATTAATATGCTGAGTAAAACCAAACCATGACCCTTGCTTTGGTTGCTCTACGACGGTAGTCACTAAAGAAATGGTTGACAAAACCTTGTATGGCCGACCTAAGAGTGCTATACTTACGTTGCGTTTCGTAGAAATATTCTGGTTGCCAAATTGTAGTACGACATTGAGTATTCTAATACGCTATATAATAAATGATTCAATAGATGTTAACTGTATCACACTCATTATCACGTTTATTGAACGTCGTAGTATACCCACTCCCTTGGTTATTTTTACGCCCGATTCCTATTCGTTTGGCACGCTCAAGGGCACACAGCATGCCACCTGGACGCATGCTCCACCTAGCCTGCAAGTAGGTACTCGCAACCCTTTTTTCCATGTTTGATTACCTCTTCTAAGCTGTCGCGCGACGGAATCGATTCCGGGATCAAACGTCCGCGGGGCGAAGACTGCCATGATATTGAAAGTGTTATTTTCGATTCCTGAAGCGCCTTCAAAGGGAACGCTTTCGCCTTATCGTCAATGGAAACGGTTGACTACACGTGTGTTTAATATTTGTACCCGTAAAATATGTTGTTTTTGGAATAAGTCCAGCTTTACATTAAGTCAGTTGCAGGCGTCAGTGCTAGCGCCGAGAAGTGACTCACTATTTACATACAGTCAAGCCGTAGTTAGTTTTTTAGGGTGTATTCATGTTAATAACTAAGTCAGTATTTTCGCTATTTAAAATTTTCCGCACGACTCGACGTTACCCTACAACGCAGCGCCACCCAGTGACCAACTACTGTCTTCAGCGTTTCGACAAGGTCTGTGGTCCGTCGCTTTCTTAAGTACTCGCGCGGAAGACACAATACTTTTATAGCGCTTCAATCGAATATTTTGGTTTTTGATTATGGCCCTTTAAAGAACACCCCAGAGCACCTAACCCTCCGCCGCCGCCAAGAATTTACGGCTCTTGTTTCTAGACGGACTATTTTTTTTTTCTTTTTCCAGGCGGACGAGACAGTTTACCAGCTGATGTATTGCTTCCTTGGTCTATTGTTATTATGCCACTGTTAGACCCTCGGCCGTCGTAATTTCTGCATCCTCATCCCTTTCTCAGAACCCCGGCCTTGCCCCATTCGAGTATGTCATATATTAAACATCTCTTAACCCTGGGTGGCCCACACGCCGTCCGACGTTTTATTTATAGGACAAATTATCTGTCATTTACGTACAAATCTGCTCAATTTCTCCCTCCGGTAAGCGCTTGCATTTAGCATACTCGCGCCCCTGATTTAAATAAATTTTAAGGGCTGCGAAAATGCATACCACGACTGGCTTCCGAAAGGTTAAACTATTTTTAATATTATTTTTAATATCTATTTAATCGAGAAGTTTACGTAAATCATCCAGTCTGTACCGCTGACGCGTGTGTGGAGGGAGCGAACTGACTTTATATAATCCGTTTATTATATAATCTGAATCTGTCATAATTTTGAATCTTTTTTTATGTTTTATGGCAATTTAATATTAAAAAGTATTTATTAGTAACTTATATAAATTTTAAATGGGACATATGACAAGCCGGCAGAAGCATAGCAGAAGCGTCGCGCTGAATTTCCTCCGCAAATCAAAGCGAACAATAATGTGATACCGCACAGCACACGCAGCAGTCGCCGTCATTTTCCGCGTATCGCGCGCCTTCACTCACAAAAGCAAGCGAGGGCTCAGCGGCGTCGACTACCACGTCTAGCTGCCTCCGTGGAACCGGAACCCGCCTTCGCCGTGTTTTTGTGCTGAGTTTCACAAAGCATTTCGTATAATTAAAAGCGATTCACGATCAGGCATATTCGCCGCGTCGCAGTCGTGACCCACTTGCGGAAGAACCCCCTTCATAGGTTTGGGGAGGGTCTACACGTATTGTTCTAAATCCGCTTATGACAGCGCAGAAGGCGCTTCTTCGGGTTATTGCCAAAAAGCCCCGAAGGTACCCCTCAAACGACTTGTTTGCAGAGCTGATGATATTAGACATCAGGCAGGTATATGCAAAAACAGTCTTTCTTAACTACTTCAAAAGTAAAGATAGTCACTTTAAAGCTGAGTTCAAAATTTCAACGAGGAGCGCCACAACCTGTAAACACATTGTACAGAAAACCCGAACATCCTTCGCCCAAAGACACTTTAGCTTTACAGGGCCAAAAATTTATAACCATCTAAAAGAATCTATAAAAACATGCCAAAACACTAAGTCAATCCAATTAAAATCTAAAATTACACAACATTTACTTCAACTCGGTAGAAATGAGGTGGAAAAGGCAATAAGTCATATTTTAAAGTAAAGGTCTGCATTATTATTATTATTGTCATACATTGCACTACACTTTATATTTTAATACTATTTATTTATTTGTTCTACAAACTTCATATTACGACATTTTATAATAATATTTATTTCCATGACCATGCTATATCAATATTTTAAATATAATTATAAGTTTAATTTGAATTCGCTTATCTATTTTATCACATTTTGTATTTTTCATTTTAATATTATGTGCACATAAATAAATCTTTGCCATACATAGAGTTTTCCTTGGTACGGGCTAAGGCCTAGTTTGGCAGATTCTGCAACTAATACGATTGTAAATTTATGTTTTTGAATGAATAAAATTATTATTATTATTATTATTATAGAATAACTTTGTCTTGACTTATTGCGATATTCCTTTTATTATAAGGAGGTAAAACCATGAATATGATTCACAGTAGTATTCAGAATAGGGATGAACAGGGTTATGCAAGGAAACTGGAAATTCTACTGGTCCGGCTTTACGAACGCAGTCTTTCACTTGGGTTCAGATACTTATTTTATATTATTTTTGTTAATAGTTAATAGGCCAGCGACAAAATGTGCAAGAGTTTTGTAAAAGCTGATGCTTTCAGATCATACAGCATTTTGACGATAGAATGCCAGAGTAGAGTCAGCAGGCCAGATTCCGGAAGACCTGACGCTGGTGTACTAGGAAAGGTGTAATTTTTATTAGTACTCCCAAAGTTTTTTGGAAAAGCTGAAACTTCATCAGTAGACAGTGGATGCAACAAAGAACTTGAAACAAATGGTCAAACTGCTTAACAATACAACGCGTGGTGTCAGCATTACAATACAATACAATACAATCATTTACTCCAGTAGATAGGCAGTCCTACACTTGTATGCGTCACAAAATTAAATTCTAAAAAAAATAATTATTAAAAATAAACCATTATTAAAAACATTACTCCATACATATCACAAAAATAAAGTCGCTGCAAATACGCTGGTACGTATTTGTCGGTAACTATTACGCATCGGTTTAATGTGCCGCGCAATACAATAGACTTCATATTTGTGGAATGTATGGAGTGCTGACGCCACGCATTCTATCGTTAGGCAGTCTGGCCATTTGTTTCGAGTTCTTTATTGCATCCACTGTCTTCTGATTAATTGCCAGCGTTTCCGAAACCCTTTGGGGATACGTATTAAAATTACATGTTTCCTAGTACGACAGCGTTAGGTGCCCGGAGTCTACCCCCATTCTATATCCAAAATACTGTCTGATCTGAAAGTATCAGCTTTTACAAAACTCCTGCACTTTTTTGTCGCTGCCTTTTGACTATAAGGAAACATACCGCTGTTACAATATATTCGGTACAAAATTATGAAATTTCGAAGACAAAGCTTATTACATGTTTTCACCTAAACATTTGTAATTTAAACACTTACCAGATTCCACATATATCTCGTGAAACCCAGTATTTCTATCTAAGGATGAAAAATATACTCGTCTACCTAGCTGGTCTGTCTAGTCTTCAATGACAGGTAGAGGAAATATATTGCGAACTCTTAATTTGTTTAAGGCCCTATTGTCTATGCAAAGTCTATTTGACCCATTTTTCTTGTTTACTAAGATCTAGAGGCTAAAAAAAAGACGAATTTGATTATCTAATTATTTTATTCCGTGTAAGTTCAGCCGGGATGTCTCCGATTCTTTTTCTCTCGCAAGGAGACATGCGATAAGGTTGACAACGAATACAGTTATCGTTGAATTAAATCTATTTTTAGGTTACCCTTGTTAACAAGGGACACTTCATTACCTTTAGCAATGATAGAATCACATTGTCGGAGGGTATTACGTAATGAAGTGAGCTCGTTGGATGAAATGCCCGAATTTCATTTAATGTTGTCGATAGGATTTTCGCATTTTATATACATTATTTCAAAAGCTGTCCTGCGTAGTACGACTCGAGGCATATCCAAGATTTCTGTACCTAATACAAGGCTGCATAGGGAAACTAAATATTTTGAAGTAAGTAATTTGCACAAATAAACACAAGAAAAACTATTTATGTTTTCATTAATTTATGCATTATGTTTTCATTAACTTTAATTCGTGCAGCAATCTCTAGCGCAGATGCATGTTGTCGAACGGAGCGGCAAGGGCTCCTCTCGATGGAAACTCGACAACTTGATGGAAACTCGACAACATCTATATAAATATACACATACCATCGTCTATCTCCTTCTTCCTAATCACTTCCAATTCCCTACCTCTCCCATCGGTTTTCTATATTAATTTTTATTTAATATGAACTTAGTTTATTTTACAATTAATGTTTAAGTGTAATATGCTGAAATCCAAATGTGTAATATGCGGAAATCTGTTACTTTCGTAGGCATTATCAGCGTAATGTTTTTCTTTTCTGTCTACATTATGTTTATGCACACGTATGTCAATTTTATGCGCGGTATGTTTCTAGAAATAAAATAAAAAAAAAAAAAAAAGCCTGTTCTTTTGAATGGTATGTGCTCTACGTACCATTCGAACGCCACCTGCATGGAAAATCGACAACTACCTGTTCTCTAGGGTACGTAGCTGCTTTTCAATGGCTGAACCAGTTTATTCAAAACTATGCATCCATGTTGCAAGAGCAGGTGAGACACGCCCATGACGTACAATCTGGTAATGCTATTGAAATCGCATATCAGTCACACTATCACCCTGATTGTAAACCACTTACACAGCGATAGAACGTTCCGCACAGCACAAAGCTCCATGATCATTAAATGGCAAAGCATTAACAATAACTACGAATCGGTTCCGAACAACTTCCGACACTACAGTGCAGCCAACTCTAACGTTCATATTTTTTTGTTTCCCTGCGCAACCCTGTAAATAGGTTGGGTTAACGAGTTATAAGATCATGTATATCCATGTAAAAAGCTCATTCAAAGGTCTGGCACTGAAATGAACAAGAAAATGCTACTTAGGGAACGTGAAAATAAATTAATAAACGTAGATCGGAGTCGATGATTATATTATCGAAGTCTGACAGGTATGTTAGGGTTGAGATTTGAGGGGTTTTGAATGACATAAAACAACTTCAGCGTACGAGAAGAGCATAGAATAGTAAGAGTGATGTACAGTTTCAGATGGTCTTTGTTTATCTAAAGGTTAGGAGTGCACTCCGGTCGAGGTTTAGCAGTGACTAAAATTTGACGATATACGAAGAGCATAGACTTAGATCTACAGGTTTCGCTGTTAGGAAAAACAGGCAGTTGACTAGTCGTGAAAACGAAGCGCTCGCCTATTTTAGCTATTTCCATTGCGTTATGACTTATGATGCTTAAATATACTATATGAGAAAGATTCATATCACTAAATTATTATTATTTGTTTTGAAATTTTCTTTCATGAGTGATTGAATTTACAATCATTTTACTAAAAACTCAGAAAACGCACATAACAACCTAAAAGCAGCAAGCAAGCAAGTATAATTATAAGATAATTTATTTAGAGTAATTATAGAATAATTTATTTTGTAATTAACCTTATGAAAAAAAAATAGAATGTATTTAGGCAATAAAGATAATAATAAATTTAAACTTTAACTTTAAAGAAAAAGCATCAGCTGTCAAAAATACTGGTCACAAACGCAACAAAACAAGAAAACGAAGTTTTTGCAGCAAAATGGAAAATTATTCATGAGGGCCGTTGCTCTCATGAATACAGGCGTAATGCAGGGAAAAACGATTTTCGCTATAAAGTACAACATCGATTGTTGGCGAAAATCCTTAGATTATTGTCACTTAGGCCAATAAATGCGGATAGAAATATGTACCTACCACGAGTGTTTTTAAGTAAGTTAAGATGACCAAAAAAGATTCATGCATTCATACTGTTGCTCGGATTTTGGGAGCTAACGGGCCCATGATGAGAGGGCCACGATGACCCATGTGTTCAGGGTCGGTCACACTCACGGGTCAACACCCATCCGATGGCCTCCACGCATGGGGTGCGAACCTGGATAGGACACTGGGTCAACCAGTCTCCCCTGGGAATCAAACCTCCGGCGCTCCTGGACGGTCTGCGCACCGAGCGGCGCAAGCCAATCGATTGTGCTCTCCGACTAACAGTCGGGGGAGTCTGGGAACTGTATTGTTTCCTATAGAGCGGGGGTGGTTGCCTACCTTACGGCGACTGCTCTTGAAATGACCATTGGCCATCCGATCCCGGTTCAGAGTCGGGCAAAGGACGCCTTGGTCCGCGATAGATTCGGTGTACACCGTTTCACCGCTTCGTAAGGGAGAGGACCGCGCAAGCGACCTCGAACTCGGAACCAATCGAGAGACCGGAGAAATCTGATCACAATTGGAAGCAAGGGCGCGAGTGTCAGCCCGCCAGGTAACATTACTGGCTATCTCGCGGTAAAGGCGTTGGTCTCTTGCGGGTTGTGGCGTAGCTAGACGTCGGATTTGTAATGTCCAAAGTCTTCTACGCGCACAGCACGGTCGATAGAACGATGAATCGTTAAAACGTCCTGCGGTGACGGGTTCGCCCGTTGTGGTTGACATCTCAATATGTTGCTCGGATTCTCATTTCCAGCAATATGTAATCGTACTTCAGTAATCCTCTGACAATTTACTTCTTACTTCTTGTCATAATACTGATTTCTACTCCTACTCCTTCTGTAGAATCTTGAAAGATCTCCCAGAAAATAAACGAAACTTGCCGTCTTTAGAATCATGCAGTCCCCTCAAAAACTGTTTTTTTTTCTCAGAAGCAACCAGTTTTTACCTTTCTCTCTCCTTACGTTTCCGATTCCCACTCTATGGGCATTCTTATTTTAAATATAGTTGTTTGTATTATAGGAAGAATAACTTATTTGTTTATTAATCGTTATTTCAACCTCGCGCATGCAACTGCCCTGTATAATTAGGTTGTTGTAAGACATTGCCATTTGGCAATAAACTCGCCTTTTTAACAACTGCCCGACAAAATTGGTGTGTAATGTTTTCAGGGTTTCTCCATGTATTTTTTCCGTGTCTTTAGTCCACCATAACTCATATTGTCAGAATCGTTATATCATCCCGAGTCTTAGCTGGGTAAAGTAACTGTCAAAATATTTAGTAAGTAATTGTATAAATTAATATAAATATATCGTTTTTAGTGTCAAATGAAAGGTCTGATTGAGTGCATTCAGGAAATTTACATGTATCTATATGGATAAATACATAAATCACAAATGTTTCATAAAAAAAAACTATGGACAACCAAAGACATGGCCCGAATTAGGGAAAAAAAGTGATGACGTAATTGCGACGGCCAAGCCCAGGTCTGTTAGTTGGGTGGCGGTCCCGCTGCCAAAGGGATAGGATCTCCTAATAAATGACAGGCACTTATCCACACACACGCACACCATCTCGCCCCAACGCCCCCTCCTCTCTACGTATCCTCTCGCCCTAACCCCATTAGGTAACTCTTCCATCGGCCGTTATCCCCCTCCCCCCCTTGCTTAACGACTCCATCGCATTTGTATGCTGATCCTAACTGTCGGATAACTATCTATCCTCTAATTGTTATCGCGTGTTCGGGAGATTAGCGGGGATACAAAAATAGTGAGCGGAAGAAATATAGCATATATCCATCAGCAGCAAATACCTGACTTCAACAAGGGTATAATTATACACATCAGATTGCATAATCAAATTTATCTATTTTATTTATTTATTTACATATACATTCAAACGCAAGAGCACAAACAAAATGAATTCACGGTCCAGAAAATACCGTTATATGCTTCTAAATTTAGATATAGGTACGTATACATCAATCTAAGTCCAGGTTAAATGGCGAATACATAAATTTATTGATTACTAGCTGTGCCCGCGACTCCGTTCGCGTACATTTCGATTTTTACGAAGCATTAGGTGCAATAACATTTTTTATTGCGTGATTTAAAGGGATGCTAATCATATGGTAAGGTGGTAGCAGTCGTCATGATCTTATTGTAACGCTTCTTTGTAAACGATGTTGTGTGTTGTGTTATGGGGAGTGCAGATGTAAAGATCGTTACTGCTGCTCACTCTTGAGCAAGCAACATACAGCTGTCCGTGAGAGAAGCAGCTCGTGCGGAGATCTACACCTGCAGTGCGGAGCGTCTGTCCCTGCGACTTGTTTATAGTCATAGCGAAACAGACGCTCACAGGGAACTGTACACGCTTGAACTCGAACGGGTAGTTGTTGGGGATGAGAGGGATACGCGGGATGAACACGTCTTCCCCTCGGCCGCAACCTGTTAGTATGGACGCCTCGATGACGTTTCTTTGTAACGACTTCACCAGAAGCCTGGTGCCGTTGCATAGCTTGGGGGTGCTTAGGTTTCTCAGCAACATTATGGGAGCACCAACTTTTAACGTTATCGTATGTGCCGGAAGTCCAGGAGCATTCAAAGAGTTGAGAAACTCCGTCGGGTAGTTAGTCGCGTCGCCATCATCAACTACCCTATTAACCCTTCAGGCCTCGGCCCCTCAGCCGATTGACAAGTTGCTGTCCCAAAAATTTTTAGTAAAAATTAGTAAACAAATTGAATTACGACACTGTCTCACCAAAATATTAATTACTGCCAAGCCACTGTACCCATAATTAAAATGAAACATATTAATATAATAAAACATAATAAAATAAATCAAATTAAATTAAAATTAAATTAAAACGGGGCCGTCGCGCTGAATCGTTTTGTGGCCGATATCGGCCAATCGGGGCTTGAGGGGTTAATGGCATGGAACACCATTTCGGGGGCCTCGAACATACTTAAAATTGCGTTATTAATAGCAACCGCCTCATCATTTTTTGGGGTGAGAATGGCTCTTTCGCAGAGCCAAGAGCTTTCCTTGAGAGACAGATTTTCTATGTCAGGATAAACTTGGGCGATCAGCTCATTAACCGAAGTAACAGTTTTACATAATGAAAGTGGAAGCTGAATTTCGCCATTCACTTCGGTCATTGTACCATTACCTATCTTCAACAGCAGATCAGAGAACTCTCCCGTCAGTGAATCCCCTCCGAGTTGAGCTCTCATATTGACGGTAAGTGAGAGCTTTTTTACATTGGACCAGAGAAGGGATCGTTTGAGATAGGCGTTTACTTCATCAGCGCGCGTACCTCTGCTGATGACGGGGAGAGTCTGACGGAAGTCACCAGAAAAGAGGAATGTGACACCACCCATAACTTTGCTATTGTTTCTCATGTCCTGTAACGTGCGGTCAACAGCCTCCACTGCTTTTTTGTTTGCCATCGTGCATTCATCCCACACGATGAGAGCACAGTCTCGCAGCACTTTTGCTTTTTCACTATTTTTTGAGATGCCGCAAACAGGATTGTCGGAGCGATCTAGATCTATAGGTATTTTAAACATTGAATGAGCTGTCTTACCCCCGGGCAGTAATGTTGCTGCTATCCCAGAGGATGCCACCGCAAGAGCTATGTCGGCATCTTTTCGAATTTTAGCTAAAATTAGATTTATCAAAAAAGTCTTTCCAGTTCCTCCCGGGGCGTCAATGAAAAAGATTTCACCCGATTTAGATTTAACGCTGTTCACGACTCGATTGTATATATTTGTTTGTTCCACAGTTAGTTTTGGCTCATTTTCTCGAACCAAACTATTCATTTCGGCAATGTTATAGCTCGTCTCAGCGGCATACTCCTTCCTTGCTTATTGTTGCGTCGTTCATCATCTGAGGAGAAGGAAGTCCGTATCCACCCAGAGGATTTCCGCCGATAGAGATGACGAAATCCTGAAGTTGTAATAAACCACGATTTTCTATGTCGGGTCTACATTCCTCAACATTGAGATCAGGGGTACGTCACTGAATCTCCCTCGTGATGTCTTCACAGAAGATATGGCGGTACTTCTCCCATAGATCGCTTGGATTCGACAGGTTACAGAAGACCAACATAACAGCAAAAAGTTGGCGAAGTTTAGCGGCGTTGTCACTGATGCAAGCCTCTCGCAATGTGTCATCCCAGTTAGACTCGTCTTCAAGCAGATGTAGTGCTCTACATGCTGCTTGGTAGGTTGGATGAACTAAGCCGTCCACAGATTTAAGGCATTCGAACGACGTCGGTCCTCGTACGTGATGAAGTAGCAACCGTAGAAAGTAGCATTCGCTATTGCTTGGATGTACTGTGTACACCCTACCGAGTACGTTTTCTCTAAAGATGCCAGTAACACCTTCTACGATACTACCACGCTTCCTACGATTGAAGACGCCACGTTGTTTGTCGAACGTATAGTATGATGGCACGTCTTCGTAGAGCAATGTTTTAGCGAATTCGTCATCTTGGCAGAGTTTGAAGAATGCCATTAACGTCGTATTTTTTGGATCATCGACTCTATCCCTCACGTTATTCAAAGTGAAGTAGACGCGCTGCCCATTCTCGAGATGGACAGCCAAATGAGTAACGGGAGGAAATCGTTCGTGTATAGGAAACGACAGGATGCGCCAAACTGCTTCCGAACTGCTTACATATCGTCCAGATTGGTACCGCAACACTTCGTCGTGTTCGTTTTGTACCCCGAATGTCGCTTGGTCGCTGCCTTTATTTACATATTTGCATATGTATTTAATGGACTGGACGCTGCTACATAATTCGACGTTTATGTGTGTTTGGAAGGCTCTTGAGAGGGTCGGTGAGTGCGGAACAATCCACCTGTTATCTACTTCAATAATTTGACCGCGTATACGAATTTGTGCAGTGAACCCGCCTTCTTGGGGACTCCTGCGTTGGTATAAAGGGTAGCCGTCTGTACCCGTCACCGTTTCCGTAGTGAACTGTTTAGGAAATTGTTTACTGCAGCGACCGTCCTTCATGCAAGGCGACTGCATGTTCAAAGGTCCGCAAGGACCATAAACCATGTGCGTTTTGACGATTTCATATAGTTGAGGATCGTTTTCGGGATTTGGTAGTTCCGCGCGTATGACTCGATCGATTTCATTAGGCCTAATTTTTTCTTCCAGCCACAGGAGTATGTGAGCATGGGGGAGACCTCGTTTCTGCCATTCGACAGAATACATGAAGCATCTAGCACCACCAAATATCTTCTTCTTGGTGATTAAATCCATTAGTATTTTTAACTTAAGATGAAAAACTCTCGAGATCAAGTCATGTCTATCATAAGGAAGTTGTCCAGGTAGAAGTTCCTTCTTTATTTCTTTCCACTTGGGATTGGTCGTGATGGTGATAAAGAGATCAGGTCTTGAGTACTTTCGAACGTCACAGAACGCATCTTGAGTGCGCTCGTGCATATATCTTGGGCCACCTGTGAAACTGGATGGTAATATCACCAGGCGACCCAAGTTCTTCCCACCTCCATCCTGCCTCAGCGCATCTTGTAAATGTACATACTCTTCAGATCTCAGTTTCTTTTGGTTCGTTCTGATAAATATTAGTCTTTCGGTCTCTATCTTTGCGTACATGTCTACTAAATATTGATTAAATAGCTTACGAAAGTAGTGAAGGTGATTGTATACATCCTGTCGAATCATTATTCGATAACAGTAAAACTGGAGAGCGGATGTTTTTTTTCTATTGTTCTCTTCGCGCGTCACAGGATCCACATTAAAAACCATAAAGTTATACCCATCTTCACCGTGGCAGAGTAGCAAGGGATATTGCAGTGCATCGTAAGATCTATGTGTTTCGCATATCCTTAACAAACGGTCATCGTTTGTACGAAGAACGATATCTCTTTTCTCACACTGGTCATTCACCAGCAATACGGCTACCTCGTTCGTTGGTGGTTCGTTGTATCGACCTCTGTGTGCTGTCGACGGCCTTCGGTCTGCATTTATGACTAACTTATAGTCATCCCGATTACCAGTAGGGAGATATTGTAAAGCCGTCTTGAAGTCTTTTACATACGGATTACACTCATTAAGCATCGACTGAAGATTTTGTACTAAATTTCTATCTATGTTTGAAATGTGTGACATTCTTGTGTCAGTTTGAGCTTCATAATCTGAAATGAAGTAAATCTGAAGGAATTTTGCTATTGCGTTTTCGACTGGAAGCAATGATCCTATGCGATGATAAACTTGGCCTTGTATTTTAAAAGTTGGCATGAATGGGCCTTCTGATATTTCATTGCCCCCAAAAGATGTCATTTGGAAAGCACTGTTGTAAGAGCGAATGGCATTAAGGAATTGCGCTGAGGATGGATGGTCTCCGTTCAAAAGCGACTTAAGTGGTTCCGGAGGTGGTTCTATTGGTTCCAAGTGAACCTTTCCCGATGAGCAGCACAATCCATTTGACTCATTTTTCCACTTTAAGGCCTTACAGTAACGACAAACTACTTCCATATCCCCAATCTCAGACTCCTTGGCATAGTTTATTTCTGGGTTATAAGAAAACCCACTTTTATATTTTTCAACCCAGTACAAAATGTCAACAACAGCTTCATTCCGCCCCCCATCTATGGATAACTGTAACTGTCTGTTAAGACTGTGCATTTGACGTCGACATTCCAATCGATCATTCCGCTCATTTTGAGACAAAGATGCTCGGAACGTCGCAATCTGTTGTTGGTTTGCATATAAAGCACTTTCTCGTTCTTGACTTAACAGGGCATATCTGTCTCTACTGGCAGCCAGACGTTCAGCTTGTTGTGTTTCGCCCTCCCTTCGAAAGGAATCCAAGTGACGCTCTCGATCGGCAGCTAAACGTTCTTCACGCTCTGACTCGGACTCAAGTTCACGCGTGCGTGTAGCGTATTCACGCATAGCCGTCAAACGCTGTTCTCGAGCTTCATCAGACTCGTGTTCACGTACGTATGTAGAAATATTGCGTTTTAATAATAATCGTCGTTCTCGCGCTTCATCAGATTCGACTTCACGCGTGCGTGTAGCCTGTTCACGCATTACCGACAACCGCTCTTCTCGAGATTCATCAGACTCGTGTTCACGCGTGCGTGTAGCCTTTTCACGCATTACCGACAACCGCTCTTCTCGAGCTTCAGCTGACTCGAGTTCACGCATGTGTGTAGCGTGACCACGCATAACCGACAACCTCTGTTCTCGCTGTTGCGAGGACTCCATGTCTAAAGACAAAGCATTCCGCTCGCGATTTGATTGTAGGCGTGCATCTCTTTCTTGCTGACTTTCAGACTGTCTCGCGAGTCTAGCTTTTTTCGCTTTTGAAGACACAGAGTTGAGATTAGTTCTTTTCCTAATTGGCGGCATTGTATAAAAAAAATCCTAAAAATTATCACACATTATTAAGATTATTAGTATAGATTATTACTACTCTTTCATTTTAGCTAAGGTACCTATGCTTTCAGAATAAACTACATACTTACGAAATTAATACGAACATTCAACTCAATTCAAATAAAAACCAGTCAAGTACATAGGTACTATTCGGTAATGGAAAGTAAAAATTATTGCCTAATATATATTCGCAATAACACCTTTATTACACTTAAAATTAATCAATAATCAAATGAACATACATAGAACTAAACAAAAATGCTAACTAAACTAAACACAAAGCTATCAACTCAATTCAAATAAAAAACCATTCAAGTACATAGGTACCTACTATCCGGTAATGGAAAGAAAAACTTAAATAAAATAAGACCCTAGAAAACGTTCCCGGCAGTTAGGCAAAATACCTAAGTAGGTACCAAATACCTAAGTAGGTACCTACATAGGAACATCTATTGGTGAAAGAATTTTTAAAATCGGTTCAGTAGATCCCGAGATTACCCCTTACAATTTAACAAATATACAAACACACAAACTTTACTTCTTTATAATATTAGTATATTAATCAATAATCAAATGAACATACATATGTAGATCTAAACAAAAATGCTAACTAAACCCAAAGCGATGAAACAGATTAAAAAAAATAGCGTTCGCTCGAAACAATGCATACGAAACACCACGCTCCGCGCTCTACACGCGACACGTCCGTGCAGGTCGAGTTTGGCGTTCTATATGGCGAGCGCCCCCGCTCTGGTCCGTATTTATAGACACTCGCTCCCCGCGCCCCGCGTCATAAACTCGCACGCGCCGCGCGCCAGGCGAAAATGCGATCAGAGTTTTTGATCAGTACTCCGTCATTTTACTACTTCTAGCGATGATTTTTGGCATACTCTTCTTTAAGATGTATGTGATTATAATAGTGTAAACAAAATCTGAATAAAATCACCTCATTCAACATAATAAGCAGCTAAACATGCAGATACTCGAAAAAATAAATTAGGTTTGCATGGGGGCCACGTCTTATCATAACTGGAGCTAGAATTTAAATAGCCTATCCTGTGTCCCAGATGTCTATATGTTTTTATACCAAATTTCATCAACTTCGGATAATTGGTTTAAGAGTTATGGAGGAACATACATACATACATACACACATACAGAAAAAAATTCTAAAAATCGTGAAATTAGTTTCAGTATCATATATTGAGCCTATAAACACAATATCTCTGAAAACAAACTAACTTACTCCATGACCGACCCTTACAGATTTATTATTAGTATAGATATGCTCTAAATAATCAATGATTAAAAGTATAGAATAGAATAACTTTATTGTGTTACAATTCATTCATTAAATACTTAAACAGTATTTAATGAATATTACACTGTTTTTATAAAAAAAGACAATTTATGCACAAATGGCGGACTTATCGCTATAGAGATATCTTACAGTCTTAGAAAAAAAGTAAATGTTTATTTTCTAATGTGCTAAGTAAAGTGCATACCGCCTTGCTAGGCACTCCTGTGACAAGGCGAGCTCATTTACTGAGTCCTATTCGAGTGCCACAATCGTGTCAACATAAAAATTAAAACAAGAACAAAAATTTGAAGAATTAAAAAACACGACTGCCATTACAAAAAGTGAATTACCTACTGTAACTGTACTTATAATTATTAACAACAATTTGTTCGCGCTGAAAAGCACGTTTGCTAGAGAATAAAGTTCTTCGTTGAAACAAAAATCAACTTATGGAAGCTTCGCTACGTCCCATTTGACACGTGTTTTCTCTAAAAACATCCAGTGCTTAAAGACGATTGCGCATTCTGTGGGTCAGTCGACATGAGTTGTCTAAGGCCCGTCAAGCGGGGTTTTACGTGAGCCAAACCTATTGACCCGGATTTCAGATTGTGACGTCGCAAGGCTGCGCGCCCTGCGACAGGTATCTCAAAACGATAGCGCGCTGCCGTCGCCCCACTCAGTCGTTTGCTCTCGGTGCTCAAGTGATAAAACGGTTTTTATGAAATGTTTGCAAATGGTTTTTGTATTTATCCATATCAATACATATATTATATATTCTCGGAATGCACTTAATCAGACCTTTCATTTGATACTAAACACAATATAGTTATCCTAATTTAATGATATTTGGACATTAAGACAATTACTTGTATGATATTTGGACAGTTCAGGTAACTTTTGACACTCGGGACGACATAGCGATTCTAACAATACCAAACACTTCTAAATCGGTTTAGGCGTTTAGAAGTTATTGTGGAATAAAGAAACGGAAAATATACACACATGAAAATATACACACTGGACACATTACACTCCTTTTTGTTGGGCAGTCGTGTAAAAAAAACAAATTTTATTATTATATTTTATATTATTAAATTATAATTACAAATGTTTTAACTACATCCTAGACATATTGTTAGATAAAGGTCTAAAGTTTGCATGGCGAAAGTTTACTTAAATTAACGTCTATATTTTATGTCCAATACGTAGACAAATCTATCTCTCACAAAGTCTCTCCTCTTAATTTTCGTGAATATGCAGATGTGGCTTATTTCGATTTATCAAAGGATCTACTGAACAAACATAAACGTTTGCAAAATGTATTCATACGATTCATATTCGGTCTGCGTAAGTATGATCACGTGTCCGAATATAGGGCACTATTAATGTGGTTGCCAGTACGCTAAAGGATTAAAGTTTATATACTTGCTCTTCTCAATCGTGTTTTTATTCAATGCTTTCAGGAAAATAAACAAATATGGAATTCACGGTATTATAGAATAGAATGATTTGTCAGCTTAAGATACATACACACTAAGCTCACGCACGCAACGTATATAACGTATTATGACTGCAAATGCTCAAACAATTTCTTCCCATGGACTCAAAAAAATATCTCCTTACCTTTTCTCTTATATTTTTTCTTCTTAATTTTTCTTGACTATGTAGATGTGAATTATCTCGATTTATCAAAGGATCTACTCATCAAACCTGAACATTTACAAAACATATGCGTACTATTCATCTTCGGTCTTAGTTATTATGATCACGTGTCCTAATATAGGGCACGGTTAAAGTTTTTGCTAGTACGCCAAAGGAGAAATGTTTATATCCTTGCTCCCTTATATCGTGTACTCTCCCAATCAACACCATCCTAGATAAGGAGGTCTTCATGGGATCCACGAGCTTTTCGAACAATTATGTACACACGGTTTCATATTTCGGCCAGCCTCTGACAATTTATACAAAATTTCTTGTCGTAATACTGATTTCTACTCCCATTCTTTCGATGTCCGTGATGTAAAACTCTGTAAAGATTTCCCAGAAAATATTAGAAAACCACCTTCTTTAGAGTAATTCAAGGTACTCCTCAAAAATACTACTTTTCTAGACATAATCAGTTCTCCCCTTTCTCTTTCCTTCCTCTCTCAATGTTCTCTCTTTGGGCATTCTTAGTTTTAAATAGAGTAGCTTGTATTTTATGCAGACAAACTTATTTTTTTAATAATCTTCATTTCCACAACGCGCTCATATACCACTGCACTGTGATTAGGTTAGGTTAGTTGCAAGAGATCCAAAAGTTGCAACGAGACCGTTCCATTTATTTAAAGTTTTATTTACGCTATTTGTATTATATAATTGTTATTAAGCAAGACAGCAACTTGGTAGTCAATAAGAGGTGTTTACTTATTATTAGATATTGATGTAGCTATAGAAGCAATGGGCGCCAGACTAACCAAGTACTGGAACGGTTCGCTGGTTATGCAAGCAGACCTGCACCGGAAACAGGTTTCTGCGCGGCGAATTTTATATCAGTTTTACATACTTAAAACGCATAAAAAATAATCTAGAAATCTCGGAGGTGAGATAAGAATTTCTCTAATGTAGTAGAACGTTGTCGTATTCTTTTTGCTTTCTTCTTTTTTTCTCTTTTTGGAATTGTCAGTCAGGCCGAGGGGCCATATACACATTTTTTGTAAAATATACATTCAGGAAGGTATCTCATACACTTAATTAGGTAAGATAGGTACGCGATGCAATCCGGTCGGAATTAATACCAACTATTTTTCTTTTTTCTTTTTTTTTATTTTCTGGGTTCTTCCTCTATATTTTACATTTTTAAATAATAAGTAAATTTTATGTAGAAAAGAAAAACCGGTTATACGAAATCGGACGCGAGGTAGACAAAGTTTGACTTGGGCCTCCCAAAAGGTAGAGGGTGTGACCTCCGCAAATAAAGACACCTATAGATCCCATTTAATATAACAGTGCCTGATACCCCCGTATATTAGAAATAGGTATTCCTAAAATTTGGGTTACATTACTCGTATTGATTTCTAAAAAAATAAAAGGGAAACGGGAACAATTCTCATAGTACCCGATAAGATTGGTTGCGGTTGGTACAGGACGGTTGCGACACACTCTAGCTATATTAAGCGTTCGATTTTTTTGTTCTTAAAGAGATCAAGGAGGTTTCAATACCTGCCTTTATAAAAAGAAAATATTTAATATTTAAGTTCGTCATAAAGGAACAAAAAATTAAAATAATATTTATAACCCGCTGGGGTGAAGGGTCATTATATTTTCTTGGGGCTCGTCAAGCCTCCACGACGTCGTCCGCGCCAAATTATATATCGATATATGTCATTCTCAATAAATCTAAGGAAGGTAATTGTTGTAGCGAAAATCCAACAAAAATGTAATTTATAAAATTGAATATTACTGAATACTGTTTCTTTTCTTGTTTATTGTTATTTTTTTTGTCTCATTTCGTGAATAAAGCACACTTTTTCTCTAAACCACAACAACCTCGAGTTATAATTTTCCATTTTTCCTTGAAGACAAGAAGGTGGAGAGGGAACATACAAGTAAAAAAATATTTAGTGACCTTTCTCCTTTCTCCTTGGCTTTATCCTGTAATTTTATTTTGTCCTGTTCATTTCATTTTTTTTGCTACCGAAGGAGTAGCGTCCGAAAAAGAAAAAAAACTAGTTTGACATTTTTACTAGAAAATATTTCATTTATTCCTTTCAATTAGTCTGCTAATATTCTTCTTCTTCTTTTCTTTCTCCTTTCTTTCTTTTCTCTTGGGACCGTTTATCTCCCATACACATTGCAATATATTTTTTCATTTTAATTAGTAGTTTTCCGCCATCGGCGTCATATTTTTTTTTTTATTTATTTCTTAATTATATTCGTATTTTTTTATTTTTTTCTTGAATCTTCCCCATTTATTCATCATTACGTCTTTCCTTTAATTTTCTTATTTTTTTGGCATACATTTCAGTCCATATTTGCGTGTTTTATTAATATTAATTCATATACTCCTTCACTGAGATTGCATTTCACACACTTCCGACATATCCGCCATCTATCGGCCGCGGAATGAATCAAGGTTTCCAATAATAACCGGCCCCCGCATTGAGAGGGCGCTGACCGCATTCCTCGTGAAATACAGCCGCCACAGCGGAGTTTCGTCAAAAAAATATTAGAAATTCACCGGGTTCTACCCAACCTGTTTTCCTCCCCATACCGGACGCCTCTTAAAGGCGGACCCACGTCAATCATAGTTTTTTTACCACCCATAGTTTTTTTTCCCTTTTATAGCGCGCAGCCCGCGCTCTCTGAAAGTTCTTCCCACGACCGCCTCCGACGTCCTTATTTAAACGAGCAGCCAGCCTCTCAGGTGGTGTCATCCTGAATCCCACTAAATTCGCCGCGCAGAAACCTGTTTCCGGTGCAGGTCTGCTTGCATAACCAGCGAACCGTTCCAGTACTTGGTTAGTCTGGCGCCCATTGCTTCTATAGCTACATCAATATCTAATAATAAGTAAACACCTCTTATTGACTACCAAGTTGCTGTCTTGCTTAATAACAATTATATAATACAAATAGCGTAAATAAAACTTTAAATAAATAGAACGGTCTCGTTGCATTTGACGCGGACGACGTCGTGGAAGTTTGACTTGGGCCTCCCAAAAGGTAGAGGGTGTGACCTCCGCAAATAAAGACACCTATAGATCCCATTTAATATAACAGTGCGTGATACCCCCGTATATTAGAAATAGGTATTCCTAAAATTTGGGTTACATTACTCGTATTGATTTCTAAAAAAATAAAAGGGAAACGGGAACAATTCTCATAGTACCCGATAAGATTGGTTGCGGTTGGTACAGGACGGTTGCGACACACTCTAGCTATATTAAGCGTTCGATTTTTTTGTTCTTAAAGAGATCAAGGAGGTTTCAATACCTGCCTTTATAAAAAGAAAATATTTAATATTTAAGTTCGTCATAAAGGAGCAAAAAAAATTAAAATAATATTTATAACCCGCTGGGGTGAAGGGTCATTATATTTTTTTGGGGGCTCGTCAAGCCTCCACGACGTCGTCCGCGTCAAATTATATATCGATATATGTCATTCTCAATAAATCTAAGGAAGGTAATTGTTGTAGCGAAAATCCAACAAAAATGTAATTTATAAAATTGAATATTACTGAATACTGTTTCTTTTCTTGTTTATTGTTATTTTTTTCGTCTCATTTCGTGAATAAAGCACACTTTTTTTTCTCTAAACCACAACAACCTCGAGTTATAATTTTCCATTTTTCCTTGAAGAAAAGAAGGTGGAGAGGGAACATACAAAGTAAAAAAATATTTAGTGACCTTTCTCCTTTTCTCCTTGGCTTCATCCAGTAATTTTATTTGTCCTGTTCATTTCATTTTTTTGCTACCGAAGGAGTAGCGTCCGAAAAGAAAAAAACTAGTTTGACATTTTTACTAGAAAATATTTCATTTATTCCTTTCAATTAGTCTGCTAATATTCTTCTTCTTCTTTTCTTTTCTCCTTTCTTTCTTTTCTCTTGGGACCGTTTATCTCCCATACACATTGCAATATATTTTTCATTTTAATTAGTAGTTTTCCGCCATCGGCGTCATATTTTTTTTTATTTATTTCTTAATTATATTCGTATTTTTTTTATTTCTTGAATCTTCCCCATTTGTTCATCATTTCGTCTTTCCTTTAATTTTCTTATTTTTTTTTGGCATACATTTCAGTCCATATTTGCTTGTTTTATTAATATTAATTCATATACTCCTTCACTGAGATTGCATTTCACACACTTCCGACATATCCGCCATCTATCGGCCGCGGAATGAATCAAGGTTTCCAATAATAACCGGCCCCCGCATTGAGAGGGCGCTGACCGCATTCCTCGTGAAATACAGCCGCCACAGCGGAGTTTCGTCAAAAAAATATTAGAAATTCACCGGGTTCTACCCAACCTGTTTTCCTCCCCATACCGGACGCCTCTTAAAGGCGGACCCACTTCAATCAGGGACACCCATAGTTTTTTTTCCCTTTTATAGCGCGCAGCCCGCGCTCTCTGAGAGTTCTTCCCACGACCGCCTCCGACGTCCTTATTTAAACGAGCAGCCAGCCTCTCAGGTGGTGTCATCCTGAATCCCACTAAATTCGCCGCGCAGAAACCTGTTTCCGGTGCAGGTCTGCTTGCATAACCAGCGAACCGTTCCAGTACTTGGTTAGTCTGGCGCCCATTGCTTCTATAGCTACATCAATATCTAATAATAAGTAAACACCTCTTATTGACTACCAAGTTGCTGTCTTGCTTAATAACAATTATATAATACTCGCGATATTTAAAGTTTTATTTACGCTATTTGTTTCCCCTCGATCGTGCCGTGCGCGCTACGCAGAAGCGGAATCTCAGCGCGCATCACACTGCTGCAGCTACACGACCGCCAAGGTACGTGAGTTTTGATTAGCAATCGCCATATCGATAATTCACCTTTCAATACTCATCATAAATTTTCTACGCTTCCACTGTCATCTAAACTTTTGCACAAGCAACCAATTGATCCACAAGCAACCCACTTGATATCCCCGTCAGACGGTATAGTTACGAGGCGGGATATCGCACATTTTTATTATAATATTATTATTTAAAAAAATACTAATTAAAATGCGCCAAAATTACTGTATAGATTTCCCGATTACGATTTTTAAAATAACATATCACAGTGTCAATTTACATATTAATAAGTTGATGAATTCTTTAAAATGATTTGAGATCTTCCAAAATTCATTAGTTTCTCAGTAAAGAAAATGCGCAAAAAAAATACCGAGTGATTTTCCGAATTAAAGTAAAAGAGAAGTAGACTTCGAAACATTCTCAATATGTTTAGAGTTTTCTCCAACTCACTGTGATGAGATTATCGAAAGCTTATTCATTTACATATATGTCCATTGCTATTATTACTATCCTAGCATTATAATTCTTTTAAAGTAATTTTTATCCAATTTAGTGTATCGAGACAATATTAAGTGAAATGTTTTTTTTTGGTTTAATAAAACCACTAAATCAGAGAAAACCGTTTTCAAAAATGTCACAAAATAATCATTGAGCGACAGCATGAGCCTTAAGGATGTATCGTTTTATTTCAAGCGGTGTTTTATCAGAACTTTTTAAATCTGCGCATTGTCTATAACATCAATGGCTCTAGTGAAAAATCCAATAAATAACAACACCATAAATCCGACGTCGAAAGTTGCCCCCTTTTTTTGTGTCGCAAAATAATAAATATTCGCCGAGCCATAGGACGCGAAAGCCAGCGACGCCAACAATGCCAGAAATGTATCATATAATATTGTTCTTGTGTAGGCAAATTTATAACAATGGCACCCTATGCCGCATGTGTCCAACGCGATACATTTAGCATTTGTACGAGGAAAGGGCGTAACGCGAATACTGGAACTTTGCAGTTTTCACGCGGCCACCCGTAAACACAGATTGGGAGAGAAGCGTTGTGTTTAACAGATGCGTCACGTTTTTGAAAATGTAAATGGCTGATTTTTTAAACCATATCTGCTGGGGTTGTGTTATCATGTGAGGATATTTTTACCGCTAAACTAATTTGTGGTTCACAAATCAAAAAATTACTTCTGCTATAGAAATTATGAACACCATTCAAAAACACCACCATATATTTAAATAAAAAAATATTTTCCGTGAAATATTTGTTGCTTTTTTTTAAAATATATATTTTTAAATTTACTTTATTTAAAAAAAATAAAATCATGCAGGATAGCACACTAATAAAATACAAAAAAAAAATAACGATAGCAAAGCCATTGATATTATATTAAATTATAATAATAATACAAAATATGCTACATAATAAAAAGAAAAAAAGAAAGAATTTTAGTAAGTAGGTGGGCGTTTGTTTATGTTAGATAGTTAAGATGCCTAAAGAATCTCTTCAGGACTCCCTCAATTCTCATTTTAGAAGCTGTATTGCAAATTCCTTTGTAGATGACGCAAATTCAAAAACACTATGGACGTAAGCATTTTAACACTATCACAGAAGTTTCTCACGCAAAAATATGCTAATAATTTAGTTCAAGAATATGTACATTTCTACAGTCACGTTTCGTCTCACAAGACTGCAGATAAGCCTTAATCAACATCATTACTCAATATTGCACAATTTTTGAGGAACTAGCCTCTATGCAACGTTTACCCAACTTGAATATAATGTCTCCGTATCGCGCTTTGCACTCTGGCCACAAATAATTCTGTAGAAAGAGCTTTTTGTATTAAGAGGGGTGAAGAATTATCAGAGATTTTCATTATCCGAAGAAAAACTAAAATCTTTCGTTCTTCTATAAATAGAGGCCGAGATAATGAATACCATGATTATGTATAAATAATGTTGATAATTAAATTATATCGTAAAAAAGTGTAATTTTTGATACATTACACTTTTATTTTACGAATGATTTATTCAATCCTTTTCCCTTAAATACCTAGCTACCCACTTAAATACGTAAAATTGTTTTTTGTCTAAAAAAGCTAATATAAATAAATTCAACTGATTAAGATAGATAGGAGGGAAGGCAGCCCAGAGTCAAGTTGACTATACTTAAGAAAATTATAAATCCGACACTGCCTTCAAATATCGGCCACAAATTTAATCAAAATATAAATAAAACTGATTCAATAAGAAGTAAACTCGGAATAGCAAGAAACCTTCTTCAAAACGTACAAGGACCGTCACTGACGCTGGTATCTGAGGAGCATGGTCGATCGGGCTAATGTCCATTAATGTCGTATCTGGTGATAATACATGCGATCTCTAATTAATCTGTGCTGTTACCAACGCTGCGTCTATGGTTACGATATCAAAGCACGGCGTATCCATTTTTTGTGACGAAGCCGAGCTGCAAGAATCTAAATATGTAAAGAGATGTCGATTGCTGAAGGGTTATATGCTAATATTTTACACCTAGATTAATATATATTCAGGTTGTATTTATCTATACTACCCCCTTTTACTGGATTTTTAATATCTATTACCGACATTTTTATCAGAACATTTTCCCCAGCGTTTACATTGAAGTAATAGTATTTCAATATTTTTGATTCTTTTAGTTTCTCATCCCACTGCAGAAGCAGGAGGCAAAGTATAGTGAACGCGCAAATTTTTTTCTCGAGTTGAAGACGGAAATATTTATTTTGAGCATCCCTGAAACTGTGTCTCTGGTGGTGAACGGTTTCGTGCAGCTTGGGCCACAAGGTCCATTTTGTTCTCGGATCGGCACAACTAACGATTCAGCTCCTATTCAGAAGCCTCCTCGAGTGGAAGGCTACCCCGGGTAAGACTCCCATGTCTCAGGCCTCAGAGCTGGTGGACCGGTTTCTTCCGGCGGGATTGCATCCCGGCGCCACTGGACGCACCTTTGCGCACCGGTCGGCGAAGCCAATCGGTTGTGCATTCTGACTAATTGCTGAAGGGGTCTGGAGACTATTGAAATATACTGTTTCCTAAGCAGCGGGGGTGGATGTTGACCTGTGGTCATGCCACTCTTGAAATGACCTTGGGCCACTCGTTCCCGTGTGGCACTACGGGCAAAGAACTCCCAGGTCCGCGATAAATTCTAACTGAATTACCGCTGTATTACAACTGGTAGAGATTGCGTAGGCGACTTCGGACTCGTAACCAGTCGGGAGGACGGAGGTATCATGAAAGCTAATTCCAGACGGAGATATCCTGCCAAAACTGGTGGTCAGGGGGAGACGCTGACCGCTTAGTACCTTTCATGGTACCTCGCCGTAAAGCGTTGGCCTCTGGCGGGCAGGCGGCGGAGCTTGACGGTGGACTGTTTTGTCCTAAGTCTTCTGTGCTCACCTCACGGGAGACAGAACGATACATTTCGTTAAAACTTCCTGAGGTGACGGGTTCGTCCGTTGTAGTTGACAGCACTAGTTGTGTGTCTGTGTGTATTCCTCCACGATAGCGACTAAAAACTTCAACCGATTGAGCTGAAATTTAACATGCAGGCACATAAGAGTTGAAAAGGTATTGGTTGAAATCGGTTCACCAGGAGGCGCACTACTGTTATTTCATTCTTAAGGGGACTTGAAGGTTGATACACAAATCCCTTGTCGGGCCAATTTTGGTTGAAATATCTCCTATACAAGCTACATTTATAGTATTTAAATTCCTTACATACATTTTATTAAAATATTAACGCCGAGCCGCCCGAGGCTAGCCGAGAAATGAACCGAGCCGCCCGAGGCGGTTGTGTAATGAAACCCAAACGCGTTCATCCGCCTGCTGAGAGAGGGAGTTCATCGATTTTATTTTGAAACTAATATTCATATTATGTCAATCATTGGATAGTTTCGGAGTGACAACCATTTTTTTTTACTGAGTTCTACTGTGCTTCTAGACTAGACTATTGAATTGTCTAGTTTTTTGCCATGTGTGAAGTGTCACATGTATCATCTTTTGTACCATCAGATGCAGATGATGCTATAAATATGAGATTATCTATGGCTTTCTTTTGTGTTAGCCAGTGCAGTAGATGTGACCATTTTTTTTTATTTTCTTCTTTAACAGCCCATGTTTACATTTTTTTTATTTAAAAATCTTTTTATGTATGATTGTTTCATATGGCACGGTAAAAACTCTTCATTGAAGTTCACGAATGAAGACAAACGCGACATATATTCTGATGGTTCATTTCTTGATGTTAAACACACAATCATTGCTTATGCCATTATAAGGTAGCTTATTATACTTTACTCAATGCAATACTACGATTTGGCAACTGTGATTTTACTACGAAATGCAACGGATAGATAGCACGCAAGGTTCCAAAAACTGTTTAATATACTATTTATATTTAATATGGCAGGTTATGTAGTATAACAGTATGACGGCGTTCATATACCAGTGTTTAATGTATGCTAGACAGCACCTAGCAGAAACTGCAATTAATGCAGAAATTCACTCGCATCATACCCGCGGTAGCTCCCTTTTATGCGTACCCCGAATACGACTGGCAAAAGTACAGAAAAGCTACTTGTACCTTAGCATTATATTCTATAATCTACTTCCTACACAATTTAAACAGCTGGAGGATATACAATTAAAAAAAAACATCAAAGAGATCCTGATAGGCCACCCTTTCTATAATCTGGGCGAATTTGAGGGCCATGATTTTTCAAATATTGTGCCCATTTAAATTACTTAAAAACGTAGAGCCTTATTGTCTGATTATTTTATATGGTCTTATATCTGTACTTTTAGTTTAAAATACATAACGTAGATTTAATTTGATTATTTAACATTTTATTGACAATTTGAATATTACCATGAATAATTTTACTACGTATCTTTTCAAATTACTAACTACTTCAACTATTAGGCTTCTATTTTGATTATTTATATTTATAGTTTGACAATCTAGTAGTTAATTCTTGACTACCTATGTATGTTCAGTAAAGAATATTTTGACACGTCCAAGAGCGGTCTTTAGCCGTCAATTGGACATGACGAAAATGTAATGTAATGTAATGTATGGTAGTGCACTATAGATGGCGCTCTAAACACGCTTATTCTCTAAACTCCTATCACTAAATTAAAAAAATATAGAATTGCAAACGAATTTTTAAATCGTAGTTTTTATTATTTTAATATTCTTTACATAAGGATGTATTTTCTTTAATTGGTATACAGGTTTCAATACGTAATAATTGCGCACTTGAAAGTTTAGGTAATAGGTGGTATTCTATCTATCCGTATTATTTCTGTGATGTAATCAGCCTATATAAAAAAATAAAAATGCGATAGATGTCACTAATAATTGAATGTTATCATTGGTTAAATAATTGGGTTTTTATAATCAATCAGTCCTTTATAAAAAACATTCATTATCAATATTATTATAGGCAAATTAACAAATTGTGTTCAGTGTCGCCGTCAATGCTATCAGCGCCACTTGCATTTCACAGGCGCAAAAGGGTTGCCAAACTATACTACGGAGTTCAACAATGTAATACCATATATCGACGGCTTAGAACGCAAATGTGTTAAGTGACTTTTTTTACGAAAATGAGTTAAGTACTACATGACATCCAATATATTGATCTCCACATTCTGTGCTAATGTGGTTAGCATTTAATAACCAAGGCTTCGAATACTTCTTCGTAAAAACTGTGGTAAGTGCATCAAACAAAGTTTTTTGAAATTTTAATGTTGCATAATCATTTACCACTATTGATATCTAATCAAAATTAAATTATCATAAAATACATATGTGTTATCATCAGTTGATACAATATTCTCCAAAGCATGCTTAACCCTATACATGCTTAATGGTTTTATTTACTATTTTCTAGAGTAAACAACAAATTCTAAAAGTAGAAAGATGAGAACAAAATAAAATATAAATAATATAATAAAAATGAAAATGTGGTAACTACATACATTATTATATTACCATATAGAAATGTGGTAAGTACCACCTCTTGTCGGTTTTTTTTATTAATACATAAAATACTAATAAATGAATAAAATTATTATAATATAGTGTAAGCCACATACATATACTATAGGTTAAAAATATTACATGACATCACATTACATTTATGTAGGTCGTGTCCAATTGGTGGCTAAATACCGCTCTTGGACGTGTCAAAATATGTTTGTTTCAAGTAGTAAGTGTCATTACTACTTTAATCTTTACGTTACATACATATATTAATTTTAAAAAATATCTAGTATCTAAGAAACTTTGGAACCTACTAAAAGTTATTCGTCGTAAAATCGTATTACAAAACAAATTAAAAAATAGTCAATGGCTACCTACTAAACACACAATAATTAAAATAGTCAGTTAAAAAGTTGAATAATCAAAGCAGAAGCCTAACAATTGAAATAGTCAATAAATCAAATATATACGTACTAAAAACTGTACATAGTAACATCCAAAGTTGTAAGTAAATTGTTATATAATCAAACTAAAGCTAAATCTTAAATTTAAATACTAGAAGTACATATATAATTATCATTCAAATTGGTACAATATTTGCAAAGTCATTTCGAATTCGGTCAGATTATAGAAAGGGTGGCCTATCAGCATTTCCTTAATGTTTTTTTTAAATTGTTTGTCCTCCAAATGTTTGATAGTGGTAGGGAGTAAATTGTAGAATTTAATGCTAAGGTATAAGTAGCTCTTCTGTACTTTTGCCAGTCTTGTTCGGGGTAAGCATAAAAGGGAATTACCGCGTGTATGGTAAGAGTGAATGTCCGCTCTAGTTGCGGTTTCTGTTAGGTGCTGTCTGGTATACATTAAGCACTGGTATATGAACGCCGAATACATGGTCATTATCTTTGCCTTACTGAAATATGCTCCTCATGAGGTCCTGGGCGTTAGCTGATATTACATGCTGCGCAGTGCTCTTTTTTGCAATAGGAAGATTCTTTTACTGTTTGCGGCATTTCTCCAAAATAGTAGTAATTAACTAAAATTATTTCTTCATCTGTTTCGAGATTATTATACCTAAACTTTCAAAAAGCTCCCCTAAAATTTAGAAATTTGCACTTGACACATTTGCTTTCTAAGCCATCGATATAATCTATGGCTATATGTCGTATATGCACACTTAGCTATCCTTGGCATGCATATATATTATATTATGGCCTATTCGGCCTTATCGGAGATGGAGGCGTCGCAATTGGAGAAAGTAACTTTATTCAAAGGATAAAAGCGGCCTTATGGCCGAAGTATTCGATCGCCCAATCGGTTGGGTTCGTATAATTTCACCATTTTGTTTCAACTGTCCCTTTATAATTGGTCCTCATTCGTCCGAGACCGCTTTAATAGGAGTTAAAAAGTGCGAGCGACCATAGGCCTCTCCCTCAAACGACCCTCTCCAGTCATTAATAACATCGAATTCTAGGAGTTTTGGAGCGATTGATTACAACGCTTTAAACGGCTAGTGAATTTAAATATTAATATAGAATTTGGCTACAGATGGGAAATAGTCTAGACCCGTTATTACAAAATGTAGCATATCGCTCACGTCCGAGTATCACCACCAATAATAAATGAATAGTTTAGAAAAAACACTAAAACACGCTTTTGGGCTATAATACGATATTCACATACACTCGGCTATGATATAATATTCCATCATGGAATGCCAGTGCCTATCTTCCGGATTCATCATCAGACCTTGAAACCTAATCGTGGTCAAAGTTTATTCCAAGACTTTTCTAACAAGTCCAAACACAGCTATGATATGATGTTCCATCATGAAGTTCCAGTTCATATCTTCCGACTCCATCATCAGATCAGTTCGACAGTACCATATTATTGTATTGTCATCAGAACTACACACAGCTGCCAATTTTCATGACGCTACGATCCTTGGAAGATGGTTTTAGATTCCATTTCATAGTTACATACAGTTCGACCTTATAAAGCGTGTTATTATAAAACAAAATTAAACGAACACATTTCTATGTATTTGTATTTTTTTCGAAGCTGTTTAAACGTTAAATAGTATACAAGGGGTGTCATTTACTACCGGCGAACCCGCGACACCAGGGAGTTATATCATCATCGAGCCATTCTGTTTCCCATGGAGTGAATCTAAAGACTTTTGGGGGCAATACTATAATTAAACTGCGTAACAGCCCGTAATAGTCCAAAGCCTAACATCGAGACATTAGGAAAAGACCCAGCAGGCAAACCTAGCTCCCTTACCACCCTAATTAGACGTATTTCTCCATCATCCATTCTGGTCACAGATTCGAGGTGGCTTGAGTGGACTCTACCTGAAGTTAGCGGTAATTCAGTTTGAATTTATCGCGGACTGGGGCTCCCTTCGCCCGTCAAGACCACGTGGGATCGGGTAGACAATGAATCATTTCCAAGGTTATATGACGTCAGGTTGACAACTGCCTCCACTATTAAGAAACGTGCGTTTCCGGGTTCCCTCAGTTATTCATCGGAGTCTCGCCCAGTTTCTCTTAAGGTGTTCCCCAGACCGGAGTCTCCGATCCCAACTGTCTACGACCGTTGAATACAGCCGCAAGGAGAGTACACGGCGGCCCTTCCAGGTTAGTCCCTCTTTGAGGAGGCTATCAGATAAAAGTTGAACCATGAGTTGTGCCGACCTTGGAAAATACAGGAAGGCCATCAGGCCCATTTGAACGGAGCCGTTATGTCCCAATACGTCCGAGTTAGGTCAGCGTGTTTTGCGCTTCTAATATTCTAATCGAAGGATTAGCCAACATTTTGTCAAATATGATTAAAAGACCTAAATCCTAGTTTCGCGGAAAGCTATAAGAAAAAGTGAAAGAGCGGCTGAAAAATCGGAAATGGCGAACTCGCCTGATATGATTTTACCCGGATATTTCGTGAGAAACGCGTGAGAACCGAAAAGGCAGGAAATGCAGGAAAGACGCACGAAAAACTCTGCCAGTTATTGTAAAGTCGTCACTCTAAATCCGTTCGGTTCGTGGCTTTGGCCTGCACCGTGAAATGCGACAGAAGATTATTTCGTAGAAAGGAAAGCATGATGTGTAAAGCTGTAGCTAGATTTGATGAGAATTTTTTTCTGGGACCTAAGGATTGACGGTGTTCATAGAATCTGGCGCGTGCGTCGTCTGCACTGGTTGTATGTATTCTATATTAATATCACACATCAGGAAAATTCATTGGTTGTTTGTTTATACTCTTTATTGTGAAAATGTCACAACGGGCGGGTTTATTGTCATATGACAATCTCTTACAACCAACCCTACTATGACGTGTTATATGTATGTGTGCGTGTAACATGTCTGTAAGTGTGTGTCTTGTTATTGCATTCGATCGACAGAATTGAAAATGCAATTCCATTAATTTGATCCCAACGGAAAATGGTGACCCAGCCGGGAATCGAACTCGGGACCTTACAATGTAAGATCAGGCGACCTAACCACTATTCCACCGGGTCGTTAGTAGTAAAAGTTAGTAGCAAATAGGTAATAAGGAGCTAATATTTATTTAAAGGTTCTCATTTTCAGTATAATTTGGTTTGTGAGTTTTTAAAATTATTAAATCTCAAATGCTGAATGGGAGGGGCACCAATGTCAATTTTTTCCTGGGCTCGGTAAATTCATAGATTCGGGCTACCTGTAACTACCCCTGAATTTCGGTGGGTCAGGTTAAAGTTAACGGGGATTGTTTCTTGATCCTTTTGCAGGGAGGGGGGGGGGGGTCATGAAGGGTACGTTTTCCGGCACACACACATTCAATTCCGCTCGCCCTTCTGCGGGCAACTTTTGCAGGGTGAACACAACACCAGCCTATTGTACGATCAGACGTCGACCGCTTACACTTCGCTATGATTCCGCCTCCGACGAGGGAGAAACCGTGGTTGTCAGTCACATGGACTGGAACCTTCGGACTTCACCCGTCGCCGGAACCCTGGAACACCGCGCGCAGTCCCACTCTCTGGAGACTCTTTCCCATCCCTTAATTTTAAAAGAGAACTATATGCACTATCTTTATATTAACCCATTGAATGCCGAGGAGCCAATCATAAATAATTTAATATTTCTTTTTCTAGACGCCCACACACAGCTCCTTCCTTCAAATTTAAACGTATGTCTTACAGAAAATTACGTAGTCGGCTTTCATACCATCTACCAACTACGTGTTATTGCGTAGTTGGCATTCAATGGGTTTATTTTATAATTCAATGTGTTCATTTTATAAATATTTAATATTCCTTTTCATTTAGAATTTTATTGTATAAGATTTATTGACAATTATATTACTCCTCTAAAGCAGAGTTTTTATGTCTTTTAGGCTATTTTTTTTCGTTTTCCGTTGACCCCGCTGCCTGGCTATCATTGATTCCTAAACTTACTAATTTTAAATGTATTTTTGACTTGCACAATACTGATCTCTTGCATAACGTTTTTGGTAAGAAAGAAAATTATGTGCCATTTTTATTCGGAGCTTTATTGAAAGGTACTTAAATTTTGCACGGGTCGCTAAGCGACCACGGCCTAGAAGTACGAAGCATTCGAGTAAGCTACACATAACTACACATGTAGCACTATCTCGCTTGCTCATTCATGTGATGCGCCTATCCTACTCGCTCGTACGGATACATGTTAAAGGGGAATTTATTCACATATCTCACTCGCACCTTCCCTCGTTAGTCAAATGCGTTGACCTCCCCAATAGACTGGTGATGTATTTTGAGTTTAGCATTAATTTCCTTCCATGACACTTGTGATGCGCATTTGTTTATTGCGATTAGTGAAAGTTTAAAATATTATGCTGTACACACAATCTGTTTTAGGTGTAATAGGACATTTAGGGGACGCCTAAACTAGGTCCGCTAACGTGGACTTCTATTTAAAACTCGTGCACCCCTCTTTTTTTCTCGCTGACATGGACCCCCTGCAATTCGAAATTGACCCCTGGGGGTCCATATAGTCTTCTGGGGGTCCATATATTTTTATTTCAGTTTTATAAAAGACGAGTAGCATCAACCATTAAATATGGCTGTTATTCAAAATTTCACGTGTTTCATTTTGAGCGCCAGTTCACGAATACAACAATTCTTCATTAACAGCGTCTTATTTGGAACCCGCATTTTTTACCTACTGGTCGAAAATCCGGGAGAGATGAAATCCCGGAATGTATGAAACAGCCAGCAAAGTGAACAGTCTGGCGAAACATCAGAAGAGTTAGGTTAAGTTTTTCGTATCTAAAACATTTCAAGTGATTAATTATTGTGAGTTAATAGCTTTAATGTTTTCCGGGACCGGAAATTTTACGTGAATACTGACTTGACGACTCATCTGGCAACTCACTTACAGCCTTATAAATCATTTAAAGAATTGTATCGCTAGGGTGCTAAAAAACACCATATGTTACCATTGATAAAACGGAAAAAAATCCTGTCCTTACTTTCTTGCAAAAAATGCACAAGTTACGTTGGATTGTCCCAAACTTTTTGTCAAATTTCTATTTCAATGTCCCCGTTAAGTCCCTAAGATACAACAAACCAATTCGGCTACCTGTGGCATCATCTAATTACATGCAAAACACCTTTATGTGGCGTGCGAGAAATAACCTCAATAAACTGATTTGCGACGACTGTGATATTGATCTATTTAGCACTAACGTAGTAACAGCGAGACGTATCTTCAGTAACAACTTCTTTTAATCCTATTTTTCTGTTGTTTAATGTTATTATTGCTTTGTATTCAATTTGTTGATCCTGTTTCGTGTTTTATGCCTCTTTTCCAAGTACGTAAAGTAAATCACATAGAACACTAATGTATAGTGTTTAACCTTGACGTGCGTTTCTGCTGGCATCCCATGTTTTCTAAATTATTTCTACATGTGAGAACCTGTTATTGGCTATCAGTTAGTATTCTGATTGGTAATTAATATTTTACATGGCTGTTAGTTTTCCTTAAATAAATAAAAAAGTAAATAAATAATCTCCCACCATCTGCTATATAATTAAGTACTCGTGCTTTGAAGAGATATGTAGGTACATTTCGCGCGTGCCGTACTTTTTATCAAACTTCGATAGATCACGCTCGGTAAACAGTCGAGACCTAATTCTGTTTGAGCCAATTGGAATAAATCGACGTAAAGGTTTATCCACTGATAAGCGATTAAGTGCCGATTACGCGGTCCTCATTGATCAGCTGATTTCGCTTAATTTCCTTAATTAATGCGCACCACATGCGGCCGGGGCCGCTCGCCATTTGTAAGGATTAAAGTGTACTAGGTATTGTTATACCGGGCGGGGAATCGGTCACGCACTCCATTCAATTTTATGCGGTCGGTCGGGAAATCGTTATGCTAACCGACCTTTGGCATCTAGTTTACAAATACTAACCCGATAGTAGACTTTTAAGATTTCAGCATGAGATACTGTCAAAGACACTGTTGATAGCAGAGCGAAAAACGTCAAGTGTTGCAGAGATTGAGAACTATCAAATAAGATTTAACTTACTTTTGCATTATTACTCCTCGTATTTCAGCTGCAAAAAAATCACTATTATTCGAAAAATTATGGGCAACCATAACTCCATCTATTTATCTATTACACAAAACTCAAAAGGTTTGGTAATTGCTCCGCGTTTCCAAAATTGTGTATATGGACGTTTTGGTGAAGTCAGCGAGTTAACCTATTTCGTACGTTCAGCTCTAACATTTGGAGGCGGTAGATTACCGTTAGTATTTCGTGGATTTAGTAACCAGCAACTGAAGGTAAGGGCGCGAGTGGCTTAACTAGACAGTGGACTGTTTTCGTCTCACTACGCTCGCCTCACGGGAGGCAGAACGATCTAATATCGTTAAAACTTCCTGAGGTGACGGGTTGGCCCGTTGTAGTTCATATCTCCAGTTACACCGTTTAGGTAGGGTTCGTAATCGAATAGGCGCGAATCATTATGCTAACCGCGGCTCGTGGCATCCCGTTGCGGCGGCTCGGGGCGCGGGCGTCGCGCGTCGCGCCCCCCGACCAAACACGCGCCCCTCCGAGAGCCATGCGGCGGCCCTTTTATTTCTTCCGCGTCTCGAATGGACGCGAAGGCAAATCGCAATTCGTGCGACGGAACAACAGCAACTCGTCGCCAATGCGATTACTGCCCTCCCGGACCGCGGGCTTAAACGACTCACCCCTTCTTATTCTTTCTCCTTTTCTTCGTGGTAGCAACGCGAATATATTCTCTCTTTTTTATCAATATCGCACGAAATGCCGTTGCCTTCGCGATTCGGGAATACACACGGAAACGAAAAAACAAAGAATGTTGTATATTTTATTTTATTTTGTTGTGGAACCAAACAGAACTAGATACAATGCATTAAACGTATTTAAAAGTAACAAAAATCCACTAATTTGATTCCGAAAATTAAGTAACAGAATGAACGAAATATAACTGAAATGTAGTGTTACTAGCTATATTAACGAATATATATATATATATATATATATATATATATATATATATATATATATATATATATATATATATATATATATATATATATATATATATATTTTGATATTTTAAGTGTGTAATTTTTTTTAAATTATTTTCAATAATATATAAAATTAGATTCATGAAAAGTTACTTATCTGGGGTCCTGGTGGACCAGAAACATTTAAACGATAGTTAATGTCCTCTTTAAATACTTAGGGCAGCGGCACCTGTTTCCGCAATTGATAACCTATGATGTTCTTAGTTATTGCAGCCGAATTACTGTATGCCCTTGGATGTAATAAGTATAGGAGGATGGTTTCTGTAACAGAAATGGATGTTAGTAACTTATTTTAGAAGAAATTATATGATTGAGAATATTTCGACACTAGTCGTATTCATCTCTATGACATTTCTGATAGAACAATTTTTTCAAAATTTAAATTTTAAAAAAACTGAACATAGAGAAATGGGTTAATAATATTTTGCAATATCGTTATAAATGCACTATAACCGACCTTGAAAAACATTATTAATAATGATTTTTAAATGAAAAATATTAATAAGCTTTTAATGAATATGTCTGAACAAATATAATTACTGTATTAATTTTGCCTATTCAGACCGGGACCCTTGCAAGCGCCTAAAATATTTATAAAAGCCAACTCCCAAGATTTAACGTCTCTTTCTTTAGCGTTATCGCCAAGGCACTTAATAATTTTTACTTTAAAACAATTATCAAAAGTTAAATTGTGTGCCTTAGCATGCAATGCTATTGGAAGTTGACTTTCATTGCCTACGCTGGCCCTGTGATTATTTAACCTAATGCTAAGAGGTGTAGTTGTTTCCCCAATATAAAATGCATTGCAGGTCTGGCAAAGTAATTGATATACAATATTTTTTGAAATGCAACTACTATTTAAAGGAACTCTGTAACTGTTGGGAGTGTTAGGACTAGTAAAATAAATGCTTCGATCTAATAAAGGACATGTTTTACAACGTGATCGACCGCAAGGCTGTAGGCCCAAATTTTTGTTAGTACTAAGATAATTTCGATTATTTTTATTAAGTATTGATTTTAAATTAGGAGGTTTTCGAAATGATAAAATTGGTGGTATATCTAATAAACCTTTGGTTGATGATCCCGAACCTACACAAGTTCCTTTAGAAATCCCAGTTATTGAAAATTTGATATCATCAGTTACAAATTCTAATGCTGCACAGGTTCCTATAAATACCGATAGACTTGTCGTAAAAAACTTGTCCTCAAAAATTATAAACCATAATGAATATTCAGTTTTATCTAAAGGGCTAAATTTCACACCAACTCCCAAAGTTGACCATTTCAGTTTTGGAAATGATATAGCAAAATTTTGTCGTAATTTGAGATGGCGTGAGTTTTGGCATTCAAGGGACAAATATGGTAATAATAGTAAATTACATGACGCACTGGCAAAATTTCGACAATATTCTAATAAAGAGCCACCCTCTCTTCCAAAAAATCATCCTGTAGAAATATTTATTACAGTTTTAATGAACAAAGTTACACAACCAACATTTTTAAACAGCCTCAAACCTACACCTAACTTAACACCTGATGAACTTTCAGCTCTTAACAATCTAAGCAATGATACCAATATCATCATTTTGCCAGCTGATAAAGGTTCAACTACAGTCATCCTTAATAAAACAGACTATGTAGCTGAAGGTTTGAGGCAACTCAGAGACGAAACTTCCTATAAAAAATTATATAGTGATCCGAATCAAAATTTTGGTAATACAATAAAAAAATATATTGAACAACAAAAAACCATTGAAAAATTATCAGATGAAGATGTTAACACTTTAATTCCTAACCCTATCAGAACACCAAATTTTTACTTATTGCCAAAAATTCATAAACCTAATAATCCAAGAAGACCGATAGTAGCTAGTTTTAACTCACCCACAGAAAGAATTTCAGCTTTTGTCGATTACTTTCTACAGCCATTTGTAAAAAATCTAAAGTCACACATTAAAGATAGTTACCATTTCATCGAGATTCTAAAAAATACCACAATTCCTAAGACTGACAACTTATTACTTGTTACAATTGACGCTGTCTCTCTTTATACTAATATTCCCCATGATTTAGGCTTAGAAGCGATTTCCCATTACCTTAATCAAAGGCCCAGCCCCCAAATTCCTTCTACAAATTTTCTTTGTAAGTTGGCTGAATTCGTCCTCACTAAGAATGCTTTTTCTTTTGAGGATGAATTTTATCTCCAAATTAAAGGTACAGCAATGGGAACAAGAATGGCTCCTTCTTATGCGAATCTTTTCATGGGGTTATTAGAAAATAAATTTCTTCTTACTCAAAATTTACAACCACTAATGTGGTATAGGTTTATTGATGATTTAATATTGTTTTGGCCACATGGACATGACACACTCACTGACTTCCTTACAGATTTAAATAATTTCGGACCCTTAGATTTTACATACACTATATCAGAAAATCAAATTACATTCTTAGACGTTGATCTAACTCTATCCGAAGGCACCATTAAAACTGCAATTCATATAAAACCTACAAACAAAGAGCAATACCTACATTTCGATAGCTGTCATCCGTTTCATACCAAAAAGTCAATTCCATATTCAATGTCCATTCGCGGACACCGTTTAATTAATAATAAAGAAAATCTAGATAAGTACCTTTCTAATCTTAAAAAATCACTAATAGAAAGAAATTATCCTGCCTCTTTGTTAGATAAAAATATAATAAATTCCGAAACAAAATTTTCACCTAAACCTAAATTGGTGTCAAATTTAAATCAAAATAAAATCTTTCTAAGTACTACTTATTTTCCTGGCACTGAGAAACTGCGACCAATTTTAGCAGATTTATTCCCTATTATAGCTAACGACCCATCAACCAAAGGTTTATTAGATATACCACCAATTTTATCATTTCGAAAACCTCCTAATTTAAAATCAATACTTAATAAAAATAATCGAAATTATCTTAGTACTAACAAAAATTTGGGCCTACAGCCTTGCGGTCGATCACGTTGTAAAACATGTCCTTTATTAGATCGAAGCATTTATTTTACTAGTCCTAACACTCCCAACAGTTACAGAGTTCCTTTTAATAGTAGTTGCATTTCAAAAAATATTGTACCTATATCAATTACTTTGCCAGACCTGCAATGCATTTTATATTGGGGAAACAACTACACCTCTTAGCATTAGGTTAAATAATCACAGGGCCAGCGTAGGCAATGAAAGTCAACTTCCAATAGCATTGCATGCTAAGGCACACAATTTAACTTTTGATAATTGTTTTAAAGTAAAAATTATTAAGTGCCTTGGCGATAACGCTAAAGAAAGAGACGTTAAATCTTGGGAGTTGGCTTTTATAAATATTTTAGGCGCTTGCAAGGGTCCCGGTCTGAATAGGCAAAATTAATACAGTAATTATATTTGTTCAGACATATTCATTAAAAGCTTATTAATATTTTTCATTTAAAAATCATTATTAATAATGTTTTTCAAGGTCGGTTATAGTGCATTTATAACGATATTGCAAAATATTATTAACCCATTTCTCTATGTTCAGTTTTTTAAAAATTTAAATTTTGAAAAAATTGTTCTATCAGAAATGTCATAGAGATGAATACGACTAGTGTCGAAATATTCTCAATCATATAATTTCTTCTAAAATAAGTTACTAACATCCATTTCTGTTACAGAAACCATCCTCCTATACTTATTACATCCAAGGGCATACAGTAATTCGGCTGCAATAACTAAGAACATCATAGGTTATCAATTGCGGAAACAGGTGCCGCTGCCCTAAGTATTTAAAGAGGACATTAACTATCGTTTAAATGTTTCTGGTCCACCAGGACCCCAGATAAGTAACTTTTCATGAATCTAATTTTATATATTATTGAAAATAATTTTAAAAATATATATATATATATATATATATATATATATATATATATATATATATATATATATATATATATATATATATATATATATATATATATATATATATATATATATATATATATATATATATATATATATATATATATATATATATATATATATATATATATATATATATATATATATATATATATATATATATATATATATATATATATATATATATATATATATATATATATATTTGATAAGGTTTGTAAAGAAATCCGTTTATAGGATCATGTTTTTATTTAAAATAAAATTAGTAAAAGCTACTTAAAAAGTAGCGAAGGAAATCCCAGGTTGTATTGGGAAATGCTTATGTTTGAATGAGATATACTTACGGATGTGCACGACTTTCGACAGGTGCAATGTAAGTTTAAAGGTCCTTTTGCAGTCGACTAACGATCACTATTCATCCATATATCTCATAAATAGGGCTTATCCTTATGCAACACAAAATGCCTTCAAATGAGACGAATTAAGCGAAAAAATTAAAAATTAAACTATTGATCATTTCGGCAAGGCCGTTTTATAAATGAAAGTGACATTACGAAATAATTCAAATTTCGAATGCTACTAACATTTAAAATATGATACAATTGGCTGAGTTTGTTATCAACGAGCCATTAAATCGAATTAAAAATAAATAAAAAAACTCCATATGCTCAATGAAATGAAAGAAGAAACTTAAATCTTTATTTCTGGCAGAGAAGTTTATAAAAAAGATTGTATAATATTATCAAAATAGGGTAAACCTATATAAAATTGTATAATATTAAAAAATTGTAAAGAAACATTGTAGAAAACAGTATAATATTGTTATATTTGATAAGGTTTGTAAAGAAATCCGTTTATAGGATCATGTTTTATTTAAAATAAAATTAGTAAAAGCTACTTAAAAAGTAGCGAAGGAAATCCCAGGTTGTATTGGGAAATGCTTATGTTTGAATGAGATATACTTACGGATGTGCACGACTTTCGACAGGTGCAATGTAAGTTTAAAGGTCCTTTTGCAGTCGACTAACGATCACTATTCATCCATATATCTCATAAATAGGGCTTATCCTTATGCAACACAAAATGCCTTCAAATGAGACGAATTAAGCGAAAAAATAAAATATTAAACTATTGATCATTTCGGCAAGGCCGTTTTATAAATGAAAGTGACATTACGAAATAATTCAAATTTCGAATGCTACTAACATTTAAAATATGATACAATTGGCTGAGTTTGTTATCAACGAGCCATTAAATCGAATTAAAAATAAATAAAAAAACTCCATATGCTCAATGAAATGAAAGAAGAAACTTAAATCTTTATTTCTGGCAGAGAAGTTTATAAAAAAGATTGTATAATGTTATCAAAATAGGGTACACCTATATAAAATTGTATAATATTAAAAAATTGTAAAGAAACATTGTAGAAAACAGTATAATATTGTTATATTTGATAAGGTTTGTAAAGAAATCCGTTTATAGGATCATGTTTTTATTTAAAATAAAATTAGTAAAAGCTACTTAAAAAGTAGCGAAGGAAATCCCAGGTTGTATTGGGAAATGCTTTTTTTAATGAAATGAAATGAATTTTTTTTTAATTCGATTATAGAGTAACATATAGTTAGATTAACATTTTTTTTTTAATTCGATTATAGAGTAACATATAGTTATTTGATTATTTGCATGATTATTTGATGTTAAACATTTTGATTGTGATTATTTTGATTTTTTTATATGTAGATTTTTAAATTTATATAATTAGGTTATTTTCTTTTAATATCATTTGATGTTAAATATTTTGATTTGGATTATTTCGATTTGTGTATTTATTTGATTATGTTATTTTATTTTTAAATCATATATGTACCAAAATTAATAGGTGTGTCCTGAAAACCAGTATAAGAGATATCCTGAGGATACCCCTAATTTGCAGCGTTTGTAGCTTTATTTCATAGTCTTTGTCTATTTACAGTTTTAATTTTTAATCTGTGTGTTCTTGTGTTTTTTTGTATATGCTTTTTACAACAACAGCTGCAAATAAATATTTTTCAATTTTTCAATATCTGTTATGATACTATGCTATATGTTTTATACTAGGCTATGTATAGTTATATGTTATATACTATACTATGCTATATGTTATATACTATGCTATATGTTATATGTTATGCTATATGTTAATATATGTCAGATGTTGCATCGAACAAGCTAGAGCTGCGTTTATCAAAATGAGCTAACTTTTCTGCAACCGTAGTATCAAACTCTCCACTAGATGCCGCCTGGTGCGGTGTTACATATTTTCAGTCCTCCTGTACGGAGTAGAAACGTGGACATTATCCCAGACTTTGTGTAACAGGTGAGAAGCTTTCGAAATTTACAGGAGAACATTGAAAATATCTTGGACGGATAGTCACAAATGAGACGGTGCTGCAAAGAATGCACAACGGATTGGAATTACTGAAGACCATAAAGAGAAGGAAAATACAATGCATGGGTCACATAATGCGTGGTAACAAATACCACCTTCTCCAATTAATCCTGCAAGGGAAGATAAAAGGCCGCCGAAGACCTGGCTGAAGAAGAACCCACTGGCTACAAAACCTCGTTGAATGGTTCAACTCAAACACCACCGAGTTGTTCCGCGCCGCAACATCACGGGCCCAGGTGGCCATAATGACCGCCGACCTCCGATAGAAGATGGCACTTTAAGAAGAAGATATGTTAATCTAAAATGACATAATAATATGCTATTGTGAGGTGGGGAGCATGCTCTACTATCGACACACTTAATATTGTGCCAAAACTTTAGTTAGTATGAATGTATCCTTATGACATTTCTAAAATGGCAACGCATTTAAACACATAATTTACACACAATCATTTCTCTGAAAATATAAATTGCCTAAATATAATGTATACTAGAGTGAATTGAGATAATTATATTTTTTACGGACCTAATTTTGTGTATTTATATATATTTTTTAATAACTTTCGACTATTTTTATTATGTTAAATAAATAAAACTATAAGCCATAAATAATGAAACTTAAGCCACTTATTTTATAGTTTTATCTCGACTGACCTTATCCAGCTTTGTGCAAAGTCGGTGGCAAGATGGATGTCGGCGTAGCTGTCGTCGAAGAAACGTTCGGGACACTCCTACTGGAATGGACTGAGCGGCAGCGCCGCAGCCGCACGTAAGGGGAACTCTACAACCCCATTTGTGGAGCATTCCGGCGCATCTAGCGTGGCTTCTACGGATGCGGTTTAACGTAACCGATTCGCGCGATGGTTTGCGTACCGCGCGGTGATAGACCATCGGTATGTGCACTCTGGCTAATTACTGAAGGAGTAGGGAGGCTATGGAAATACTGTTTCCTAAGCAGCAGTGGTGGATGTTGTCCTGTCATCGACCACTCTCAAAATGACCAATTGCCTGTCCAATCCTGAAATCAAACCAGGGCAAATGATGTTAATGGTCCACGACACATTCAAATCACCGCTGAATATACGGCAGGGAGAGTTCGCGCAAGCGACTTCGGACACGTAACCATTCGGGAGGTTGAAGGTATCCTGTTAGTTAATTCCAGATGAAGATATCCTTCCAAAACTAATAGGGAGTGATGCTGCCCCCCAGGTACCCTTCCCGGTGCCTTGCTGTAAGGCGTTGGCCACTGGCGGGCATGTTGGCTTAGCTAGACAGTAGTTTTGGATTGTCTTTAGGTTATTTACGCTTTTTTCAGGGGAGATTTTGTGAGGTGATGGGTTTTCCCGTTATAGCTAACAAACCAAGTTGTACAAAATTGGCAGCCAATCAGTGAAGGGTGCTCTCGAGTGTGCCTGAGATAATGAGCTTCGTCCGGTTAAGCTGAGCATCAAATTTGTGAGCATGAGCGCTGTTAAGCCAAACGGGTTATGTATACTCGGCAGCCAGCGACGGCACCATTGCGACGAATGAGGTTCTCAGGGCGTTAGCGTTGATTAATAATTCTCATGGGTTGATTAATAGCCGAGTGGTGTCGACGACGAAGAAAGTTACATTTCCACAAAACCCTCGCCAAACCAGATTGCTTCATCACTTCCTCAGTCTGTCCGAGACGTAGAACCTTGAGAAATAAATCCCCCGCAATAATGAATACACCTTTTTTCTCCATTTCTTGGCGGCGGCGGTCGTTGATCAAGCTCGGAGAGGCAAATTGAATATAAAAATGACGCGCACGGAACGCGGCGGCTCAGCGTAGCCATGTGATTGAGCAAAATTGATGCTCAGGGTGGCCATCTGTCAGGCGGCATTTTATTTTGGCACAAGTCCGCAGATCCCATCGTAAAAGAAAGAGAAAAGGAGATTAGGCATACCCATGTAAAATTTACGGAAACATGCTCAGATTTCATTTATATAAACAAACGCCTACACCTGGAAGATCACAATAAACTTCACCAATTCATACAGAATAAGAACGAGAGACTCTTGGGGATTAAATAGTCTTTAAAACCACGAAAACTTTGAAAGAAGGTGATAGTGTTGGCTTAACAGCAGAGTAAATACTACGACGAAACTAAAAAACCAAGCAGAGTTAATACTATGACAAAGCTCATAAAAAAGCAGACCACGAGCATTCATACTATACGTCGAAGGCGTGACAGGTCGAATTACTAGATGCTAAACAATTCGAAATGAAAACGACCTTCAAACCGATCCAAAATATAGCTCTATCTCTGAGGCTTGTAAAGTATCTAGTACGACTTAAAACCCCGGGTGTGTATAAAATCAAATGCAGCTGGGGTTTATAGCCTACGTTGGACACATGATACGGCCCATAGCCACTCGACTGATAAATCCATCAATGCAGCTAAAAACGTCCAGCGAGAAAAATCGGCAATCTACGAACTCGTATTGGACAGCGAAATCCCATTTTGCTATCCAATCAAAATTTTTATTTCCCGAACTTCAATATAGACGACGGTTTCAAACTCTCTCGTAATTGTTCTCAATATCTATCGCCTAGCGCAAGGACGTAAGTGTTGTGATACAGTGAGAGTTGCGTGCAAAATATTGTTGGCATTGATGTACAAGATACAGTGAGGGTTGTGTGGATGCTGAATTTTTTAAATTCGCGCACCGAACTGCCGCCCAACCACCGTTATAATCTGCGAAGCAGTTTTCCGCTTACCCACAGAACAACGGATGACGCTTGAAAGCATTTTAGTCTACTCTGGACAACGGCTTTTGCAACATGGCCGACACGTCGGGTGCTACAAATTTCATGCGGTAAATTAATTTAATGTCAAATGACCGCGATTGTCTTCGATTTTATAAATACTACTTATTAACTTGTTCACAAACAAAAATTAACGTAATTTTAAATCAGCTTTATGTTATGATTTTTTAACTTCTTATCAGTACAGTAATTTTCAAAACGAACGAGCTTTGTAAATGCCTCTTGGCTGCTGCATCTGGAATTGAAAAAATAGTTGCAGAAGCAGTTCTTCATTTTAAATACCTATACTGGTCTGTATTTTATGCAGACGAACTTAGTAATTTTTATTTCCACAATGCGCGCATGTACCACTGTGATTAGGTTAGTTGTAAGACATTGCCATTTGGCAATAAGCTAGCCTATTTGTATTATGATTATGTGCAAATAAAGAGTGTGTTAACATGATTAAGGTTTTCAGAAAAAAAAATGTAGGGTATCTTTTTTATTAATACATATTTTAACACGCTTTTATTAGGTCGACCTGTATGTAACTAACTATGTAATGGAATCGAAGGTAACTAATTTAACCATTATCCAAGGATCGTAGCGTCATGAAAATTGGCAGCTGTATGTAGTTCTGATGACAATACAATAATATGGTGCTGTCGAACTGATCTGATGATGGAGTCGGAAGATATGAACTGGAACTTCATGGTGGAACATCGTATCATAGCTGTGTTTGGACTTGTTAGAAAAGTCTTGGAATGAACTTTGACCACGATTAGGTTTCAAGGTCTGACGATGAAGCCGGAAGATCGGCACTGGTATTCCATGATGGAATATCGTATCATAGCCGTGTGTATGTGAATATCGTATCATAGCCTAAAAGCGTGTTTTTATTTTTTTTTTTAAAACTATTAATTTATTAAACAAATCTCTACCAGCCTCTATATTAAGTGTCATTCGCCTGAATAAATTTTTGAAGCATTTCATCCAATCCGCAACATACACCTGCCAACGCCGCCACTGTTTGCTCGAATGAAGATAGACGAAAGCAGGGGCTTATAAGTTTGACCGGTGTTTTTTCCAGAAATTCCCTCGTTTTAGCGCCGAGTGCATGAGCGCGTTGTGGCGGTGAAGCATTAGCGCGGAGACCAAAGTTCGGTTGATTGCTGTTCACAGCATTTCTTAACATACATACCATTCAGCATTAACGCTCCTTTGAATTCGTAAAAATACTGATAATTTTGGTACAAAATTTTATTTATAGAAGGGCAATTTCATAGATAACGACCATTTACAGTTACATTTACATTTTCGTTGTGGCCAATTGACAGCTAAAGACCGCTCTTGGACGTGCCAAAATAATTGGGTTAGGTAGTAAGTATCGTTACTACTCTTTACTGAACATACATAGGTAGTCAAGAATTAACTACTAGATTGTCAAACTATAAATATAAATAATCAAAATAGAAGCCTAATTTTTGAATTAGTTAGTAATTCGAAAAGATACGTAGTAAAATTATTCATCGTAATATTAAAATTGTCACTAAAATGTTAAATAATCAAATTAAATCTACGTTATGCATTTTAAACTAAAAGTACAGATATAAGACCATATAAAATAATCAGACAATAAGGCTCAACGTTTTTAAGTAATTTAAATGGGCACAATATTTGAAAAATCATGGCCCTCAAATTCGGCCAGATTATAGAAAGGGTGGCCTATCAGCATCTCCTTGATGTTTTTTTAAATTTACCTGACCTGACATTAGATAATAACTGCAAGTGTAAGGAATACTTCATCTACACTGTCCCTTGTCTTTGGTAGACCTTCTTGCGGTCCTCCGGGAGGGGTCGGTGACAAAGCCCCAGTGGCGGGTCGCCTTCCGCTTATTTTATCCTTCGAATATCGGAGGGGATATCAGAACCCGGGCCGCCGGCCCCGTCCTTCTTTAAACAGCTCTATCACGTGTCAATATCGGCTGACCGCCACAAATCCGAATCAAGTAATACTCCACCTTCACAGTTATTATTTCCATCCCTTACGCCCTGAAAACCCTCCCCTTTTAGCCTTAACTTTGTGTGCCGAACTATTCAGGTTATTTTACTAAGCTAAGAGTGACTATAAACGAGTAGTTCGATGACTACTTCAATATGATTAATAATACCTATATAATGATATAAAAAACATGCATTGAACTGATTAGTCGAACCTCTTGTCCTTTTAAAGGTCTCTCTTAAAGAAAAACTTTCCGAAACATTGACGGTATAACTGCAGTATAAGAACCTCTCCTGTATTGTCGATTTTTAAACGTCACCGGACTATATTCATCACGCAGATTCCGAATCTGCAATAATCTTTTGTCGCTCTCAATAAATAAGCGAGATATAGGCATTTAAAGTTTGCATACTAAACGTCAAAAAATCGGCCATATTGTTTCAAGAGTAGTGTCGACACATAGTCGATATATCGCGACATCTCTAATATCGATAACAATTCGTGATATTACAAAAATGATGGGATGCTCGTAAAAGAACATGTCTGCGATATTTGGAAAAATGAGACTATTTTCGAGGTTATTTTCAATGACTTTGCGTTTTGATAACAAAAGGTATCCTGAAACGATAGAAAATTCTTAAATATGGGAATTTCGCGCGAAATTCGAAAAATTTTTTTTTCCTGCGGCGCTATTGATGTGTTAGCGATAATTAACATAACAATGTGGTAGCGATAATTCGGATTTTTTTCGAGGTTTTTACAAAATGACTTTGGTGATGATGACAAAAGGTAACCTGACACAAACGAAATTTCTTCAATATCAAATTAACACCGCGGACAAAAAGTTTTTTTCGAATTTGGCGCGAAATTCGAAAAAAGCCTTTTGGCGCTGATAATATTACGATGTGTTAGCGATCATCTAAAACAATTGGATAATTTTCGAAGTTTTTACGAAATGACTGTGTATTGATGACTAAAGGTAACCTGAAAGAAACGACATTTCAGGATATCTTCCCTCATCAAGTCATTGAAAAGACATAATAAAATGTGCCCTTTTTTCGCGAAAATATGTTTTTTTCGATCGTTTTTTTTCAAAATATTTCGTTTAATCTTAAAACTCTGCAAATTGTCATAATTTCTGTAATATCGGTAATTGTTATCGATATTACGATAAACTCGAATGTATCGGTCACGGTACGTACATACAAAATGGCTGCAACTTTCTTGATATTGCAATGAACATTTTGAATGCCTATATCTCTCTTATTTATTAAGATCAAATAAAGATTATGGAAGATTCGGAATCAGCGTGGTGAATATATAGCGTGGTGAATTATTTTATTTTTTTTGTTTTGGCCTGTTTGTTTACATCTGATTTCTTCCAGAACGCAAAAAAATCTATTAGTCTATATTTTTTTTATTTTTTGGGAAGAGATTCCTATACTGCAGTTATTCCCGATTATGACTGTCATCATTTGACAGTTTTTTTTCGTTCTTCTCCTTCGCGGCCACCAAGAATAAAACTTGTAGGGCCAGTAACGAAAAGAAGTTTTTTGAATATTCATTTAGCAAAAAAATATTCAAAATATTTCATTATTACACGTACACTTCGCAAAATATTAACAATATTTTAGTCCAAATATCGTATAAATAGTTGTCTAAATGTCTTCATCTCCAAATGTCAATAAATTAATATGAATATATCGTGTTTAGTGTCAAATAAAAGGCCAGATTAAGTAAGTTCCAAAAATATACGTGATACATTGATAACTACATACACCACAAACATTTCATAAAAATCATTACTAAAAGTAATTATAAATATAATATTTCCTTTTCTGTAATGGCAGTCGGGTTTTTTATTCTTTTGAATATATATCCTTGTTGTCGATATTTATCAGCGTATTACTCATATGATACATTACATTATATTTACGTCGTGTCCAATTGGCGGCTAAAAACCGCTCATGGATGTTTCAAACTATTTGTGTTTTAAGTAGTAAGTCTCATTACTACTTTAATCTTTACTTAACATACATATATTATTAAAAAAAAATGTATCTAAGAAACTTTGGAACCTACTAAAAGTTATTCGTCGTAGAATCGTATTACAAAACAAATTAAAGGCTTATTTAATAAAATAGTCAATAATTGTAATCTACTAAACACACAATAATTAAAATAGACAGTTAAAAAGTTGAATAATCAAAGCAGAAGCCCAACAATTGAAAGAGTCAATAAATCGAATATATATGTAGGTACGTACTAAAAACTGTACATAGTAACATCCAAAGTAGTAAGTAAATTGTTAAATAATCAAACCAAAGCTAAATCTTACATTTAAATACTAAAAGTACATATATAATTATCATTCAAATTGGTACAATATTTGCAAAGTCATGGCCCTCGAATTCGGTCAGATTATAGAAAGGGTGGCCTATCAGCATCTCCTTAATGTTTTTTTTTAAATTGTTTGTCCTCCAGTTGTTTGACAGTGGTAGGGAGTAAATTGTAGAATTTAATGCTAAGGTATAAGTAGCTCTTCTGTACTTTCGCCAGTTTTGTTCGGGGCACGCATAAAAGGGAATTACCGCGTGTATGGTGAGAGTGAATGTCCGCTCTAGTTGCGGTTTCTGTTAGGTGCTGTCTGGCATACATTAAGCACCGGTATATGAACGCCGAATACATGGTCATTATCTTTGCCTTACTGAAGTATGCTCTGCATGAGGTCCTGGGCGTTACCTGATACATGCTGCGCAGTGCTTTTTTTGCAATAGGAAGATTCTTTTACTCTCTGCGGTATTTCCTCAAAATAGTAGTCCATAAGTCATTAATGAGCCGAAATACGCAAAATACACTGATTTTTCTGCCGCGAAGCCACAAAGACTTCTGATTTTTTTATAGAGTATATAGAACTACATAAAAATATAAAGATATACAACTTATTAAATAAAATCACCTAAAACTTTAGACCTTTATGTAATTACACTAATAAAATTTGTAGTTGAAATATTTCTGATTATTTTGTATGTGAACATGTGTATGAGCTTGTGGTGGTGTACCACCCCACCCTCCCCTCACGAGGTCCTTCTACTAGGCAGGGTTTCTTAATCTGGGTTCCGTGGACCCCCGAGAGGACCGCGGTATGACTGCTAGGGGTCCATGCTCGCTTGTCATCGTCTAGTGTAGGCCACAAAGGTGTCTGCAACAAGTTTTAAAAGAGATGCAAAAAGAAGTGTCAAAACATCTCGAAACACTACAGTACTCTTTTGAAGGCTACTTTTGCCCAGATAACCTTAATCAAGAGACTTGGGTGCTGGGTCCAGAGATCCATTAGAGACCGAGAACCTTTCCCGGTGCCTCGCATTACGGCGAGGCACCGGGAAAGGTTCCCAGCGGTTAGCCTCACCCCCTAACTACCAGTTTTGGCAGGATATCTCCGTCTGGAATTAATCTTCAGGATACCTCCATCCGCCCGACTGGTTACGGGTCCGAAGTCGCCTACGCGACCTCTACCTGTTGTAATACAGCGGTAATTCAATTAGAATTTATCGCGAAACTGGACGTTCTTTGCCCGTAGTGGCAGACAGGATCGAGTGGCCCAAGGTCATTTCAAAAGTGGCATGACAACAGGTCAATATCCACCCCCGCTGCTTAGGAAACAGTATATGTCCATAGTCTCCAGACTCCTTCAGCAATTAGTCAGAATGCAGAACCATTTGGCTTCGCCGAACGGTGCGCAAACCGTCCAGTGGCGCCGGAAGAAACCGGTCCACCAGCTTTGAGGCCTCAGACACGAGAGTCTTAGGCCTCAAGCCTTCTACTCGAGGAGGCTTCTGAATAGGAGCTGAATCGTGAGTTGAGCCGATCCGAGAACGAAGTGGATCTTGTGGCACAAGCTGCACGAAACCGTTCACCATCAATAGCTTCAAAGCAATCAAATTTGATTTTTATTGCCCAAATGATCGAGTAAAAAAATCCTAGATAAAATTGCATCCGGTGAAAATCTAGATGTGCGACCCTGGATTATTGCTCGCCGAGAATAATATAAGTTGAAATTTTAATGTTCTAAAACTCGTTCCCATAGGATATCACACTCAAAATCATCAGATATTTGCCGGGAAAGTTTTAGGGGTGACACAAACGATTTTTGTCTTGGTTAAGAACATCATGACTTGAATTTGATGTAATATTTCCACGCATAAATGCCTGGAAAAGGTCAGCCTACTGGTTTGAGGAAATCTCAAAGTTTGCTTTGAATCACGACAAACCGCATAATTCAAATTTCCTAATGGAGGGGTCGTTCGTCACCCCCTGTAAAATAACTTTAACATACCGCTTGATAACTACGCGAATTTCGAGGGTTTCATAGCGGCGGCTCATCCTTTCGAATGACCCATTTAGGATTAACCGTTTTATTGCAAGTAACAGAGAGAGCTGTTTATTCAAAATTAGTGACTGCCATTGTTGCTTAAAAAATGTTGCAAGTTTTTTTAGCATGTGTTATATTTTGGAATATTTATGTTAAGGCGACATGAGATCTCTGAAAAATATCCGAAATGGGTGGACACGCGAAAAAATAGGCGTGGTCAATTAAAAATCGAAGACTATCGCGGTTGTTTGACATTATAAATAGGATAGAAACGAATTTATCGCGTGAAATTTATAGCACCCACGTTTGGGTCACGTTGCAGCCGCGTTGTCCAGGGTAGACTGAAAGATCTGTCAATCCGTTGTTTTGCGGGTAGGCCGCATACCGTTGCCGCCACTGCGTAGGTTATAACGGCCGGGCTCGGAGCGCGCGAATTTCGAAAATCCGTCTTGCACACAACACTCACTGCATCCTGTCTTACGTCCTTGCGTTCGGCGTTCGGCGGCGGGAACATTTTAAGAAGTGGGTTCCACGTAGAAGAGAGTTTGTAACGACGATAAACCCTCAAATTCGGCCAGATCATAGAAAGGGTGGCCTATCAGCATCTCCTTGATGTTTTTTTTATTTTTTTTGTCCTTCAGCTGTTTAACAATTTTAAGGAGTAGATTATATAATTTATTGCTAAGGTATAAGTAGCTTTTCTGTACTTTTGCCAGAAGTATTCGGGGTACGCGTAAAAGGGAGCTATCGCGGGTACGATGAGAGTGAATGTCAGCATTCATTGCAGTTTCTGCGATATGCTATCTAGCATACATATAAATATAGGAATATGAATTCATTCTTAAAAACTAAAGATTTATTTAATTAAACAAATAACTAGCTGACTTATATATAAATAGATAAATAAATGAATGTATAAGTAAATAGGGAAATTAAGTGAAAAGTTTCTTAAGTTATACACATATAGATCATTATTACCGGAAGCCTTTAATTTAAAAATTCATTATTTAGTTTAAAATACAGTCAATGTATACAATATTATCAAATAAGTGTCAATCGTAGCAAATATATATGACAGTCTACGTCAGGATGTGAGTTACCATTTGTTCGCACTCACTTCTACCAGTGGCGGTTCTTTCATACAAGCCGAAAAGCCCGGCTTGCCTTCTCTTTAAAATCTTCGTAAAAATGTCGCTAAACTAATATATGCATTTGCGAGCGCAACTATTGCTATTTAGCGGGCACAGATCGCTCCACGCGACAAAACAACTTATCGACAAAGCGACAATTCGCTGCAATCTTACCGAGTTCGGTTTAGATAGTCTTCTCGCTCGCACAATGGTCTTTCAACGGGGCTTTCAAAATCAGTGGGCTTCTCATTCTCACCTGTGGCAAATTACGCTAAACTATCCTACTACTATTATAAACGCGAAAGTTTGTAAGAATGTATGTATGGATGTTTGTTACTCTTTCACGCAAAAACTACTGAATGGATTTTGATGAAACTTTACAATAATATAGCTTACACATCAGAATAACACATATAGTTTTCTATCATCATTATCACAACGCGGGTGAAATCGCGAGGCGTAGCTAATATATAATATATTTACGACTTTTGTATTGACGTTTAAGGCATGCTTGCGTTATGGAAGTAGAATGCGAGCGTGTTCCGTATTTAGTATAATTTGAATTGATTTGTGGTTTTTATTGCCTGATAAACAATGGAGGAAATTGTCTCTTATGGTGAGCTCTGTCTTAACTTGATTTCACTCGCTCGAGCAAATAAAACGGCATTTCTTAAAGCCACCGCAGGTATGCGACTGCTGATAAATATATGTTAAATTCTGTCTAGTAGTAGTATGCCTTCAGTGTGCTTTATTGAATCTACGACACAAGCAGTAAATTTCAAACTAAATATTTAAGAGTAAAGAGATACCACTTTTTTACTATAAAAGCGTAAAAACCCAAAAAGGTATGTCGGGCTTGCCCCATTCACCAACCCTGGGCACGCCACTGACTTCTACTCCTTGTCTTAAGCCACTTATTATTGTATTTTTTCAGTCTTTCTGCTGATTGAACTCTGCACTTAAGCCTCCGCTAAGAAAGAGCAAAAAGAATCACATCCTAAATTCCTTTCAAGAAATAGGTATGTACAATTCTTCTTTTAACCTTACTTTCGTTCATTTTAGCGAAGGATATCGCATACGAATTCATGGTATAAAACTCTTGATGTCCGACCATAAATTTCGCAGGGACTTATTGGCACGGTTCGGCTCGCGGCTCGGGGTGACATACGCACCGTGACGTATCTGAGACATTTTACAGCCGAGGGAGTTCGTATCTGTCGTTTTATGGAGAGCATAGTCATCAATATCGCCTGGGGAAATGTCTCCTCTCCATTCTAACAGAACAGCGCGGGGGTCGAGTTGCGAAGATCGACCGCGAAGATAAAACAACGGCCACACTTGAGATAGGCCGCTTTTTTAAAGATTGATTGTTTGGTGGACTTTTATTTATTTATTTATTCATCAGAAATAGTAATTGCTGGTCTGGTATGCTCTATTACGCAACAGGAGTTGCATTAAGCAGCGCTAGATGCGCTGCTACATCCTGCGTGCTGATCCATCCTGCATGTATGCATCCTCCATGCTGCGATGGCATTATTTTATGGGGTACTGCAGCGCACGTGTATTTATCTGAGAAAATAGCCATACGTGCGATAGTGCATATTGGTGCACGGCAGTATGTCGTGAAAACTTTCGAAAACTAGAGATATTGGACGCATTCTTCCATGGGGTACTGCAGAGCACAACAATAATGTATTTTCACTAGTCAGCTACGCTCGCCTATATCGTCTGCCTACCCTGCTTGTACTAATTCTATTGTTTTATATTTAATAATTCACTTATCACTCACAATGCTACTTACTAAATAAAATTAATCACCGTGTTCCTTCCAAAGTCAATAGATTTCACCCTGCTCTTCATGTTCCTCATGCTGGTACCAACTATAGGCAAAATGCTTTTCTGTGGCGAACAAGTGACAATTTCAATGATTTGATTAAACGCTTTGACATTGCTCTATTCTGTACGAGTATTAACTCAGCTAGGCAGCAGCTGAACAGTGAATCCCTTAGCATTAATTGTTGAATAATATTTGATGTATTTTTAATCGATAGCTTTAATTGAAAGGTCACATATGTTTCTACAGCGTTACTTAAACGTGAAAACCTTTAATTGGCTCTCTGTTATCCTAGTTCTCTTTTTTTAAATTATAATTAGCTATTGGTTTTCCTAAAAATAAATAAATAAATAAATAAAATAACTTTGCAGAAGAGAGCCATACGTGCGATAATAGGTATTGGTCCACTGTAATTGACCATGTCGTGAACACCGGACAACTAAGGATATTGACCGTATCTGCAATTTTTGCTCAAGAAACAGTTTTCTATTTCTATTGCAATAAAAGCTCGGCAGTATCCCCCGAGGAAGTACATCGGCATGATACGAGGAATAAAACCCATTACCTGCAACCGATCATACCATGTACGGCCAAGTTCGAGGCGACCAGACTTTACATAGGACTTTAACGTTTTAATAAATTACCTACCCTTCGGCTACGTAACGACCAAATTTGGTTGCACATCAACACCGTTGACTATGTAACGATCAATATTGCCGGCTTGCTCCAGGAGCGCACAGTAATATTATTTCGAACGCATCCTTACCAAATATTTAATTATTACCATAGATACATAGACGGCCACTAGAATAATTTTGAGCGTCATTTCGCGGATATTTCTGGTAAAATTCCATTGTCAAACATCATAATTTTTTATTTTCGAGAAATCATCAAAAATTTTATTGGTCTTTATGAGCTAATATCTAAATATTTTTGTATGAATAAGCAAAACGAAATATTACCTTAGATAGAGAATCTAATAAAGATCACGATAGTATTTACAATTTCTAAATAGGGTTCCGTATTTATCCAAGTTAGAAATGCCGATTTTTTTTCACTTTTTCGAATTTCTCATATTTATTCATAATTATCTAATTGTTTTGCAAAATGAGATTTCAATATTCCATATACTGAATTTCAATTTGATCATTGCACAGTTATTATTTTTATGATTGCTACAGTAGTTCCATAGTTATAGTATTTTTTCGAGCGCGGCGATATTGCAAGAAATTCCAATAAATTGCCGCGGTCTGCCATGAAATTATGCCGCTACTCGAAGGGTTAAAGGCGATTAAAAATATTCATATCTTCAAGAGATCAATATGAATGCATCTGCTTAACACTTCATCACACGAGCTATATCCGACAGACACATAGTTGAACGTTATGCATCACTAGTTAGACGCAAACATTGTTATTATTTCTGTTTGGTTTTATTGTGTCTTTTAATTTGATATTATTGCGACTATTTTCAGTTTTTCGTTTATGATATTCCCTTTGACAGTTATGACATTATTAACTATTATCATTTCAAGTTTCCGTTTTATAAGAATATTTCTACCATACCTAATGTTTGTTCACGTCATCTATACTAATATTATAAAGAGGTAACGTTTGTGATGTTGTAGGAAGTAATCTCTGGATCTACTGAACCGATTTTGATTTCTATTGGAAAATTATTTTACCAATAGAAAGCCACGCTATTTGTGAGTATCATAGGCTATATATTAATTCGAAAAATTAAAAGACTTTTTCGTGCTAGTAGGATTTCCAAAGTAAGTCGGAAAAAACGGTCGAACGAAAACGTTTCTAACTAACGCTGCCTTAACGATGAGAGATATATGATTAAGTTCTAGAGAAAAGTTGTAGAGCTTGATAATGCCTACAAAAAACTCAGCGACAGCAAATGTTTAACTTTTATATTTAAGTAACAAAAAGTAGTATTTTATATAAAAAAATAATTTAAATCGTTAGGTCATGTTCATTGGCCATATTATCAACAATTATGAATTCATATCAAAATAAGTGAATTTATCGTCTCAAGTGTTTGAAACAAAAGACTTTTCCCTTTTACTGCATATTATTTCACTTTTACTGCATAAATGGTTAAAGAAATAAGACACTTACAAATAAGACACTCACAAGAAGACACTCACAATAACGGTAATATAGTCAAATTGGCATGCAAATACATACATACACATGCAGTAAAAATATAACCCTTCTTTTGGCAGTCAGGAAATAAATCATAGCACTCAGTACTAACCAAACCACACTCATAATTTCTTCACAAGTAAAAAGTTTTACCGCCCAACGAAGTGGGCGCGGGTCAGCTAGTTGAATATATTTTACGTCTCATTTAGAATTTCAATTCGGGAGTTGATCAAAGTAGTAATCTCAAATACAATGTAACGAGAATGCGAAATGAGTGATCTGTCTGTATTAGCGGATGATTTGGTACACTTTAGGTCTTAACTACCCGAAATTTAAGAGTAGTAATAAAAACATAAATGGTAATTGTTATTAGGAGGCATATTATTTGTAATGTAATATGACGTATTATAAATAGGATAGAAACGAATTTACCGCGTGAAATTTGTAGCACCCGACGTTTCGGTGACGTTGAAGCCGCCGTTGTCTAGGGTAGACTGAAAGAGCTGTCAATCCGTTTTTTGCGGGTAGGCCGCATACCGCTGCCGCCACTGCGTAGGTTTCAACGGTGGCGGGGAGCCGGGATTGGAGCGCGCGAATGTCGAAAATCTGTCTTGCACACAACACTCACAGTATCCTTGCGTTCGGCGTTCGGCGGCGGGATCATTTTAAGAAGAGGGTTCCACATAGAAGAGAGTTTGTAACCGTCGTCTCTATTGAAGTTCGGGGTTCTTCTTATTTCAATCGCTTCCCGGGTCATGCGAGGTAAGTAGAATTGTTCCTTAGATAGCACAATGGGATTTTGAAAATGCATCCAGTGGTTACTTCCGCTATCCAATATATGTTCGCAGATCGCCGATTTTTCTCACTGAACGTTTTTGACAGCTTTGATGTGTTCTGTCAGTCGCGTGGCTATGGGCCGTTTCGTTTGTTGAACCTAGGCTAGACCGCAACTGCATTCGAATTTATACACACCCGGGGTTTGCAGTGGTATTACATATTATCCTTTACAGGCCTAAAAAATCGAACTATATTTTGGGTCGGCTTGAAGATCGTTTTTATATTGAATCTGTTTAGCATCTTACTTATTCGATCTGTCACGCCCTTGGCGTATGGTCAGAATGCTCTTGATCTGCTCAGTTTCTGGGTTTCGTCTGTATTAGATCGTGTGCGTGTCTCGTGATATTTCCCGTAACCATTTCTCCTAAGGATATCATTGATATATTCCATCTCCTGCGGAAAATGCTCAGCGTCGCATAGATCGCGTGCTCGATTCACGAGTGACGTTTGCACTGAACCTAGATGGTAGGGATGATGGTGTGAGCTTGCATGCAAATATCTGTCCATATGTGTGGGTTTCCAATAAACCGTATGTTCGAGAGTAATGTCGTTTGTCCTCGTCACTTTGACATCCAAAAATGGTAGGGAGCCGTCCTTCTCTACTTCATAAGTGAATGTGATTTTTGAGTGTATGCAGGATTTTTTTCGCCGTTTGTATGTTGCCCTTCAGGATGCAGAAGGAATCGTCCACGTAGCAAAGCCAGAGAATGGGTTAAATTTTGGAAGGTTTTATGGCTAATTCCTCAAAATATTCCATATATAAGTCGCTAACAATCGGCGATACGGGGCATCCCATTCCATCCAATTATTCATTTGACATTTGGGCAGTTTAGGTACTCTATGACACTTGGGATAACATAGCGATTCTAACAATTATAACACTTTTAAATCGGTTCAAGCGTTTAGAAGTTATGATGGAATAAAGAAACGGAAAACTTAGACACATGAACCCTGAACATATTACACATCTTTTTGTTGGACAGTCATTTTAAAATGCGAGAAGGATGAAACATGTTCCATTTAATTAAATTAAGGGGGTATTCTGGTCTAGAGGCCTAAATTTAAGGCGTTTTTCCTAGTAGGATAAAAAAAAACATTTTTTTTCATAATGTTCATTGACGTTTTAAAAATACAAAAAATAAACAAAAATTCAAAGAATAAAGGCTAGTGAAGTGGGTACTAAAAGAAAAAAAGGTGCGTCCTGTTTGACATGTTTCCAACCCTTGCAGTGTTATGAAATAAAGAAAAACAAAAAACCTTGATTAGTATGGACGTCACCATGACCTGGACCATGGAAAAAGAGATATTCTTTTTTTTTCAAAATGGCGACGATTAAAAAAATGAAATTGGTTTTCATTTTTTCCTTTTTTTATATTGCAAAGCATAAAAAAAAACATGGTCTCAAATATAGAGGGGTAAGCAAAGATGATTTCCACCAAATTTCAAATAAATCGTTTATGTAAAACTTGAGATATCATGTCAGCTAGGTCGAAAAGGTGGTTTCGAGAAAAAAACGTTTAAAGTTTGGACAAATTTTCGGGAGCGTAACTCAGATAATGGTACTTAATTCTCACATTTGGTTCTACTTCAAAATTAACATTTTCTGAAGTTCTTACAGCTAAGCGAGCTTTTCTAGCCTAATAATCATGAAGTCGAGGATTATATTATAGTAATTGGGGGTCTATTGACCAATTCGCTCCGGCATGATCGGTTTATTTAGCACGCCACAAAAGTCGAAAACTCGAGTAACTCCGAAAATAATTAGAAATTTAAAATATCATTTAGCGGACATATTCATAAAGGTCTAAACTTTGAAAATATGCCAAGAAAAAAAAAAGATTAATTCAAATTCCTAGACCAGAATACCCCCTTATAATAGAACATAAAAGTAAAAGTATTAGGTATTTATTTCCAAGTAAAAGGTATTTATTTCCAATACAACCATACAATTGTGTAGGAATGACAGTAATTAATCTTAAACTAGTTGAGACAAGAGATGATATACAATATATAGCTTTAAACTTACCAATTTACAAAAACATAGACTATATGATAACAGTTTACAACAAAACAATTAACTGTAAATAATATGTATTAGATTAAATGGGTAGATACGATGCTATGTATTTTCAAAATATTTTAAGAAGTCGTTATGGGCATACATGTTGATTTTAAGCAGATAGACTCGGATGGATCTACTAAGGGATAGGATTTAAAGATACACTAGGCGTGTTCAAGCTGAACATGTAGGTACAGTTGTAATTTTAAACGGTCCGCTTCGCTGTTAATTAATCTACAAACCGTGTCTTATATGGAAAGTACGGACATAGTTTAGCAATCTCCATTCTCTTCGAACAAAGAAGGCCAATCTGGAGTTTAGTTGGTATCTGCATTTTCTCACGTGGTTTCCATTTAAAGTTGGGCGCTTGTAGTGGCGCCAGCCGCGGACTAAATAATTAATGCCTGGCTCGTAGGGAGGAGCGCGGTTGCCAGCCGACAAAGGCTTGATGCATCCGCGACTCGGCGCTATACCCAGCGCCGCGAGTACATCCCGGCCCATGTTCGCTCCCTCCCACCTACGGTAGGCTCAATTTCGTTACATCCAACGTCGCGTCGACACAGACCAAAACAAGACTACGAGATGGTGTCGTAATTGGAAACTAGGACATTAATTGAATTTGAATATTGCAACGACTCTACCACAACTTCGTGTAAGTTACGAGCAGATTTTGGACAATATTGTAAAGTAATAAAAAACTGGTTGTATTCTAGTTTCTTTATTCAAATTTTGTTTTGACAGAGCCATATACACATGATTTATTTATTAATTTAAAAAATAATTTCTATAACACAATGCTTTTTCTTACATTTTTTTTTGTAATATTTCGAACTTTTCATAAATTACACCGATTACCTGCCCTTGGTGTCTATGTTTCGAATTTCACGTCAATCGGTTGAGCCATTTATCCTGTAGATCTGTGAATATAAAGTTATAGAAAGCCAAATTATAATATATAAAAATATCACCTTATATTATGGTTAATAAACCTTGGTAGGAGAGAGACGGAGAAAACATTCATCACAATTTTAAAATAAATAAATATATTTATTTTCTATACATTTTATATACGTATTTTTACTAATTGTTATATATTATTAGTTATTATTATAAATGATTATTTGTTATTGCTATTATATATTATTATTATTATTATACATTATTATTTAGTATTACAAGTTTACAGTTCTAATATTATATTGGTGTAGTGAGAATTTCATTTTAACTTGATTTGATTTAAATTTCTTATTTTTATTTTGGAAGTTATGTATTCATTTGTATTGGTGTTTTCCTTTTCATTTTAACTTGATTTTAATTTCATTTTAACTTGATTTGATTTAAATTTCTTATTTTTATTTTGGAAGTTATGTATTCATTTGTATTGGTGTTTTCCTTTTCATTTTAACTTGATTTTAATTTCATTTTAACTTGATTTGATTTAAATTTCTTATTTTTATTTTGGAAGTTATGTATTCATTTGTATTGGTGTTTTCCTTAGAACAGGCTCTGCCTAGTTAGGGGCAACACAATCTATGTTAAGTGCTAACGGTGTAATTTTTTTGTGGACCAATAAATAAATAAATATAGATTATGTCATATTTTTATACATAATGAAGTATATTGATATAGAGCTTAGATATAGAGCTAATCCGAAGAAAACGAACTAAATCCGAAAAAAATAGCTCTGCAATATTGAGTACAAATTTAATAATGACAGCCATTGCTGTGTTGGCGATTAATTAATTTATTTTATTTTATCTGCATCCAAACTTTTCTCTGGTCGTAACGGTCTCCGTTCCATCGGGTTCAGAAGAGGGAGGAAGAGAGAGTGCACCCGTGGTCGCGCACCCACCTGTGCACTATAATATAGCCTGCGCACTTGACTGCTTCCGAACAGTGGACTCTGAGAAGATTAAAGAATTCACTAGAAACTACAATGCAGTCGCTATGGCCGAACACGGCTAGAAGGATATATATAGAGCTTGATATAGAGCTTGATATAGAGCTTGATATAGAGCTTAGATATAGAGCCTACAAAAAAAGTCAGCGACAGCATATGTCTAACTTTTATATTTAAGTCACAAACAGTAGTATTTTATATTAAAAAAATAAGTTAAATCGTTAGGTCATGTCTATTGGTCATATTATCAACAATTATGAATTCTTATCAAAATAAGTAAATGTATCGTCTCGTGTTTAAAACAAAAAACTTTTCCCTTTTACTGCATATAATTTCCATTTTACTGCATAAATAGTTAAAGAGATAATAGGCTCACAAATAAGACACTCACCAATAACGGTATTATAGTCAAATTGGCATGCAAATACATACATACATATGCGGTAAAAATATAACCCTTATTTTGGCAGTCAGGAAATAAACCATAGCACTCAGTACTAACCGAACTACACTCATAATTTCATCACAGGTAAAAAGTTTTACCGCCCAACGAAGTAGGCACGGGTCAGCTAGTTGTTTATAAATGCAGCAGCCCAGTCATGTTGATACTTACAACGGGCTGTCGTAATTGAATGCATATACAAAATTTCGAGTCCATGTCATGTCAGCAGCCATGTCATGGTGAAACTTAGAATGGGCCATCATAACTGAATGAGTATACAAAATTTAGTTTCTCTGCTATTGACCGTTAAGGAATCTCCTCGTCGAGAGCCAACCCAGGGTATAAAAACAGGTCATGGATTGAACCAATATATAAATTGAACCAATATATAAATTTTCCACTTCATATGATCATATTTGAGGAGTTCCCTCAATTCCTCATGAGTCCCATCATCAGAAAAGCATTTTGATAAAAATGGAACCAATCTGCAAGTATATAATATCCTTTTAAATAAAAAAGAATTTTCCAAATCGGTTTATAAATGGCAGAGCTCTGAGATAACAAACATAAAAGAGATACAACCGATTTGATAACCTTATCCTTTTTTCGAGGTCGTTTAAAAATACTTATCCTCTATTGTAGTAGATTAGCAATAACTCTTTGCGCGTGCAAACAGTGGACGCGCATATGAACATGCCGCAGAAAATTTAAATAGCAAAGAGATGGAGCTAATAACCCCCAATCATTACAGGACACCAACCCTCTACTTACTGCCCAAAATCCACAAAGAAGGCAACCCGGGCAGACCAATTGTGTCATCTTTTAATTCGCCTACTGAACGCATTTCAGCCTTTCTTGACTCGTTTTTGCAACCATTTGTATCAGAGCTCCCTTCGCATGTTCGTGACACATATCATTTCCTTGATATTATCAAAGACATCGACTTGCAATCTCAGCCTAACATACTACTGGCTACTATAGATGTTGTCTCGCTCTACACAAATATTCCTCATTCGGAAGGACTGAGCAGTATTAAACATTTTCTAAATTTACGTGAAACACCCCACTCGCCGTCCACTAACTTCCTAACGAAGTTGACGGAGTAATCTTAATGCGTAATGCATTTGAGTTCGATACGGAAATCTTTTTGCAGGTAAAAGGCGTAGCAATGGGATCAAAAATGGCGCCGTCGTATGCAAACTTGTTCATGGGTCCCCTCGAACAAGCCTTTTTAAACACGCAGAACCATCAACCCCTCATTTGGTTGCGTTTCATCGACGATATATTTGTCATTTGGACCCACGGCCAAGAGACACTGGTATCTTTTCTAGAAGATTTAAACAATTTCTCCACTATGGAATTTACCTTTAAATTTTCTAGCGAAAGAGTCACATTTCTAGATGTGGATCTAGTTCTTGTCGATGGTACTCTAAAAACCTCGGTCCACATAAAGCCCACCAACCACCAACTCTATCTACACTACAATAGTTGCCATCCTCCACATACTAAGCGCTCCATACCGCACTCTCTTTCAATTCGGGGTCATCGCATATGCAACAATAATTTTAGCCTCAGCACATACCTCGATTCTCTCAATTCGGCTCTCAAAAGAAGAGATTATCCTGATGTTTTGCTTGCTAATCAAATTATTCCCGCGCATAGGCGTTTCCACTTGAAATCCAACAACACCTTGCCGAAAAAAGAAATGGTAAACTTGTGTACCACCTACTTTCCCGGGGTTGAAAAGTTAAGGCCAATTTTGAAGGACTTGTTTCCGATCCTTTCATCGAGCCCGTTGACGAAAAGTCTCTTTTCCGGCCCTCCCTCAGTGTCATATCGTCGACCACCTAACCTACGCAACATTTTGTCTAAGACAGGGACTCCATCTCCCGTGACGCAATCATCGCTACCACCAGGATCATTTCCCTGCAATCGCAGTCGCTGCAAAACATGCCCGATCCACCTCCAGGCAGAAGAGTTCACGAGCCCCAATACCTCAATTATTCGATCCAATCGCATGCAGATTGCAATTCGCAAAATTGCATTTACTATCTTCAATGTAAGTTTTGTGAGGCGTTTTACGTTGGGGAAACCACCAACGCTCTCAGATTGAGGATGAATAATCACAGATCCTCAGTGAGAAACGATCTGTCTAATCTTCCGATTCCACTCCACGCTCGGTCGCATGGAAAACTCTTTAACGATTGTTTTACGGTTAAGGTGGTAAAGGCGTTCCCAGAGAACACGCCTGAAATTAAGCTCAAAACATGGGAACTGGGACATATTTGGGTACTTGGAGCTTGCCATGGCAAAGGCCTGAATATTCAACATTAATGATACAGACACATTCCATCCTATAGTATACACCCTTTTAATATATACATATATATCTATCTGTTTTTATACTCTCACAAACACACCCTCACAAACATACACACTCACACAAATAAACACACCCTCACTCACCCTCACACACACACACACACACACACACACACACACACACACACACACACACACAGTGTAGATACAAATTACACTATATATTAATTCTTCCACCTATATATTCTCATACACTCTACATATTCTCATACACTCTACATATCATTATTTATTTCCACATTACCAAATTCTAAATCCAATATTTTATTTAAAAATGCATTTTCCCGCCCATTACACCCCTCTCCCAGCACCACAGAGGAATGCGGGTAGTTGCAGGTGACAGCTTCCACTGCAGTATTCTTCTTGCCGCTGAAGAAGGAGCCACGGGCTCCGAAACGTCCGGCAAAGGTACAACCTTCACTAACCTTACAATTAAATAAAAATGTTTTAAAAGTTTTCATTTAAAAATTATATATATATATATATATATATATATATATATATATATATATATATATATATATATATATATATATATATATATATATATATATATATATATATATATATATATATATATATATATATATATATATATATATATATATATATATATATATATATATATATATATATATATATATATATATATATATATATATATATATATATATATATATAATCTATATATATATATAAAACTGACTTAGAATTTTGATGATACTACCTGCCATTCTTTTATACGTTACATTATGACATCTTTTGCGGATTTTTATTGGTAATTTTTATAAAAACTTCGTTATTATTAATGCTACAATGAAAGACAAGTATTTATTTTGCAAGTGCATTTCTTAATATCTCTGGTGGGATATGAGTTTCGTAATGAAATTTTTAAATGATAGGTAAAATATGAAGGATTACACAATAACGCTTAGGAAGGATTAACAATAACCGAAAATCGCGTGCGCGCGTGTGTGTGTGTGTGTGTGTTTTTAACCACATCACATCTTAAACTACACGGCCAACGTGGACTAAATTACTTACTACGTATGTAAATTACGGACCAAATTTCGTATATTTTATCTTAATGCAGAGTTACGAAAAGGTGTGCCAATCTGCAGCGTACGCGACAGTTGCACTTTTATTGTCCTTTTTAAGATGGCAAATGTAATTTTGACGAAACGTCGGAAACACTATCGTCTACTTCCACGCGGTAAATCCGTTCTATTTCAATTACAATATTATCGCTAGGTAGATCGCAAGACGACGCTTCCGCTTAACACAAACCATTTAGTTTTACAGCGGACATTGAGTCACAAAGGAATTCTGTTTTTGAAAGGCAAATCACCAAGACTGCGTTGAATATCGCCTAATCGGCAGGATTAGTCCAACGTCCAAAATTTAAAATTAAAAAACAAAATTGTCGAGTTTAAATTATGTCCCTTTATCGAGTCAGCAAGAAAGATAAATAACCGAAACTACAATCGGACCAAGATGAATATGATTTTGGTTCAATAAAAAAAAAAGCGATGTTGGTTGGACCGGTTTATCGGCAAGAAAACGAGAAGTACGTTGCTATATCCTTCTTATTATAGTATCTAGGGACGTTCTAGTATCAATTTCGTCTGTAAGGAACAGCACGAAAGCTTCCCATTTTGGTTCGAAGGTCCGAGATCCAGACGATAACTTTAACTTATCACCAGCCTGACGTTACATCGCTCATCGGTTTATTCGCACTCATTTACAATACACGCGGAATATTCTGAAATATGGATCTGACAAAACGTACTAAATGACAAAACGGCTTGGGAGTAAGGCTTGGACGCATCATAAGAACATAAATAAAAAATAATATTTAATTGTGTCTAGATGAATAAAGAACATTTTGATTTTGATTTCGATTTTGACAACACATTACCTCTCCTTTTTATTAGGCAGTCTTGTAAAAAGTAAAACCAGTTGACGTCTCCCTTTAGCGGCATATTGAAGAGCGAATCGACAGAGGGCAATAAAACCCAGTTTAAACGTCCGCTACGCTATCTCTGCTTGAAACCGCGTTTGCGAGGCGTTCAGTACCCTTTCAGGTCTTCCTGTTTGGGAATCTTCACGACCCACATACGGTAGATTAAATTGATATGCATTGATAGAGGAAATGTGGTATGCAAGATGTTGTCACGTCTCGATCATTTTTTGCATTCCCCATTCGAATCTCAAATTAAACGCGGTAGAGGATAGCGTCATATTGTATACGACATTTTATTTACAGGTTCAAAAACCCCACCTCGGCGGCCAAAAGTCGATTAAAAAAATTTACGTGCATGCACTGAGACAACTCGAAAACCGGATCGGGTTTTATCTATAAATCTATAAGGTGACATGGTATCTGGAAAAGACAATATCTGAAGAATTTACGTTTTATGATTTTTAAAAAGAAATCATTAACATAAAAAAGTTTTTAAGCGAATCCCTCGATAAGGAAGCAATTTATAATTTAGACTCAAAAAAGTTGCTCATTGCTTTGGACATTCAGGTTGGAAGCGGATTAAAAAAACTTTCAGGTGCGATTACTCCTACAAAGTAAGCGGTGAGTGTATTTTAATTTAATTTAATTATATTAACTGGTTAATTATGTTGCTTCGCCCTTCGCCACATTTTTTATTTAGGCCCTAAATTAATTACAATTAATTAAAATGTGACAGAGCTCTGATAGTAACGCTAAATATGCTTTAGCATTAACACCCTTATACCACTGCTGCGCAACGACAGTTTTGCTGTGTAAGTTCGAACGTTCAGTTTCCGCCCACTCGCTAGCAAAAACGCACGTGGAATCTGTGCCGGACGCTTCATCAACGGGGGATTTTTATTGGTCGAACCTACAACTGTGACCCCGCCTATTTCTTCGTGGATCCGCCTATTTCACATATTTTCTCAGGTCTTATGTCGCCTTAAGAGACATTTAATTAATTTATAAATACCTCCTACTCTCCTCCCCTCCACCCCCATAACACCCGTCTTCTAGCTTGTCCTTCTATCCCATTCCATTTAGGGAGCTAACGGGCCCATGATGAGTTGGCCACGATGACCCATGTGTTTAGGGTCGGTCACACTCACGGGTCAACACCCATCCGACGGCCTCCACGCACGGGGTGTGAGTCCTGGGTAGGACACTGGGTCAACCAGTCTCCCCTGAAAATCAAACCTCTGGCGCTCTTGGACGGTCTGTGCACCGTGCGGCGCAAGCCAATCGATTGTGCTCTCCGACTAACAGTCGGGGGAGTCTGGGAACTGTATTGTTTCCTATAGAGCGGGGGTGGTTGCGTACCTTACGGCGACTGCTCTTGAAATGACCATTGGCCATCCGATCCTGGGTGAACAGCCAGGCAAAGGACGCTGTGGTCCGCGTTAGATTCTGTGTACACCATTTCACCGCTTCGTAAGGGATAGGACCGCGCAAGCGACCTCGAACTCGGAACTAATCGAGAGACCGGAGAAATCTGGTCACAATTGGAAGTGAGGATCATAGCTAACTTGTGCATTAATATCCTAGCCTTTAAGTTTTCGTATATATCTACATAATGTGACAAGGCAAACATCGTATTTTTTGCTAGTGCTATTATTTTTGTATTTTCCTTTAAATGCTTTTCTGCTGCTTATCTATAGCCTCTTGTGTAAGTAGTGCCTCAATTCGTTTAGATCTAATCCGCTGCCGTGGCATCCTGTTAAACCAAAGAAAGGAAAATACCTTTAATACCTATTACCATTCTACGGGAACGAAAGTAACACGTTATTTTTGTCCTTCCATGAGTTGTTACTTTTGTACCCAAGCCCGTTTTTGATATTTTATGTGACCTAACCTTACAACTGAACAACTGAAGGCAATTTCGCCAATCAACGATATAAATGTCCCATTCTTATCAGCATCTTAATTATACGTAAACACTAAATGAATAAACAACAAAAAACTTACTCTCGGTGCTAAAAATCACAACACGTCTACTAACACAACCTTGGCGCGCGGTGCGGCCGCGGGGACTAAACTCATGCGCGAGAGGGGGGGGGGGTGCAAGCTGACAATTAACGGTCGCGCGCGTCGTTTCGGCCATAGGACAAGGCTACAGAGCGTTTGTTACTTTCGACCCGCCGTTACTTTGGTCCCCGATCTCCCCTACTAATTTTCATGACGATCAGTTAATCGGCATAGTGGTTGATGTGCTGCAGCGCCATCTGGTGGCGAGTTACAATAAAGATAATAGCCCGATAATATTATGAGGGCTCAAATGTCTATGTATAAGATATTTTTGGCGATCGGTTAAGCGGTATAAAAGTTGATGTGCTGCAGCGCCATCTGGTGCCGTGTTACAAAAAAGGTAATAGCGTGAAAACACTATGCCCGCTCAAATGTTTATGTATACCAATTTTCATGGCGATCGGTTGAACGGTATAGAAGTTGATGTGTTGCAGCGCCATCTACTGGTAAGTTACAACAAAGCAAATATCATAAGTTTGCTTTTGCTCCTCATTTAGAGTTGCTAGAGATTTATAAATTCATTCATAGGCACTCTTCCATCCAGTTCGAGGCACTGGCGAGTAAATTAAAGTCATTATAAATAATAGGAAAATGTCTTTTCGATATGTATAGCGGGCGTACAAAGGTGCGACTCGGAGCGAAGTTGAGATTATCCCATTTAACTTTCTATCTATCGGATAGCAACGGGAGCGGAAGAACAGCCGCTTCAGTTGCTAGTTACGTTTCCGGTTGTTAGGATCTTTTCTTAAATCGCATTATTGGTTCCTGAATACGGTATCGAGGGATCGGGGATTTACCCGACGAAACGTTATTCAGGATAACTGATTAGCATACAGCCAGCTCGCTGAGAGGGAATAATAATTTCGGATAAGGGATAAGGGATAGGGAATAGGGAGAATACCCCTGATTTTGTATCCACGCTCTATAGTATGAACGCGTATTCGAAAACTTGGCAAATTGTAATGTATGGAAAAAATAATAATGAGATAGTTATATTTGCTACGTGCTTTGCATTCATACAATGTGGGCTTTAACGAAATTGACATGCTTAACCACTACAGTAGTCGGTCCCTTGTTAAGGAGGTACGTAAAGAGCTCGAGATAAGATTGAATTGAGTTAGCATCCCGCATTCCCACATGCACTTACATGCACAGACACCCTACAGCTACACACACATATATTATACTAGCTGACCCGTGCCCACTTCGTTGGGCGGTAAACATTTTTACTTGTGATGAAATTACGAGTGTGGTTCGGTTAGTACTGTGTGCTATGATTTATTTCCTAACTGCCAAAAGGAGGGTTATATTTTTACTGCATATGTATGTATGTATTTGCATGCCAATTTGGCTATATTACCGGGTTTCAAATGAGTGAATGAAATGATTATGATTGAATAAATTATGTTTATTTTAATTCTTCAAAACTTCTCTGTATACTATATTAGATGTATGTAATGTTATTATTTGGTACCATTCTTTCAGGAGTTCCAACCTGAGATACGGTCGCGGTTCCATGCCTATGTCGTATTATATCTTTAACCATTTATGCAGTAAAAGGAAAATTATATGCAGTAAAAGGGAAAAAAATATTTTTTTAAACACTTGAGACGATAAATTTAACTATTTTGAAAAGAATTCATAATTGTTGATAATATAACCATTAACCATGACCTAACGATTTAAATTATTGTTTTAATATGAAAAACTACTTTTGTGACTTAAATATAAAAGTTAGACATATGCTCCCTCTGACTTGTTTGTAGGCATTATCAAGCTCTACAACTTTTCTCTAAAACTCAATCATATATCACTCATCGTTAAGGCAGCGTTCGTAAGAAACGTTTTAATTCGACCGTTTTTTCTCCGACTTACTTTGAAAATCCGACTACTACGAAAAAGTCTTTTCGGTTTTCGGATTAATATATAGCCTATGACACTCACAAATAACGTGGCTTTCTATTAGTAAAAGAATTGTCAAAATCGGTTCAGTAGACCCAGAGATTACTCCCTACAACCTCACAAACTCACAAACTTTACCTCTTTATAATATTAGTATAGATAATATAAAAAACTACTTTTTGTGACTTAAATATAATAGTTAGACATATACTATCGCAGAGTTTTTTGTAGGCATTATCAAGCTCTACAACTTTCTCTAAAACTCAAACATATATTACTCATCGTTAAGGCAGCGTTCGTAAGAAACATTTTAATTCGACCGTTTTTTCTCCGACTTACTTTGGAAATCCGACTACCACGAAAAAGTCTACTCATTTTTCGGATTAATATATAGCCTATGGCACTCACAAATAACGTGGCTTTCTATTGGTAAAAGAATTGTCAAAATCGGTTCAGTAGATCCAGAGATTACTCCTTACAACCTCACAAACTTTACCTCTTTATAATATTAGTATAGATATACACACACACATATGCTCTACATCACAAAAATATACCAAGCTCATAAACCGATATCCACATACACATAGCGAAAAATCTTCCATATATAAAATTCTTTTTTGTTTCATTTGTAATATGTAGCAAAATTTTATATTGTTTATTAATACATAGCAAATAACTTAAAACAACATCAGCTTTGCTATCGTTAATTATGTTTATATTTCATTATTATTGTGCTATATGTATTTAATAAAATAAAAATATAAATTAATATTTGCTCGTAAATTTTAAAACAAAGGTAACCCTGGGTTAGCCCGGATGTCAAGATATAATATCGCAGTAATAGTGTTTGTTTTATATTGTTTATTAATACATAGCAAATAACTTAAAACAACATCAGCTTTGCTATCGTTAATTATGTTTATATTTCATTATTATTGTGCTATATGTATTTAATAAAATAAAAATATAAATTAATATTTGCTCTTAAATTTTAAAACAAAGGTAACCCTGGGTTAGCCCGGATGTCAAGGTATAATATCGCAGTAATAGTGTTTGTTTAACCCTTGACTAAATCTCACATGCCATACTAGGTGGGGTTTGACATAACCTTAAAAAAATAAAATGAAATAAAATCGACAAATTAACACTTTATGACAGTTATTAATAGGAAATTTATTGTAATAACTAATAATTAATAGGTTTAAGTAAAATACATATTAAGAGGGCGTGATGCTCCTTTGATTAATAGTTAGTGGACTGTACAATTACTCACGCCTTTGTTCTTCTTCGATATCCTGAGTCGAAACTGCGATTTTCCCTTGTAGATGACGATGATGGTGATTAGGAGAGCAGGTGAATGACGAAACCTTGCACTGAACTTTAATGTCTTTATTTGATTCAAGGTACACGTACACATCAATCTCGATACACGACTGAACACATTTCCAACATTATTGCCCAGAGTTAATATGAATGTCTATTTTATACGAGCTAAGACAGACTTTTCCGATCGGACACCTATTTGCGGCGCTCTCAAAATCTTACTGACTGACTGACGAGTTCAGCGTCAAAAAACAGCTGACCAACTCGTCTATGCCCCTTGGTCCGGGATTGGCTATACTCGGCACCGGCTAGCAACAAAAAAAATACATACCACGCCCCTTCGAAGACACGAGGGCGTGTGAAACTTAGGCTTAAATGTGTTTTCAGAAAATCTTAATATTTCAAATTCAAACATAATATGCTAGGTCATAACGACTGTCTAAATAACTATAAAGATAATATTAACTATATCTAACGAGCGAGAAACATTTTAATTTAAATTGTACATGCAAGTTTTAATACATAGACTTATTCTAGCGTTAATTTTATTTATAAAATAATATGTCATATGGAGGGTCCGTCGCTTTCTCAAGTACTCGCGCAGAAGACACAATACTTTTATAGCGCTTCAATCGCATATTTTGGTTTTTGATTATGGCCCTTTTGAAGACCACCCCAGAGCACCTAACCCTCCGCCGTTGCCAATAATTTACGGCTCTTGTTTCTAGACGGACCTTTTTTTTTCTTTTTCCAGGCGGACGAGACAGTTTACCAGCTGATGTATGGCTTCCTTGGTCTATTGTTATTATGCCACTGTTAGACCCTCGGCCGTCGTAATTTCTGCATCCTCATCCCTTTCTCAGAACCCCGGCCTTGCCCCATTCGAGTATGTCATATATTAACCATATTTTAATCTCGGGGTGGCCTCCACGCCGTTTGAAGTGTCTTTATTGGACGAATTATCTGGTATTTATTTAAAATCTGTAAAATTTATTTATAGCACGACTGGCTTCCGACAGGTTAACCTATTTTTAATTTTATTTTTAATATCTAACTAATCGAGGAGTTTTATTATGTAAATCATCCATTTTCCCCCCTTTTGGCATCTTTGTTTGTCGATTCGATGCCAAAAGCTTCTTAAGATTATTTACATTACTATAAGTTGTATTCCTTACTTATTCAATAATAACCTAATTTTATGTTCTTATGTCTGCACTTCCGTGGTCAGCCTAACTAATTTACCTATTGTTCTACGATAAATCTTGCCTCCTGCCCTGACATCTACTCTCCTTACGACTTTCTGCTTGTCCGGGTAAATCGCCTCAATTCGTCCCCGAGTCCATTTACCCCGCTCCATGGAGGGATCCAGCAATAGTACTAGGTCTCCGACCTCCAGAGATTTTTGCGGGACCTTCCACTTAGGTCGTTGCACCATCGTAGGTAATACCTCGCGCTTCCACGTGTGCCAAAATGAATCTGCCATCGCTTGTGTCTGTACCCATTGCCTCCTGCTGTTTACCTTATCGACCTCATATTCCCCCATGGCTGAAGTTCCCCCTGCATGTCCTAGTAGCAAGTGATTAGGAGTTAGGGGCGCCTCGTCTCGACTATCATCGGTGACGTGTGAGATCGGTCTCATATTCAGAATTAACTCCACCTCGGCTAGTAAAGTTCTCAGAACCTCCTCCGGTGGAGCTCTCTCCTTTAACACGGCTTCTAAAGCCCTCTTGGTCGATTTAATCATTGATTCCCAACCGCCTCCATGACTCGGTGAAACAGGCGGGATGAACTTCCACGCAATTTGTTCATTACTGAGGCGATCTCGAATTTCTTCGTTATTGATTTCGGAAACCGCTTTTTTCAATTCAACGCTCGCTTTCTTAAAACTCGCGCCATTGTCTGACATAATGATTTGCGGTTTACCGCGCCTAGCTATGAATCTACGTATTGCTTGCATAGCCGAGTTTGTGGACAGGTCATGTGCCAATTCTATGTGAGACGCGCGGCTACTTAAACAAGAGAATAATAAACCATAGCGCTTTTCAGGCCTCCTGCGCACCGTGACGTACATAGGACCCCAAAAATCAACGCCAACCGACGCGAAACACCTAGAATGTGCATTGATACGTTCAGCTGGTAGCTGACCCATTATCGCGGTCATTGGTTTAGATTTTCGCATAGTGCAAGGTACGCATTGAAATATAAGTTTTTTTATCGTGGCTCGCGCGCTTATTAACCAGAATCTCTGACGTAGGACAGAAAGTACTAGCTCTATTCCGCCGTGCGCAGTCTCTTCGTGCGTTCTTTTAATCAATAATTGAGTATATAAATCTCGGCCGTCGAGTACCATAGGGTGTTTGGTATCGTACGATACCCCGGGAGCGTTATCAATTCTCCCGCTTATTCGAATTATACCCCGTTGGTCGACATGCAAATTGAGACCGTGCAGCCTGCTATCTTTCGACAAGATCCTTTCCCTTTTTATCATATCAATTTCCCTGTTAAAACACCTCACTTGAGATTCTTTTATGAGAGCGAGTTCAGCGCGGCCGATATCTAGCCCGTCCAAACCGCCCAGTTCCGCCTCTTTCTTACGTTTTTGACAAAATTTCATTACCCAGGCCATCGTACGTATGATTCTACGATGTTGTGAGAATCTACCCACGTTTATAAGGCTAGTCGGTTCGGTTCTCAGCGCGAGGACGGCTATTGGTTTAAACTCTAACGCTTTCTTTTCACTTTCGTTTGGCTGTGGCGGTATTTCAGCTGGCCACTGGTCCCGCCGGCCGCGTAAAAAATTTGGCCCGTTCAGCCAACGGCTGTTCGAAGACATATCGATTGTTGTTACGACGCGAGTCGCGTCATTTGCGGCATTGTTTTTCCCATCGAGCCATCGCCATTCAGATGGTTGCGTCAAATCGTCCAGGGCCCCTAGTCGATTTGCCACAAACTGTTGATGGTTTTCACTCTGAGATCTTATCCACCACAAGACGTTAGTGGCATCGGTCCACAGGATCTTTTCATGAATACCTATAGCTTGTTCCTTTATAATTTTGTCTGCTAGCTGCGCCCCCAATAGCGCCGCAGTCAGCTCCATTCTAGGTATAGTCAGTCCCTTTAGCGGCCCTACTCGAGTTTTACTCGCAACGAATGACACGATTACTTCTCCGTTTCCTCGCTCAATTCGTAAATAAGCGACGCCACACATCGCTTATTTTGACGCATCACAAAACACGTGTAATTCTCTTTTTTCGGTAGGATCGCGGGTTGTGCCCAGATGCCTCGGAATCCGCACATTTTGAGCCATTTGCAGTGTTTTCAGCCAGTCTCTCCAGCTATGGAGTACTTCTGGTGGAACCGGTTGGTCCCAGGTCACGCCACTCGCCCATATTGACTGCATTATGACCTTCGCCCTCAAAGTTATGGGGCTCAGCAAACCTAAAGGGTCCCATAATGACATAATGAGCCTTAACGCCTCTCGCTTTGTGGGAACCCCGATTCCTGTCTTTAAATTATCACCCAGTTTTTCTATACGAAGGTTAAAAGCCAGCTCATCGGTCGCCGGCATCCACACTAAACCAAGTAAACGCTGAGCACCAAGTTCGTTTTTCTCTAGCGCAATCGCCTTGTTGCCGCATTCTTCCCGCTGCAAAACATCCAGTACTTCGGGATCATTGCTCGCCCAGCCGGTCAATTTAAAGTTACCTTGCTCATTAATCCAATTAATCTCTTTGATTAATTTCCGTGCCTCTTTCGCCGTTTCTGCTCCATGAATAAGGTCGTCCATATAAAAATTATTAATTATAGCTGCTGCAGCCTCCGGATATTGATCTCGGTATCTCTCTGCGTTTTTAATACGCACAAATTGGGCTGAGGCGGGGGAGGAACGAGACCCGAATATTAGGGTTCTCATCCGAAAGGTTATGGGTTCGATGTCTTTACGGTTACCTCTCCAAAGAAATAGTTGTCGGTAGCTATCGTCTTCCTTTATCCGTATCCGTAAAAACATATCGGCGATGTCTGCGGTAAACCCGATCGCGTGTTCGCAAAACCTGCCTATTATTCCTACTATATTATTGAAATAATCCGGGCCGGGCAGTAGTTGTGTATTTAAGGACACCCCGTGCACTCGTGCAGCGGCGTCGTGAACAATTCGCACCTTCCCCGGCTTGGCGGCATGGCTCACCCCAAGGTGAGGGAGAAACCAAATATTTTCACGCCCCGTCAAACCGTCCGGAGGTACTTCTTCGGCGTAGCCCGCCTTTATATACTGACTCATTCTTAGGCAATATGCTTTTTCATATTCCGGGTCTTTTTCCATTTTCTTTTCCACTGAGTTCAACCTCGCGAGCGCGAGCGGTCTACTATCAGGTAGTCGTCTTCGGTCATCGTTCCATAATAAACCAGTTGTCCAAACACCGTCTTTTAGAGAAGTGGTTGCTTCCAGTAATTCTTCTGCCCTATTTACGGCCGCCGTTTTCCTTTGTTTAGTGGGCCACATTTGCTCTAGATTAATATTTTCTTCTAGCAAAGCGTTTAGTAACGAATCATCGCTGTTTCCATTAATGCAGAAATTATAAATCGTCTCTTTCGGGCTATTAAACGAACTTCCCCCGATCGGTACCCAACCTAACTTTGTTTGTGATAGGTGTAACTCGTTGTTTATGCGCGAAACATTACGCGAAACCATCAGGTCTCCGCAGTCCGCTCCTAGTAATAATTTAGGTTGCACGCCGATCAGCTGTTTTGCCTCGTACGCGGCAACGACCGCCCGCCGTGTTCCTTTGCCTGAAAAACACTTTAACGTCGGAAGGTCCAAATTTTTCACGCTATATCCTCTCACCTCAAAAGGCCGATTACTCAATGCGCCCTTAATTGTAAAGTTTACAGCCTCTGCATTTTGCGTAGTGACTCTCATCCCTTTCACTCCGGCAACTTCTATCGAGCTTCTCAAACCCCCGATTCCTAATTCTTTTGCTATTTCCTGATCTAATAGCGTGATCGTGGAGCCGCTATCAAGAAGGGCGTATATACTCTTTTCCCCGCAAGGTCCTATTATTTTAATAGGTAATACTTGTAAAAGTACTCCGTTATAAGCTACGGTATTTGCGACAATATCCCGTTGCCCGTCTGCATTTACCGTACTTCCGTTGTCGTTCGTCGCCTCTGCGCTGCCCGTCAACAGAAAGTGAAACTTGTTTTTTGGATATTTTTTATACAGCGGGCAATTATGGCGGCTATGCGCGGTCGCTAGACACTTAAAACATACCCTTGCTTTTTTGCAGCGTCCCAGCGTTCGGTAAGTGAAAGTGCTTTCAGCCCTTCGCAACGGCTGATATAATGTTCGCCTTTACAATAAACACATTTTGGGGAGTTTTTGTTATGAACGTGCATTACGTAATTTTTTCGAGGGACCTCTTTGCCTCTCTTCTCTCGCGGTCTTTCCTCTCTCCTTCCCGAGTCCCCGGCGCTGATTCCGGCGTCTAGTGCCCTTACCGCCATCTCTTCTAGCCACCTCGCGAATTGAACTAATGCTGGGTCAGATAATCCTGATTTGTTTCTATCTCCTACCCAATGTATAACTAAGTTCCTTGTCAACTTTGATACTAATGTCGTAAGCAACTCCGGATTACACAAATGCTCGGTTTTATCCAAAGAACGTACTGTCGCCACCAAGTTCTTTACCTGACATGCGAATCTTAAGAGTTCTTCAGCATCTAAACCTTCTTTAAGTTCTCTTATTTTCCTTATCTCGGCTAAAGTGCGTTGTAATATTACGTTCCCATTACCGAAAAGCAATTCTAATGACTTCATGATTTCTCCTACATTTTGGGGAGCCATCAATAAGCCTCAGATACACTGTCGCGAGCCCTACCTTTAAGAGCAGTTTGTAATCTTAATAAATTCTGTTCATCACTTAATTTTAATATCTCTGTTGATTGAAAAAATATGGATTTAAACGCTATAAAGTGTAACGGGTCTCCCGAGAATGTTGGCAATTCTTTATTAAATTGCGGTTTTAATGAAGCGACTGAGATTAAGCGACTTACCCTTTCGATAAATTCTTCCCCGGTCTCCGTAGTTGCGCCAGCCTTTGAGCTGGCCGCCCCCCGTTGATCGCTCGACGTCTTCTCAGGTGCGATAAGTGCGGCGGCTCCCGCCGCCGGACTCACCGCCCTGTCTCGCCTTGCGCCTTCCGCTTGCTCCCGTTCGCCCGCGCGCGCGGCGTCTCCCTCTGCCGCTCCCGCCGACGCGCGCGCTGCGGCTTCCGACGCTGCGTTTCCTCCCTCTGCCGTAGGCGTATGGTAGTCTGCCCACTGCGTCGTGCGTTCGGCTTCATTTCCGTCTTCGGCGAGGCTCCTCTCTCTTCCCCATGCGCTACCTCCCTCAGTGCTTCCAAATGCTTCAGATACCACTTCTAGCATTCGCAGCGCGTGCTGGCTATCGGCTTCTAGCATCTCCATTTCCGCATCGATGCCGGCTTGTCCGACGGCGTGTCGCGCCTCTCGTTTCCTCCTCTCCGCCGCCTCCTGTGACCTCTGCTTTTCCAATTTTGCGTTGAGGTCAGCCTCTTCCGCCGCGCGCTGAGCTTCCATCTTCTTCTTTTCCGCTGCAACCTTAGCCCGCTGCCGTGTCACTCTTCTCATTTCCTCTGAGGCATCTTTTATCTCCTGCATCCTATCGCTCCTTTGGCTGCTTCTCGATGCTTCATGAGATCCGTTTACAGAACTCATCTTGGATTTTTTGAGTAATTTATTTTTTCCGAAACAGGAACTATTGTAATATCTCTTCGTCACATTCGGCTGCGAATGACCACTTATGGTCAGATCCGATCAGACCTCTCGCTGAATGACCGGAACGACCATTATTTCATCTCCGCTCGTTGCGGAGAGGGCGTGATGCTCCTTTGATTAATAGTTAGTGGACTGTACAATTACTCACGCCTTTGTTCTTCTTCGATATCCTGAGTCGAAACTGCGATTTTCCCTTGTAGATGACGATGATGGTGATTAGGAGAGCAGGTGAATGACGAAACCTTGCACTGAACTTAAGTCTTTTCTTAGGAATTCGTAGAAAAAAGCTATACAAGGTGGGGTGTGTAATATCCAAGCATCGCGTATCGCGCGCTTTGATGCTGATGCCGGACTGAATGAATTGCACTAATCAAAGCGGCAACGTCGCATTTGCAGCTACTGAGAAAACGAGCTCGCGCGTCTTTATAGTTTAAAAATAGTTTTATCTTATTTTATTTTATTTTATTTTATTCTGGAACCAAACAGAACTACATACAATGCAATAAAAACCTATTTAAAAGTGACAAAAATCCATTAATGTGATTCCGAATATAAAGTATACAAAATGAACGCAATATAATTTTATATTGTTTCCGCTTGAGAATGGGGGGAATCAGGATGGGAAGTGAGGTGAAAGGGAGAGACAAAATAAATAAAAATATATTTTGTATGTATATAAATATATTTATATTTAATTTTAAGTATGATATATAGTTATTATAATGAATATACTTGAGATAAAATTATGTCCTTGAACTAAATTAAATGAAATATAATATGTATAAATGATTTGTGATCATTTAGATAGACTCTAGATTTTTTTTATTGAGTTCTTATAAGAGGTTTTTGATGAGTGTAATATGTCCACACTTAAAAAGACTGTATTATATCTATGACACGCTCTGTATAGAAATGCATTTTGAGATGCGTTGGTTTTCACCACAGGGAGATGAAATAGTCGATGCGATCGAACAGGGCGGGGAGGAACATACAATTCAATGCGCTCCAAAATCGCGTTCACATCGATAGAATTATTTACCAACCCATGCAAGAATACGGCATCGATCAAGACTCTACGGCTCTCCAATGACATTAAATTGTGGGCTTTTAAGGATTCCTCATAGGAGCTAGGCTTAGTGAAAGAAGTGAAATTTAATCGCTTCACGGGATGTGTTATACCCCACCTCATACATTAAGACCTAAATATTTTAGGGATCATGTCTAAATTTGAGGGTAGACCTAATATCTTAAAATGTGGTTAACAACATTCTTGTAAGAGGATTGATTTTTAGGCGGTGAATGTCCTTTTAATTCATTGAGTATCAGTTTTCAGGAAGCCAATTGATGATGGCTGAAATACTTTTCTGTTTCAGGTTATCTTATGTATAGTCTATTATGCAATAAATAATATAATTTAAAAAAAAATACAGAAAAAAATCCTCTGACAAGAACAATCCGTTAAAAAATCTGAAAAACCCCACTACCGGTATAAAAAGTGTACTTTTGTATTTATAATTATTACGATTGGCTCTGTCACGCCCTCATTGACGCGTGTTACCCCTGTAAACATCCAGTGCTTAAAGACGATTGCGCATTCTGTGATAATCATGATGTCCATAATCTACTCAATTAGACCTTTCATTTGATAATAAACACGATGTAATTACCTTAATTCATTGACTTTTGGACTTTTAGACAATTATTTATTTGACATTTAGACAGATTAGTTACCGTATGATATAACGATGCTAACGATACCACATACTTCTAAATCGGTTCAAGCGTTTGGAAGTTATGGTGGAATAAAAAAAAACGGAAAACATACAAACATGAACTCTGAATACATTAAATTTGTGCTAATGAACTATTCTTCAGAAATTATCTGGATTTCATCATTACCACATACTGGTTTTTCAGAGTAAAATTACATAGTTTTATCATTTGCCAAAATGTCAGAATGGAAGAAATTCGTAAGAACCAACTACGGTCACTAAAACATTGATAATATTTTGTGGAGAGTAATAATTAAACTAGCGGCAAAGAAGCGAAGAAAAAGCGGCAAGAAGAAGAAGACGAAAAAAATTAATTGTGAAATGATGACTGTCATAACACAACCGACACGTATCACAGTGAATTATATCTAGGACGCTGCTTTCACCTTATATGGGAGCAGGGGGTTTTCGCAAGTACCCTATAACACTCAGTATGACATAATATTCTAACATTACCATTACTAAATCGGTTCAAGCATTGACAAGCAATTTATTTATTTATTTATTTAATTTTTTTATTTATTTAATTTAACAATTCATTTACAAGTGCACAAGTATCACTAATAATCATATCAATAAAAAAAAATATATAATTCAAATTAAAATTAAAATTAAACACGGCCGATATGAGCATTAGCATTTAAGTACTGCTGCTGCCCAACTAAGTGCCAGGACTTGTTCCAGGGCAGCTAGCTCTCTAGTTTTTATATCACATATATTCGGCAATGAATAAAAAAAAAATAAAAAGGAAAAGAAATATATATATATTCCCGTCACCATTACAAATTATAACTAATAATCACTAACTAATGATCACAATAGGAAATAAAAAACTAATGATCACTAACTAATGATCACAATGGTGGAATAAAAAAACGGAAAACACACATACATAAACCCTTAACATATTACACTACGATTTTTGTGGGAAATCGTATAAAAAATGAATGACGCATCAGTCACACGAGTTTGTTTGAACAGAAAATTTCTTGTGATCGCCAATCTCGGGAAGTGGTATGTAATACATCAAATGTGTCAAACGAAACCAAAAGAAAGGACCAAGTTGGCAACGTTACCATCAGTCAAGCGCTTACCGCTCCATCTGTTTGTTAATAGAGTAATTGATAACCACGAAATTAAAAGCAAAGGGAAAGCGTCCACTAATGATGACGAGCAAATTGATGTGAGCGGCTAGGTACCAGGAGAAGCCAGTATGGAATATATGCATTATAGGAACCTTTCTCAAAAATCAAGAAAACAATTAAACACTACTAGATTCGATCAGCTTAATATCATTAAAAAACCTTCGGACATGCAATAAACAGGACAAAAAAAAATACGTGTGGCACTCGGGGACTGCCGCGGTAAAGCTATTGCATAGCATTTTTAACAACTTATACAATTATAATTATTTATTTATTTTATTTATTTATTTTTTCTGATATCAGATAACTGCGCTCTATCGGAAAACGTTGAAATTATTCCGAATCATTTGCGGCTGCGAAAGTAAATGATTCGGAATAATTTAAACGTCTTCCGATAGAGCACCGCGCACGAATTTTTTATTCGATAAAGCAAAAAAAACGGATTATTCGAAATAATTCGTAGATAAAAAGATAGATAATTAAATTATCTTTAAAATAGTACAGGTTTCATAATAATGCGCCATATAGTATTTTCGTAGTAGTCACTTTTGTGTTCGGTTAGACCTAATTTCACAAATTAATTACACTATGTAATATAAACAAAATCTAAAATATTCAAAGCTAAGAATATTAGGAAAATATTCTTGTTTAACATATATTTTTTTCGAATCGTAAGCAGTACTCGTTTAGATGTAATTATCAGTTTAAAATCATTAATTTTTGTTAAGAAATTTCTTCATTTGGTTGCCGCGCTGGCCTAGGCCCGCGATAAAAGCTATGCAATAGCTTAAAAACACATTTCCATTAAAAAAAATGTTTTTTTCTTAGTTTTCAAAATTGTTTAAAAAAACTAACTTAACCTACCGCCATATAGGTGTCTATGTTTTATTTAAAAAAATACGTGTGGCACTCAGGGACTGCCGCGGTAAAGCTATTGCATAGCATTTTTAACAACTTATGCAATTATAAGTACTTATTTATTTTATTTTTTCTGATATCAGATAACTGCGCTCTATCGGAAAACGTTGAAATTATTCCGAATCATTTGCGGCTGCGGTAGCAAATGATTCGGAATAATTTAAACGTCTTCCGATAGAGCGTACAAATTTTATTCGATAAAGCAAAAAAAAACGGATTATTCGAAAAAAATCGTAGATAAGAAGATAGATAATTAAAATATCTTTAAAATGGTGCAGGTTTCACAATAATACACCAGATAGTATTTACGTAGTAGTCGTTTTTGTGTTCGGTTAGACCTAATTTCACAAATTAATTACACTATGTAATATAAACAAAATCTAAAATATTCAAAGCTAAGAATATTAGGAAAATGTTCTTTTTTAACATATATTTTTTTCGAATCGTAAGCAGTACTCGTTTAGACGTAATTATCAGTTTAAAATCATTAATTTTCGTTAAGAAATTTCTTCATTCGGTCGCCGCGCTGGCCTAGTCCCGCGATAAAAGCTATGCAATAGCTTAAAAAAACATACGTGTGGCACTCGGGGACTGCCACGGTAAAGCTATTGCATAGCATTTTTTAAGCTATTGCATAGCTTTTATCGCGGGCCTACGCCAGCGCGGCGACCGAATGAAGAAATTTCTTAACGAAAATTAATGATTTCAAACTGATAATTACGTCTAAACGAGTACTGCTTACGATTCGAAAAAAATATATGTTAAACAAGAACATTTTCCTAATATTCTTAGCTTTGAATATTTTAGATGTTGTTTATATTACATAGTGTAATTAATTTGTGAAATTAGGGCTAACCGAACACAAAAACGACTACTACGCAAATACTATCTGGCGTATTATTATGAAACCTGCACAGTTTAAAGATAATTTAATTATCTATCTTTTTATCTACGTTTTTTTATCGAATAATCCGTTTTTTTTGCTTTATCGAATAAAAAATTCGTGCCCGGCGCTCTATCGGAAGACGTTTAAATTATTCCAAATCATTTGCTTTCGCAGCCGCAAATGATTCGGAATAATTTCAACGTTTTCCGATAGAGCGCAGTTATCTGATATCAGAAAAAATAAAATAAATAAATAATTATAATTGCATAAGTTGCTAAAAATGCTATGCAATAGCTTTACCGCGGCAGTCCCCGAGTGCCACACGTATTTTTTAACAACTTATGCAATTATAATTATTTATTTATTTTATTTTTTCTGATATCAGATAACTGCGCTCTATCGGAAAACGTTGAAATTATTCCGAATCATTTGCGGCTGCGGAAGCAAATGATTCGGAATAATTTAAACGTCTTTCGATAGAGCGCCGCGCACGAATTTTTTATTCAATAAAGCAAAAAAACCGAATTATTCGAAAAAAATCGTAGATAAAAAGATAGATAATTAAATTATCTTTAAAATGGTGCAGGTTTCATAATAATACGCCAGATAGTATTTGCGTAGTAGTCGTTTTTGTGTTCGGTTAGACCTAATTTCACAAATTAATTACACTATGTAATATAAACAAAATCTAAAATATTCAAAGCTAAGAATATTAGGAAAATGTTCTTGTTTAACATATATTTTTTTCGAATCGTAAGCAGTACTCGTTTAGACGTAATTATCAGTTTAAAATCATTAATTTTCGTTAAGAAATTTCTTCATTCGGTCGCCGCGCTGGCCTAGGCCCGCGATAAAAGCTATGCAATAGCTTAAAAATATATATCCTATCTACCGAAATGTATAGGTTTCATTGGCTATATCGCTCTTATTTATTGAGGCCGAATAAAGATTATTGCATATTCGGAACAGCGTGGTGAATAGTTTCGGGTGACGTTAAAAAACTAACAATGTAGAACAGGTTCCTATAATGCATAATTACTGTCAGTTTAATCATTTTAAATGTGGTATTCTGGTTACAGTGAGATTCAGAACCCGGGTTAACCCGGAATAAAAATGTGCAATGCAATGATCAAAATGGCAATAAGTGGTATTGGGGGGGGGGGGGGGATGTTTTGAATACTCTGGATTGTCATATGTATCGTATCAATGTGTCAAACTGGAGCTGTCAACTATAATAGGCGAACCCGTCACAGAAAGTTTTAACGATATGAGCGTAGAAAACTTGGTACGAAAACAGTTTACTGTCTAGTTACGTCACTTGCTCGTAAGAAGCCAACGCCTTACCGCAAGACAACCAGGTTAATCACTCAGTGGGCCGACACCCGCGCCTTACTTTCAACTGCAACCAGATTACTCCGGTCTCTCGACTGGTCACAGGGTCGAGGTAGCTTGCGCAGTCCTCTTTCTTACGTAGCGGTGATTCGGTGTCTACAGAATCTGTCGCGGATCATGGCATCCTTTACCCGACTGTACAATGGGAGCTAACGGGCCCATGATGAGGTGGCCACGATGACCCATGTGTTCAGGGTCGGTCACACTCACGGGTCAACCCATCCGATGGCCTCCACGCATGGGGTGCGAACCTGGGTAGGACACTGGGTCAACCAGTCTCCCCTGGGAATCAAACCTCTGGCGCTCCTGGACGGTCTGCGCACCGAGCGGCGCAAGCCAATCGATTGTTCTCTCCGACTAACAGTCGGGGGAGTCTGGGAACTGTATTGTTTCCTATAGAGCGGGGGTGGTTGCCTACCTTACGGCGACTGCTCTTGAAATGACCATTCGCCATCCGATCCCGGTTCATAGTCGGGCAAAGGACGCCTTGGTCCGCGATAGATTCGGTGCACACCGTTTCACCGCTTCGTAAGGGAGAGGACCGCGCAAGCGACCTCGAACTCGGAACCAATCGAGAGACCGGAGAAATCTGGTCACAATTGGAAGCAAGGGCGCGAGTGTCGGCCCGCCAGGTAGCATACTGGCTATCTCGCGGTAAAGGCGTTGGCTTCTTGCGGGTTGTGGCGTAGCTAGACGTCGGATTTGTAATGTTCAAAGTCTTCTACGCTCACTGCACGGTCGATAGAACGAAGAATCGTTAAAACGTCCTGCGGTGACGGGTTCGCCCGTTGTGGTTGACATCTCAATATGTTCAATTGGTGTCGGGCAGCCGATTGGTCGTTTCAAGAGCAGTTGCCGTAAGGTTAACAACTACCCCCGCTCTATACGAAACAAGGCCGTTTCCAGCCCCCCCCGGCTATCAGTCGGAATGCACAATCCATTGACTGACGCTGAACTGTGCGCAATACGTTCAGGAGCGCCTGAAGGTTTATTCCTAGGGGAAACTGGCGCTCAGGCCAAAGTCCTACCCGGGCTCCCACTTTTGCGTGAAGGCTGGCGGATGGGTGCCGACCCGTGAGTTCGGCCGACCCTTACACAAATGTCCAATTAAAGGCATTGCATGTTAATTCTGTAGAACGAATGCAATAAAAAGTCACCCGCATTCACATAAATGCAACACGCACAATGTTACTAGTAAAATATTGTCGTATTTTATAGTTCGATCCACCCTTAAAGCAGCAGCGACAATTATTGCAACCGTAACTAATGAATAATTTAAGAAATGTATTTATGAATATAATAAACTGTACAATTTTGCATTTATTTGTCATGTTTTAGTTAGGGGAGGACGTGTGGAATTAGACGATGGTCTTTCCCGTCGTTTTTGCCGTTAAATTTACTTAAATTTGCCGTCTACAAACGTCGGGTGGAATATCTTCTGTTTCCGAGTGGTAATAATCCGTTTCCTTTCAAGTAATAAATATTTACGCATGCACTTTGTTTCATAATTTCATTTGCAAAATATTTTTAGAGTTGTTTCGGCGTATGTTATAATAATTATAAGAACATATCTTTTAAGAATTATGTATCTAATTATAATTTAATGCTTTTGTTTTACCTAAATAAATAAAATAAAATAAATAAATGATAGTAAACCCGCCCATTGTGAAATTTCACAATAAGGAGCGGAAATAAACAAAGAAAAATATTTCTGCGTAAGTTATAATGGGCATAAGAACATATCTTGTAAGCATTATGCATCTAATTATAAGTTCATGCTGTTACTTTACCTAGATACATAAGTAAATTAAATAATATAAAAACATGTTAATTAACCCACCCATTGTAAAATTTCACAATAAGGAGCGGAAACAAACAACGAATAATATTTGAAAATATATTTTAACGTATATTTATTAACGTAAAATCAATAGAACCTACTATAAAATCAATAGAGCCTCGCCATTATATTGTTGACTGTGACGTAGAAGCGATAAAAAGCATTCTCTATCTGTATTGTGAAAGATTGTTTAGTTCTTAACTGCAGGGGCTGGCCTCGTTGCAATGTAGTCGGTCATTTATCAGAATAATCTGCTGGGAAAGAGTTGATTCCGCGCCAAGTGTCAGTAATGAACAATTTGTTCACATCAAGCTTAATGCTGAAATGAGAATGGAATGTATTTGAGAAGGCAAGTAGGTACTGAATATACGGGAGTAGTAATAATAGTAATACAATACAATTCATTCTACTTCAGTGAATAGGCATTACATCATGCGTCTAATATTCTCAGTAATGTAAATAGTTATGAGAAATTCACTATCGTGACAATTGTTACTATATTTTATTTTATTTATATTTCGGGAAACATACAGCTCATACAATATACATACTTGTGCATACACATATTGTAGAAAAAAAGATAAACATTACGCCGATAATCGTTTCCTACGAAAGTAACATATTGAACAGATTACAGCATATTAAGGACTATCTATAATCAAAGTATGGCTAAATTATAATCTACTGACTCTTAATGACTCTAAAACTAAATATATGACCTTTCAAATGAAGAAAACTTACGACAAACAAACCCAGCGCAAACTAAAAATCCACACATGCAACACTGTCGTCGACGGCAAGCCTTGTACGTGTGCGGAGGTGGAAAGAGTAGATACAATAAAGTACCTAGGATTAACTCTGGACTATACACTGAAGTGGGAAGATCATATCAGGTGCACTGCAACAAAATTGAGAAAACTTGTACATATATTCAAGTTAATAAGAAATGCCGTATCCAAAGATTTAGTACGAACGATATATTTCGCATTGGCCCATAACTTACTAGCATACGGAATCATAGCTTGGGGTGGAGCCTCGCTGCAAGCACTTGATCCTCTAATTAAAGCCCAAAAGTCGCTATTGAGAGTAATACACAAAAAACCCTTCCGGTATTCTTCTGAGAGCTTGTACAATGAATCTAAAGTCCTTGACGTTCGTCAAATATACGCTAAGGTAGTCCTACTCTACTATTATAATCATGACAATTATCATCTATATTCAACACGCCATAAAGGAACACGAGTAACAACAACCAGACAGCACTTAATCCTAAAAAAGAGCACAAGTTTTGCACAAAAACACTTTTCTTACATTGCTCCTCGACTGTTCAACAAAATGAATAGTGTTTTTCCTGCAGGACTGAAATCTAGGAATAGTCACGGCGTAAAGAAATACATAACTAAGTCATTTTTGACTATGGGTCGACAAGAAACGGAGACATTAATAACATATATATTAAAAGAGTGCACGAGAAAAAAACTTCCCATTCGTTTATCCATATTAGTCTATCTATATGGATATTATCAAAAACTAAAGATCTTATTAATACTGTAGGGCGAATAGGAATGCAGTGTAGGAATTAACTATACAAGTCTTAAATGGTTTGATAGTTACCTATCCAACAGGGTACAAAGTGTCACCATCCAGGGCCTCCAGAGTAAAAGCCAGCATCTCACGTATGGTGTGCCACAGGGTAGCGTTTTGGGACCCATTTTATTCCTCGTCTACATAAATGACCTATGTCAGTTACCAGTAGGTAAAATCATCACATATGCCGATGACACTGTTATACTATTCAAGGGTTCAAATTGGGATTACACATTTGAGAAAGCAAACGAGGGCATGGAAATTGTTAAAAATTGGTTAGAAAACTTTATGTTGACGCTTAATGTTGGCAAAACCAAATACATGCCATTTAGTATAACAACCAGAGGTCAACCCACTACTAATAAAACTATTGTAATACACGAGTGCGATAGCGTAGAGTCTTGTAACTGTCAGCCTATACAAAGAGAAATATCTTGGAAATATCTAGGCATCACTCTAGATTGCTTTCTCCGTTGGGATTCTCATATACAAACCGTGGCTACGAAGGTGCGAATCCTTGGATATGTTTTCAAAGAACTGAGGAATATTCTGGATTCCAAAACACTAAAAACTGTTTATTATGCTTTATGTGAATCGCTTATTACTTACGGCATAATTGGATGGGGTGGATGTGGTAAAACCCTGCTAGAGCCATTGCAAGTTGCGCAGAAATTTATATTAAAAATTATTCTACGTAGACCATATCGCCATCCCACTAATGAACTTTATAAGGAAGCTAAAGTTCTTGACTGTAGGCAACTTTTTCTAAAAACTTCCCTCTTAAGGCTATTTTTGGACAGTAACTCAAATTTAGGAATAATTCAGAACCGGCGACCAACGAGACAAGTTTTAGAAAATAGCTCAATAATACCCAGAAGGAAAACATCATTTGGACAAAGACATTACTCTTTCATTGCGCCGAGATTTTACAATCTGATCAATATGGAAATAAAAATGAACTTGACATTTAGGGAATTCAAAAATAAACTAAAGAAATGGTTATCGAATCATGACAGACTAACCATACATCAAATGTTAGAAATAATAGTATAATAAAACTTAGGTGCACAAATTATTAACATATTTTTAAACATATATGTTAAGTATATTTTAACATTGAACTAACTACCAAAAATTATTTGACTTTGACAATGAAGTATACTTTTTAGACTAGGTAATTTTATATTAATAAATATTAATGACCGTTTCTTCCTTTTCTCACATATAACTTTATTTATTTTATTTAATCGAATTTTATATGATATTTATTGCCGATTAAATAATGGAATTGCATTTTATTTATTATATTATCTTTTAATATTTTTTTATTATTATTATTTTTTTATTTAATTCTGAAGACCACATTTTAGGGCAATTTAGTGTCATTAGCTTTTTACTAAAACTTGTATATTTGTAAGCAACCAAGCAATCAAGCAAACTTGATTGTAATATTGGAGTCCTGTCCACCCTAGAACGGGCTAGTCCCAGTTGGGTGACAGAAACAAATAAGCAAAAGGTTAAGGTTTTGCCATTCGGTTCCTGTTATTTTTATAAGCTAATCAATGTTTCATAGTAATTAATTCTTAAATAAATAAATAAATAAATAAAATATTAAAAAAATATGTATTTGTAAAATTGTGCAATTACATATCATTTTCTTATACATATATATTACAATGTAGTGTTTATTCATATATTTGTATATATTATTACTTATTTTCTACTTAAATTTATTGAATATAGTGTAAAGTTTACTTTATGTTATTCCTTAATTTCATACATATTTTTTTTCTACTTTAAACTTTACTTTAATTTGTGTAAACAACACATTTGTTAGATTTAGAAATATTGGAAAACTGATCACTTTCGTCAGTTCGCGAGTTACAAACATACAGTTGGTATAACACAGCACAGCCAGAGACAGACCTTCTAGGTCTAGTTTGTTGTGCAATTTCGCCTCATTCGGATATGCTATGTTTTTCGCTATAATAATGTTTGTTTTTAATTATTCCTTATGTACAACAGTATGCATGTCCTTGTATTTTTTTTGTACGTATAAATAAATACCTACATAAATAAATAAATAAATATAGTGTGTAGTTATAACGTATTTAAATCTGTATACCAAATTACAAAGTGAGATCTATATATTAATAATAAGAACTGCGTCAATTGCTATTATATTACTATTTTATACCGTATAGACTTTATACCGAGAAATTTACCATATATAACATAATAAGAATAGAATAATAAATTTTTGAAACTCTAAATCTATTATACAAGTTGTGTTTCGTATTAAAATCTTAGTTGCCAAATCTCAGTACGACGTTGATCAATCTAATACTCTATATAATTTATACCTTAACCCTTCCTATTTGAGTTAACCATTTTTGGTTAGACGCTTACAAATGCTAAAATTGTATCTAACCAATATTGGTTAGGGCGCTCCGCGCTGCGTAAAATGCCAACTTTTTAATATTTATTCATTATTATCGTAATTGTTTGACGAGATAAGGTTATAATATTATAAATTTCAAATTTCAATGCGATCATTTTACAGTTATTCTTTTTACGATCCGTATAGTAGTTTAAAAGTTATGGTCGTTTTTCTCAAGGCCATCGACTTCACGCGCAAAACTGTCCCGGGCAGAAGTGACGACTAAATTTTTACCCCGCGATAGGAGGGGTTAATGTAATCCTAATTCTAGAAAAAGCAAATAAATTATTATGAAAATAATTGAATTTGAGCAATTGAATTTAGTTTACTGTTTTGTTATTTCGTTCCGTTGCATTATTCTCTGGGATAGTCCTTCCATAAAATGCCCTAAGTGCTGTCGCCACGGAATTCAATTTCGCAAGTCGAGCGACGATGCACTTGCATTCTTCGCGTCCTCTATCGCACCGAGTTCATTTCATTGAATCGCTCACTAATGTCCCCGTAAAGTCCGCGCTTAAGCAAATACCCCGAGACAAACTATATCGCATCCCGTTTGGCTGCGGGCTTCGTCGGAACGACGTCTTTACAAAAACGTCTTGACGTCAAGGTATTGCCCGAATAGTCTGCGCGACATCTGAGATGTTTACTCCGCTCTAAATGGTTAGTGGAACGGCGATGGGAAATTTCTGGCTCTGGGGCATACGGTGAGTATATTCTTTGAGTGTCATCTCATCTAGATTGTGATGATGACCACAGCGTTTCCAACTTTAAATAAAGGAACTCCTAATTGGTAATTAATCGCTGGAAAACATAAGGTGCTTATTATTGATTTCGCCTATTTCCTTAGTGGTGTCTGGTGCGCGTGCCTCGGCGTCTATTGAAATGAAATTCCGCGATTTAATTGAACGTTTCTGCTTTCTTTATTAATTTATGGTTTACAAATACGCGTAGTTGTGGTAGCATCGAGTAAGTTACAATAAACGAATTAACAATTGAAATATCGTACGTGAAGTATTTATACCCTTCCCACCAAACTGCTTAGCGCCATGCCGTTTCTCGCTATCACGTCTCTCCTTAGAGTATAAATAATTTATACTCTAAGCGTCTCTCTCTTTCTCGCTCGCCGCGGCCGCTCCATTATTGCCGACCGCGCCGCTGATTGACAGGGTGGTTTCGATCTCTGTATTTATTTTTTATTTATTTTCTTTTATTCAGGAAAATAACAGTGTATAAAAGTAAGTAGCCAAACAAGATAGATATACAAATTACACCTGAGACAATTTTCCACTAAATGATAACATCAAGATTATCTAAATGATAAGAGAAAGAAAAAAACGAGAAAAGAAAGAGGATAGGAAGGGAGGGACCAGGGAGGGTAGGAGGAACATAGTAAAAAATAAATACATTATGTTGATGGGTGTCCACGTATTTAACAAATTTACCAGTACGATATTTGAAGTTGAGACAGGTACGTTAAAATGAATAAGTACAGGTGCAAACCGTGGCGTCCACGTCGCCCGTCTGCTCGTAAATGCCCGTGATCTGTCCTCGCTTACGTCTAAGTTTCCTAGCCCCTTCTGAGCCATGGAATACCGCAGGTATTTTATTCCGCGTATTTGTATAATCATACCGACCAGAATCATTTTTTCTTTGATTTTGTTTATGTAAAACTATAGACGTCCCTTCGCTTGGTATGGCGGCGTCTCGCTCACAGGTCGCGGTACCGCTGCATTTAGTGTAGCGTGTTTTTTCCTTCGCTCAGTAGTTCTCCTGTTTCCATAGGAAGCACATATGCCGCCCGTTCTCCGGTGTCTAGTTTATTCTGTTGTCTTGGGGATGCAATGCATGCTTATATAGTCCCGCTACATCCTAATGATTGACTATTGAACCTTCGTCAAAGAACTAAAGTTACACGCCAACCCACTGAAGGATCCTATATGTTAGTATACTATTAAATAAAGCGTAATAGATACATTAGATAACGGGGTTTGCAAATTACACTCCTTAGTACTTTAAATAGGTGTATAAATTAGCGAACTTTTGATGAGTTACATTTATGTGGTCCTTCCAGTTAAGCTTCATCTATAACCACTCCATGGTACTTTATTTTGCTCACCTTATCAATATTTGTATATAGACATCGAGGTCGACTGTAGTCAGCGTGTATGCAGTCGCGTACGTGAAGGTTTGGATTACTAACTATAGGATGTTTGGTGTTACTAACGGCGATGTCATATAGTTTGTCTTAGCGGTATTGAAAGTAAGTAGGCTATGTATGATCGAGCCAGTAGTTTAACCGGAAAACACAGTGTTCAACCTTAGTATATGCCTCTTTCCATGATCTGCCTTTAAATATAATAACAGTATCATCTTCAATCATCAAAGCTTCGCCCTCTTCAAAGTCAAGGTTAGGTATGCCATTTATATATCGCAGAAACAGCAACGGACGGAGTATGCGTCCTTGTGATATGCCAAAATTAATATAATCTTTAGAACTTAACGGCTCTCCTAGAGTAGTCTTCTGAGTCCTGCCAGTAATGTAATTAATCAACCATTTTTTGGACAAATTTCTAATTCCAGCGTTTTTGAATTTAGCCAACAAAATATGACAGGAGACGGTGTCAATGCTTTCGCAAGATGTAAAAACACCTGTCAGGCGCTGTCCTGAGTACCCATTCCTGAAACCATATTTCACTGTTGAGAAAACATTGATAAATATGATAACGTTAATGCAACAATCCACCTGATTGTGTTGTCCTCACCCCAGGAAATAGCATATTGCAATCTATGATCGAACATCGTTCAGCCCTTCTAATCATCATTAGCCTATGTGGTCATACTGTGCATTAATTAGTACGGATAATTAGGCATTTTGACGGTGTTTAGTGTCACCTAAATTAACTTATTGAATACCATTTTAGAGCTCTGTTGAAATTATATAGTGTCGAATATACATAGCGAAGTCAATCTGAAAAAATAAGTTTTATTAAGGTTTTATATTATGATATTAGATCACAAGCTTTGTCGGATAAGCACATGTATTTAGTCGTTAAAAAGGCTTACACACCCTCGGTTTTATTATAAGGGTTTGTAGACCTCTTGAAAATATACATTCTTTAACTAATGTTTATTTCGCATACATAAGTAACCTGCTTGAATTTGCTTCTAACATTTATTTGGTCTCCGCAGTAAGACACATGCAGCGGAGGATTGAGCGTATTCAAAAACGGCTTATACGTCACCTAAATTTACGCTCTTTTTTTCTCCGGCTTGTTATACGCTGAAGGAACGAAACGCTTTAATTTAGAGACTTTGGAAGACCGGCGAGTAGCATCAAATATGGTGATTTTATATAAAATATTTCATTATGGGTTGGACAGTCCATATCTCCTTTACAATAGAGCACGTGCTCACGTGCGATCCATAAACTTTTCACGTACCAAGGTGCAATGAAAACTACGCTGCCAATTCGTTATTTCTATCTACTATGCATGCATGCAATTAGGGCTTTCAGTAAATTTAACCATGACGGTAGTTGGTCCTTTATTAAGGAAGTACGTAAAAAGCTGGAGAACAGATTGAATTGAGTTAACATTCCGCATTACGACATGCAATCACATGCAAATATACACACACACACACACATACGCATTTCATCATACACACAAACACAAACTCCCTTAAACCAACATTCACATACACCTAAATAGCGAACTTACTTCTAAATTTAAAATTCTTTTTTGATTTCTTTATATATATAGCATATTATGTTGTATTCCTTATTAATACCATATGTTGTAAATAATCATCATTGGATTTGCTACCGTTAGGTATAATTTACAATACAAGTTTATTGTTTATTATTGTTATGCTGTATTTTTGATACAATAAAAATAAGACTAATAAAACTACATTTGCTTAAATAGTTTTTTTTCGAATCTCTAATATTCTCTCTCTCTCTCTTGGTCTAATATTAGGTTATACCTCTCTCCCGCATACACACTATTATTATGTTAAAATGAGGTTCCAAAGAACATACTTTTGTCTCTTTTCCTAAAGTCAGACCACTCAAGGCAGTCATAGCATGCAAAAAAGACACAGTGTATTAGGTAATGTAGCTTGCTCTATGAATGCCAAGAATCTTAAAAATAATTTTGTTTCTTTCAGGGGGGAAAGCAATCGCAGCTTCGCAACTCGTCGCACAGAAGGAAACTATTAATAATACATGAGCTGCTGTCGACCAGTGTATCTGTGCCTTTGCCTACCTTTTTGCCTCCCCCCTTCTTCCTACCTCCATATCTTTGGCTTCCCCGGGCGCGGCAATATCGCTGGGAATCTTGGACTGGTGATACAAAAAATAGGATAGGCCAAATCAACTCTTTGAACTATCCCACCATCAATAATCTATATGCTATAAATATGCATATGCTTCGATTAGTTTAATATTTTCTGCTTCCATTTCTTCCACAATCTGATTTAATCTTTCTATATCATCTGTAATTTTTAGATCATTTTGTATATTGCTTAGTAGCAACTTTTCTTATTTGTTTGAGAGAAATGCACAGTTCGTTTATATTTGGCGAGCTTTTTCTCGACGAGACGTATTGTAGAAAAACATCATTGAATTCCGAATGCTCGTTTTATTTTCGGCAAGTTTCGGAATGGCTTTGCAATTTATTGGTCACTGATAAGATGCATTTCGTTTATATACGACTGCCCAACAAAAAATCACTAAAAACACGCTTTTGGGCTATAATACGATATTCACATACACACGGCTATGATACGATATTCCATCATGGAATGCCAGTGCCTATCTTCCGGCTTCATCATCAGACCTTGAAATCTAATCGTGGTCAAAGTTCATTCCAAGACTTTTCTAACAAGTCCAAACACAGCTATGATAAGATTCGAAATACGATTCGAAATTTTAAAATTTTCTCACCTCTAAATTATAATTAAATAATAAATTTATAAGAATATAGTGCAATTCTACAGTCTGGATTCACTCGCGGTTAACACGGGACGCGTCCCGAAGGATCTTATCGGTCTGAGCTGTTCACTTTAAATATTCGACCAGCGTGTCTATGGACAAAATCGACCATCGAAAACAAGCGAGCTGTCGTTACTGGCTGGGGGCAGATCGACTTTGCTGAAGATACATCGGACTACTTACTGAAGGTGGTGGTGGATTTGATTGACCAGCCGACCTGTCGAAGACTATATGCAAAGACTCTCAGAAAGAGGTTACCGCAAGGTATAACGGACGATCAATTGTGCGCTGGAAGCTTAGAAGGAGGACGAGACTCTTGTGGACGCGATAGTGGTGGACCTCTGCAAGTGACGATAGCTGACAACCAATGCCTCTTCAAAATAATCGCCGTTACCAGTATTGGAAAGAGCCCTTGTGGAAGTGCCAAGGGACCTGGCATATACACTGTCGTGAAGAGTCATGTGAAATAAATGGCGTTTTAGGAGAATGTCTACCGCCGGAAAATTGTCCAAAAACGGGGATTTGCCAAAAGGGAAACTATCACAATTTTGTATAATGTCGGAACAAGAGACTGTATGCTGTATTCAACACAGCCCCATGAGCAACAACACGAGATCATCAGAAAACCAGGATAAATCCAATAATGCATCTTCTACATCACCGCCTACTACAACAACTACCAATAAGTCACCGGTCATCTCTACAATAGCTCCAGAAAAACCTTAAACATCGCCACAAGCCATAACTACTAATTTCATAAATGACAGTGTGGAAAAACGAACTAAATTCGAAAAAAAATAGCTCTGCAATATTGAGTAGAAATTTAACAATGACAGCCATTGCTGTATTGGCGATTAATTAATTTATTTTATTTTATCTGCATCCAAACTTTTCTCTGGTCGTAACGGTCTCCGTTCCATCGGGTTCAGAAGAGGGAGGAAGAGAGAGTGCACCCGTGGTCGCGCGCCCACCTGTGCACTATAATATAGCCTGCGCACTTGACTGATTCTGAACAATGTACTCTGAGAAGACTAAAGAAGTCACTAGAATCTACAATGCAGTCGCTATGGCCGAACACGCGGCTAGAAGGATATATATGATACGATGTTCCATCATGCAGTTCCAGTTCATTTCTTCCGACTCCATCATCGGATCAGTTCGACAGTACCATATTATTGTATTGTCATCAGAACTACATACAGCTGCCAATTTTCATGACGCTACTATCCTTGGAAGATGGTTAAATTAGTTACCTTAGATTCCATTACATAGTTAGTTATATACAGATCGACCTAATAAAAGCGTGTTAAAAAGGAACGTTATGAGTATGTTTTCCGTTTTTTTTTCATTATATCGTCTAATCGCTCACACCGATAATGAAGTAGGTATGTAATTTTATTAAAATCGTTATGTCATCCCGAGTGACATAGGCTACCTTAATAAGGTCTAAAAGTAAAACAGATAAATAGTTGTCTAAATGTGCAAATCTCAAAATGTCAAATTAACATAAATATATCGCGGCTAGTGTCAAATGAAAGGTCTGATAGAGTACATTCCGAAAATGTATATGTATCTATATGGATAAATAGATAAACCACAAATATTTAATAGGAAAACCCATAATAAAAATAATTATAAATACAGTAGTTCCTTTTTTGTAACAGCAGTCGTGTTTATTTGTTTAATCTGTATAATAAAATCTTTAATTTTATGTTTTCTAGGCAAATTCTTTAAAATTCTAATAATATGTCAATGTGCTGTTTCACGCTGTTTTACGTCATTTTCAGTTTTATTCTATTAGCATGTTTAAGTTTCTTGCAAAGACTGTTAATTACTTAATTAATAGCGTCCATTACCTCGCTTAAATATGTATTTATATTTTTCAGTATATCAAACTAGTGTCGTCATAATATTCCATTGTGGTCCTTTTTTAAACAGCCAATTCGCTCATGCTCCTCATCATCCCAGATTCACCTATAATTCTACTATTATATACTACAAAGTGGCACTGTTTAGTGCCTAGCGGTTTGGAGTTAGGCTCTGGCGGGCTCGTGGCGGAACTGGTTGGTAGATTATCCCTGTGTAAATTCATTGCGATACTTTCCAAAGTGAAAGAATGGCAACAGCCGTTATATTATTCTGGGATAGCGGGCATGCTCGTAGTAACTGACAATCTCTGACCGCTGTTTTAAAATGGAATATAAAAAATCAGGTTTAGTTACATATTATAAATGTAAAATACATAGGATATAAAAAAAGCCTAAATTACTCATTAAATGTAGGTTTTATGTTTTGATACTATGGAAATATGACATAATTTATTTTCGTTTAAGAACCGTACTGCTATCGCCGATTATTCAATAATACGGTCAGCTCCAGATCTACGATTTTTCCGAGCAGGGGCAGAAACTCGACATTGACACCTCTCTCCCATTAATCGTCATTTTAGATGATGATGTAAATAAACTAACAAAACTTAACATTGGCACCTATCTCCCCTAGCATTTGAGATGATGATTTAAAAAAGTAACCAAATTGACATTGGCTCCTCTCTCCCCCAGCATTTTAGATGATTATTTAAAAAAATAACAAAACTTGAAATTGGCACCTCTCTACCTCAGCATTTGAGATGACGATTTAATAAAAGTAACAAAACTCACGGCTCGGCGGAACTCACGGTATAAATCCCATCCGGTAGCCTCTTCGAAGAGGGTCGATCCTGGAAAGGACTCTGCTTCCCATGTCACAGCAGGTAGATCGAATCCTCTAGGGTATGACACCCGGGCGGTTTGAGCGTCGTGCGGCATCAGCCCATCGAGTGTGCACTCCAGCTAATAACTCAGATGTCTGAAAATGGTCTTGAAGGTTTCCTAAGAAGCGAGGGTGGTTGTTGACCAGGTGTCTGCTACTCTTGAATCAACCCGTTGGGCAAGCGATCCCGTGTGAAAGACGTGCAAAGAGCGCCACGGCTCGCGATAAATTCGAGCTAAATTACCACTAACATTCGATAGAGGCCACGGAAGCGACTTCGAATCCGCGACCAGATCGAGGTATGATAAATCAGGCCAAATCGGCTAGTGAGGGCACGAGGCTGTCCGCTTGTGACACTTCCCAGTGCCACGCGGTAAGGCGTTGGGCTATCGCGGGAATATTGGCGGAGTTAGACGGTGAACTGTCTTGTGCCCTAAGTACCTACGTTCACCCCACGGTTTAAAGAATAATCATATGTCGTTCTACCTTCCTGGGGTGACGGGTTCGCCCGTAGTAGATGATAACACCATAGTGCATGTGATAACATATAATCTGTACTAATATTATAAAGAGGTAAAGTTTGTGACGTTGTAGGAAGTAATCTTTGGATCTACTGAACCGATTTTAAAAATTCTTTTACCAATAGAAAGCCACGTTATTTGTGAGTGTCATAGGCTATATCCGAAAAATAAAAAGACTTTTTCGTGGTAGTCGGATTTGCAAAGTAAGTCGAAGAATAAGCGGTCGAACGAAAACGTTTCTAACTAACGCTGCCTTAACGATAAGAGATTTATTATTAAGTTCTAGTCAAAAGTTATAGAGCTTGATAATGCCTACAAAAAAGTCAGCGACAGCATATGTCTAACTTTTATATTTAAGTTACTAAAAGTAGTATTTTAAATTAATCCATACTAATATTAAAAAGAGGTAAAGTTTGTGACTTTGTAGGAAGTAATCTCTGGATCTACTGAACCGATTTTGAAAATTCTTTTACCAACAGAAAGCACTATTTTATATTAAAAAAATAATTTAAATCGTTAGGTCATGTTTATTGGTCATATTATCAACAATTATGAATTCTTATCAAAATAAAAAATACGTGTGGCACTCGGGGACTGCCGCGGTAAAGCTATTGCATAGCATTTTTAACAACTTATGCAATTATAATTATTTATTTATTTTATTTTTTCTGATATCAGATAACTGCGCTCTATCGGAAAACGTTGAAATTATTCCGAATCATTTGCGGCTGCGGAAGCAAATGATTCGGAATAATAATTTAAACGTCTTCCGATAGAGCGCCGCGCACGAATTTTTTATTCGATAAAGCAAAAAAACGGATTATTCGAAAAAATTCGTAGATAAAAAGATAGACTATTAAATTATCTTTAAAATGGTGTAGGTTTCATAATAATACGCCAGATAGTATTTGCGTAGTAGTCGTTTTTGTGTTCGGTTAGACCTAATTTCACAAATTAATTACACTATGTAATATAAACAAAATCTAAAATATTCAAAGCTAAGAATATTACGAAAATGTTATTGTTTAACATATATTTCTTTCGAATCGTAAGCAGTACTCGTTTAGACGTAATTATCAGTTTAAAATCATTAATTTTCGTTAAGAAATTTCTTCATTCGGTCGCCGCGCTGGCCTAGGCCCGCGATAAAAGCTATGCAATAGCTTAATAAGTAAATTTATCGTCTCAAGTGTTTAAAACAAAAGACTTTTCCCTTTTAGTGTATATAATTTCCCTTTTACTGCTTAAATCATTTTGATAATACGCTCACAAATAAACACTCACAAGAAGACAATCACAAATAACGGTATTATAGTCAAATCGGCATGAAAATACATACATACATATGCAGGAAAAATATAACCCTTCTTTTGGCAGTCAGGAAATAAATCATAGCACTCAGTACTAACCGAACCACACTCATAATTTCATCACAGGCAAGAAGTTTTACCGCCCAACGAAGTGGGCACAGGTCAGCTAGTTTGATAACATATGTGTATATAAAGCCACATCTACCATTTTCTAGTAAGATGTTCGGTAGATTTTACTTCAGAAATGGTGCAAAAGTTTTCGCCGCCTTATAATGGGATTCATAGGATTACCGTTGGCTTTAATTGATATTCTTTTTCCCGGTGCACGCTGCTATAACTGAGCTCGGCTTACAATCGTCTTAAGCTCGCAGAAGGCGCGGTTCATGGCCATAAATTATGAGATATTTGGGGAGATGGAGGAATATTCCGAATGGCTACTCTACCGTGCTATAAACCTGCGAATTTATTGCGTTTAACAATGTAACGATTCGCTGAAAAGATAACCAAGGTTTTAGACTTATAGTAGAGCGTCGATTATCCGAACTAATTGGGGGACAAGGGTGTTCGGAAAACCGATTTATTCGGATAATCGAACTGTATAAAAAACTGTATTAATAAAACCATATATGGACATAATAATATGTAATATCTATGTAATCTGTTTTAACTTTTATTATTTATTACAATAGTGAGTAGTAATCCAGTGAACAAAATAGATATGTGTGTATGTAATACATGTACATGAAGAGGAACGAATTAACGCTTTAAAAAGTCCTTAATTTTGGTCTATCGAAGCAAGCCTACCAGCTTATGAGCAGCTAATTCCCGCACTTTTTTCAGTACAGATATCTGATACTGGTCGCTTTCATTTTGAGCTTCAAACCATCGCAAGATAGTATCTAGACATGTAAATGCTTCAAAACGTGTAGATATTTTTTCATCTTCATTTTCTGATTCACTAGTCGATGAGATGCTGGCGGCGTCAGCATTATCATTAACGAGGTCTACAATATCGCTGTCTTGCATGATTTGGTACACTGGATCTGCATCATCAAACCTCATCCATTCTTGAACGTCTTCTTCATCACATTCATGGCAATCGAGTTCTGTTTTTAACCGAGAATCTGCGGCCGCAGCAGTTCGGTTAAGCGGTCGTTCGGTTGACCGACGTTCGGATAATCGACGCTGTATATATATATATATACTTTCAAATAAGAATCGTGATGGGGCTAGAACACTTTTTTATTTTTAAATTTTTTTATTAATACGCTTTTATTAGGTCGACCTGTATGTAACTAACTATGTAATGGAATCTAAGGTAACTAATATAACCATCTTCTAAGGATCGTAACGTCATAAAAATTGGCAGATGTATGTAGTTCTGATGACAATACAATAATATGGTACTGTCGAACTGATCTGATGATGGAGTCGTAAGATATGAACTAGAACTTCATGATGGAACATCGTATCATAGCTGTGTTTGGACTTGTTAGAAAAGTCTTGGAATGAACTTTGACCACGATTAGGTTTCAAGGTCTGATGATGAAGCCGAAAGATAGGCACTGGCATTCCATGATGGAATATCGTTCATAGTCGTGTTTGCACTTGTGAGAAAGGTCACGTAATAGACTTTGAACACGATCAGGGTTCAAGGTTATAACAAACCTATTATATATTGACTTGTAAATATTGATTGTAAATAGTGTAAATATTATATAGGTGCTTTATATAGGTGCCTGTATAAAGCGTGTTTTTAGTGTTTTTTTTTAAACGATTAATTTATAAAATAAACCAGTTGGTAGGTATCCCTACTCTTCTCATAGTCAAATTCTTTATAAAACATAATATGTTACATCTTATGCGGTATAATAATTTTTTATACAGATTGACTATTTTTTGTCGAGGCGGCCGCATAAGCTATATATGTTAATATATATATGTTAATAGCTGGGGAGCTAGTTATTTTTGTCGGTACTAATTTTCCCAGTCACTACACAATGATAAAATTATTTATTGACATATTCTAAGTAGCGGACATGTATTTTGTAGGGGGGTTTTTCGGTAGGTTGAGCTTGAAAATGTTTTCGATAATACAAATGTACTGTACTTTTTTTATCATAAATGAAAATCATTTTGTTGACAAGTCGAATGCAACATTGATTAAAAAAAATAATAATCTGACTGATCTATAGGCATGGCAAAGGTGTATAGCACTTGAAAAACCTAACAAATTGGTGGACTGTTGTGACCCAAAATCGTCAGATATAACTTAACATTATAACGGTAGCTATATAAATTCTATTTTCGAATTCTTCATTTTCTACACGTCATGTTTAAAATAAATTTAATAATTATTGTTTTAAATTGTAAACCTTGTATTATAACTCGTATTTTACTCTGTAACTTGTAAACCACTCCGCCGTCGTCTGGTCCCAAGTCCAGGGTGCGAAAGGAGGAGGGTGGTTGGCCTGCCGCGTCGACCAGAATCGGGTAACCGAAGAAACCAGGCAAGAAACCAATGGATAGTACAATTAATCATTCACGAAATAATGCTACCGCATCTGAGGCAGCCGATGCGCCAGCTCCGGGGACCAGGGATGCTGGTGAGAAGTTGGCAACTGGCCGAAAACCCAAATATTTTACACCGAAATCGGACATTCGAATCGCCGCATGGAATGTGCGAACGGGGCATCACGTCGGCCAAAAGGAAATCATAGCAATGGAATTAGCGAAATGCAAAATATCGATCGCCGCATTATCGGAATTACGACTCACGGGATCGGGAACAATGACAATTGATCCGCTAACAATCGACGAGACGATGACGCTATTTTATTCCGGAGGCGACAAACGAGAGGCCGGGGTCGGCTTCATGGTCGATCGCCGAGCTGCCGGCAGCGTTATTGCATTTCAACCGATATCCGAGCGCTTAGCAGTTATCACCATCGATGGAACAATCAAGACCCATATCGTTTCCGTTTACGCGCCAACCGAGATGAGCCCGGATACGAACAAAGATGAATTCTACTACCAGCTTCAACACACGCTGGATACGATACCCCGAACCGAATTAATTATACTAGCGGGCGACTTTAATGCACATACGGGTGTAGATCGGACGGGTTGGGAAGAAACGATGGGAAGATTTGGACACGGCGAAATTAACGACAATGGACTACGCCTGTTATCATTCGCATTGTCGAACAACATGATCGTCGGAAACAGCATATTTCGTCATCCCCGCAAACATCAACTAACGTGGCGAAATCCGTCCGGTAAAGATTCAGCAATGTTGGACTACATTTTAATCAATTCGAGATTTCGATCAACAGTCAAAGACGTACGGGCGATGCGTGGACCCGATTGCGGATCGGATCACTATCTCGTTCGAGCGAAATTACAAATACGACTACAACGAGCGAAGAAAAAAGCGCCACCACCAACCAAGAGAAACTGGGCATGTCTACAGGACCCAGCCATTGGACAGAAATTTCAAATCGCGCTATCCAACAAATTCGCAACGCTCGTAATATCAGACGATATCGACTTTGAAGAAATGCAATTATCGGAGTCCCTTGTGAAGTGTGCAACGGAGCTGTGCCCACCCATCCGTCGACGGACGCAGCAATGGATTTCGGACGACTGTTTAGACCTCGTCGACCAACGAAAACGGATGAAACACGTCAATTTCGAAAAATACCGATTATTGAACAAAGAAGTCCGACAAAGAATGAAATCGGAACGAGAAGCGCATTGGAATAACGTTGCAGCTGAATTGGAAGAAGCAGCATCGAGGCACGAATACCGGACGCTATACCAAACAATCCGACGGTTAGGCGGGAAAACAACATCAACGAACGACAACATCAAGAAATCGGATGGAACTTTCGTGATCTCCCCCCACGAGCGCCTGCAGCGGTGGAGGGAATTCTTTAATCAGCTGCACAATCACGATCCGCCTCAAGGTCCAGCACCGCAACCGCCGATTATCAATCAGCCGGCGAATCCGTTTTCCGATAACGAACCAACAATAAACGAAGTGAAAACGGCAATAAAATCGCTGAAAAATGGTAAAGCGCCGGGTCCAGATCAAGTTACCGCCGAGATGATCAAAGCCGGAGGTGACATTCTATTACAACAACTACATGTTCTCCTAACGCATATTTGGCAATCGGATCGTATTCCGTCGGCATGGAAGAAAGCCATCGTTGTGCCAATTTTAAAGAAAGGCGATAGCAGAGAATGCAAGAATTATCGCGGTATTAGCCTTCTTTCAATAGTCGGCAAAGTATTTACAAAAATCATACAGTCGAGGCTACAAAAACATCGAGAACAAACGAGCCGAGAGGAGCAAGCAGGATTTAGACCATATCGAGGATGCATTGATCAGATATTCGCTCTTCGTCAGCTAATGGAAGAAAGAATACGGTGCGGCAAACGAACAATCGTCGTCTTCATAGACTTTAAATCCGCCTTCGATTGCATCGATTGGAACAGCTTATGGAGTGCCTTGGAGACAGAACACGTGCCACCAAAAATCATTAAACTTCTCCAATCATCGTACGATGGCTTAACCAGCAGCGTTCGAATCCGTAACGATTTGTCTGAGGAATTCCCGATTCAAACTGGTGTTCGACAAGGAGACGTCGCATCGCCGCTACTTTTTAACGTGGTGATCGACGCGATTATGCGGAGAGCATTCGACGGTCGACGCGGAGTTAGATACGACGAATCAAACTTCATAACCGATTTGATGTTCGCTGATGATAGCGCCGTTTTCGCCGACACTGATGCCGAAGCAACGGACATTTTATACGACATATCCGGAATTGCTCAATCATATGGATTGAAAATCAATGCGGATAAGACCAAAGTGCTCACTACGGACGGTTCGAAGGCCAGCGTTTACCTCGATGGAACCCAAATCGAACAGGTCCCACAATTCAAGTATTTAGGATCGTTGGTTACGGAAAAGAAAGTGGCTTCGACGGCCGATGTCCATAGCCGGATCGGTCAGGCAACAGCAACATTCGCCTCGCTCAAGTGGTGCATATGGAAGCGAATGAATATTACCATCAAAACCAAAGTACGACTATACCGAACGTTGGTTCTTCCCATTCTTCTTTATGGATCGGAAACGTGGACGTTACTACAATCGGACCTCAAAAAGTTCGAAGTCTTCCAAATGCGATGCTTGAGGCAGATTCTCGGTGTCTCACTCCGCGACCGAATTCGAAACGAGACCATTAGAGAAAGATGCGATCTAGTAACAACGATCGAAGAAGAAGTACAAAAACGTCGACTACGATGGTTCGGCCATGTTTGCCGAATGAACGACAATCGCTTGCCACGTAAACTTCTTTGGAGAGACCGTCCGACAGAATGGAGAATTCAGCGATCGGCACCGAAGAAAACCTGGCTAAATACCATCAAAGGCGACCTTAAAAATCAACAATTGTCGGCTAGGGATGCTCGAGACGTGGCAAAAAATCGTCAAGAATGGAAGCGAATCGTGAATGGAGTACGAGATCCAGCGGCACCGACAGCAGCGTATTGGCTGCGAGGGCGACCCCCTCCCCAATCGCCGGCTACGGAATAAATAAAATAATAAAAAAATAACGGTAGCATAGTATAAAATCTGTTTGTGATTTGCGACCGCCAAAGCCTTGCCAGACTCGTTTAATCCTCATGAGAGTGACACGCATTAAGCGATGCTGACGAGAAATATACGAATCACGCACATAAAACAGTGCGCACTGCAACAAAATTCAGTGAAGTCTGGCGAGGCTTTAGTAATTATGAAAATTAGCAAAATGTGTTGTTTTCGATGAAGGATCAATTATCTTGCACAAAAAATTCAAGACTGTGGAAATGAGAGCAATGAGTTGGTATTTTTGTCTAATTTCTAAATCCCAAAAAAAAGCGCTAAATTGGCAAAACTTTATTCTCCACTTGATTTTAATGGCTTCTTTATCGGTAGTTATTACTGCGGCGTGATGGCCCTAAATAGTAAAGTCATGTCAGCTCTTATCAGCTGATTCTACTGACAGTTTGACGCATTGCAAACGTGAGTGGTCTTTGTGGTTTCGTTGTTTTTTTTCTCTTTCAATTCAGTTTATTGTCTTAAAATTGAATAATAGGAAATCTAAAATATAAACTTATAACCTATCTTCATACATTTTTTGTTCATACGTTCGGACGTTCTATCGTTCGGGTGGTTGTAGGCCGTTTCGTTTGTCCAGCGTAGACCAAACCACACCCGGGGTTTTGCAGTGGTGTTAAATCTTTTACAGGCCTTAGAGATCGAAATATATTTTAGGTCGGCCTCAAAATCGTTTTTATAACAATTCTATTAGAATATTATTGGATCTGTATGCCATTGGCGTATGGTAAGAATGCTCGTGATCTGCTCGGTTTTTGATTGTCGTCTGTATTGGATCGTGTGCATATCTCGTGATATTTCATTTCGATTTCATATATGAAATCGATAATCAAAATTATAATCGAATATTTAATTGACACATCGTGTTTATTGGCCCATGTCTAGGCCTATTGGTCACGAATCTAGATGATGACTTGACGTTTGCACTTATTATATATAAAATTTTATTTTATTTTATTCTCTACATGACCGACCTATCTACATAAATCAAACTTGATTTAAAATTATTTTTTTTATATTTCATATTATTTTTTCCTCTTCCTATTTCCTTATCTCCGATCATGGCTCTTATCATTCTCTAGCAGACACAAGGTTAAATAATGATGCATATATTTAAATAATTTAATAATCAGAATCTCTGTTCGAGCCAGATTTTGGATACATTCTAATGATGCATTGTATTAACTGTAGAAGCAAAATCCGAAAACGATAATCGTCGTCACCCGTATTTACGGTAGCTACAATATACGATGAAGTGAGCTGTCATTCGCGTACGCGTTGAATCGGACACATCGAGGGTAGCTCTCTCGGTTCTTCCGGCAGAAAAAAGTTTGGTGGAATAAGTTTTTTGCACGAAAAACGCATATACGGACGTTTTGTCGAGGAAACGTTTTCTTGTGCTTCATTTTTACTTCTCGGTTAACATTTCGCGACGAACAGTTTGGTGAGAAAGGTGTGTGGCAACCTGGGAAGTGAAGCAAAGGTACGACCTAATTGACGTCATAGAGCAGTCCAGACCAAGAAATATTCCAGAAATAAGGTGAAACAACTAGGTGAGCAATACAGTTTTACCTTGTATTTGTTGGAGTGCATCTAAAGTCTGGAGAAAACCCCTGGCTGAAACAGTCTCAATAAAGGATTTTCTTATATTGAAACATGAATTTCAATATATTTTATAGTTGTGTGATTCCACAATAAAATAAAATAAAAAATATATATTTCTATGATCCGAATTCAGTGACGCCTGAAGTAAAAACTAGTATGCATTGTTTTCATAAACGGTGGCCTTATTTGTCTGAAATTCCGCCTGAAATAAAATTTGCGGGAAAGTGGTGCGGACCGCCCGGCGCTGTGCAAAACGAAGCGCGCGTCTGCTTTGCTGTGGTTTTCTTTTTAATTAGTAAATGCTGTTAGTCAACCGCATCTCGGTATAGTCGCTGTCGGCGAGGATTTATAGGAACGCTAAATATTTATTTAAGTTCTTTATTAAAGTATGTTGATAATCCTGCTCGTTTAAATTCACCTGCATCGAAAATGTCTGATATTGGGCTCGAGACAATGTGAAACGTGAAAAAAACGCTTGTCACTTTTCCGCATTAAAACAACCCACCGAAGATAAATCCGAAGAATCTAAAGCCGCACGAAATGTGTAAAATTTTTTTGGACGGCTATAAATTCGTCAGGTTTTTTGGTTCGGGAAAATCGAAGAACGTTCATTTCTTATTCGGCTATATCTCGTTCGTTTAAACTAATTTTAAATTTTAGTCCACTAAGAAACAAAATCTGGCTCATTATGTACATAAAAGGAATTTAAAGTTATTTATTGTTTAAATTAGATATCAACATAGAAACACTATCAATAATATTTCGCTTACAGTAACATATCCAAGAAAGTTGACCCTTTTTAAACACTACTTTCATTCCTAATAAAATCTAGTAGGCTAATAAATAACTAAAGCTTTTCCGAGATAATATGAAAATTATCATGCTCGTAAAGTGAGTAGGTGGTTAGCAAATGTTTAAAAAGATATCCAATTTTCAGGTCCTGAATTTGTTTAGGAAGCATATTAAATAGATGAATGGAAAAATACACAAATGAGTTTTAGAAAAGCTTCAAACCAGCTTCAGGGATAGCTATTTTGTCTCTCTTTCAGTATCGTAGCTATACACTCGTAGTACATATATGTACGTTAAGTGACCATTCATAAATATGTTGTGAATCTGAGAATATAGTCACATACAATGTTACGGACTCTGTACCTTTAAACAGAAGTTGGCAATATTTATCTCTCTGCTCTTCGCGTAACGTCCGCATTGCCTGATTTTGTAGGTGCTGATTGGTATCAGCGGCGTTCCTCCTTACCAGGATAGCGTAAGATAATCTATATGTAGAGCCACCCTATCTCCAGCAAGAAATGTCATTCTCCTAACAGTAAAATATCGCAGATGGCAAACTTGTGCATAATTTATCGATGCATTGATACACAGTTAAGATTTTTGTCATTTGTAGTCCCAAAAGCTTCGTCTCCTCAACAAAATATATATGGTCAAATCATTTTTATTTACCGATGCTAGTTTTTTGAATTAATACGTGGGTAAAATTGAATCGCTACTGTTTAAGAAACATTTAATACTAGTTTGTTTTCTCGGAACTATTTCGTTGCATTTTGTAGGCAGACGTGATTTTGTAATGATTTATATATTAATATATTAGGGATATTTAATTTATAGCACATCTAATATTATCAGTGACTTTGACCAGAACGGTCATCTTAGTATGGCCTAGGCGAAATCCAGATTGAAGAGGATCTAATAGATTATTTGAGTTGAGAAACTGAATAAACTTTTACATATTGCAAAGGGAAATTTATAGTGAATATACCCATTGCATATTTCGGATAACGACCACTTTCTTACCATTTGTTTACCACTCCTTCCCCTATCTTACGACTCGAGAGCCTCTTGAATCACGTTTTATCTATTCATTTACTAGCTGACCCGACAGACATTATCCTGTCCAAATTTCAATAAATTTATTTGTGATCGTTTTCTGAATTTGTGAAAAGCTATTGGAATATGCAAACAAATGAAAAAAAAAAGGGTTTTGTCACCTTAAGACTTTCCCGGCAATTATACAACCCCCCCTCCCGCGCCAAATATTTAAAACCCCCCCACCCCCGACCCTCTTCCAAATTACAACCCCTTTAACTCCCCCCCAACCCTCCTAAATCCGACCCCCAACCCCTCCCCATACCCCCTACAACAGCACAACCACCCCCACACAAACTCCACCCCACAACCCCCTCCTTCCCCAAAGTTGTGGTTGCTTGGTTGGACTGCCATTGCCAGGCTTTTGGTAAAATTTGATACAGCTTTTAATAAATTCTTCAACCTTGTAATTTCGACGGGCGCTCGCTGCTTTTTATGGCTAGTCAGCAGGCGTGAAAAAATCATGCATGCACGTAGTATTTATATATAACTCTTCTACTAGGAGACTAGTATCGTGAGCGAATAGACTAGTTTAAACCATGAACACTGCTTCTGTAATGTCATTTACTAAAACTTAGAAATAATTTATTGTATTATTAGAGCCCTGTCCGCCCTAGAATGGGCCTGTCCCAGTTGGGTCAAATCAGCATAGGGTTAAGTATTTGCCATTCTGTTTCAGTTATTTTTATAATCAAAATCAATATTTTATAGCAATTAATTCTTGATTAATAAAAAAAATAAAAAATATAAACGAATAAACAACAAAGGGCCTGAAACACACCGCTTAGGTTAAACCTAAGACTAAAATAGACCACACAGTTTTTATTGTTCATAAGTGATCTTACTCCACATACTACTACTAATTGTTCCCTGTTAGTTAAATATGATTCTATGAAGGACTTAGCATTTCTGCAAATGCCATAACATTCTAATTCATTAAGGATTCAAACTAGGGCTATCGTGTCAAATGCCTTTGATAAATTACAGAATATACTAATCAGATTTGTCGAATTATCCACGACATTTAAAACAAATTTGGTTAGTTCACTCATGGCCATTCCAGTTGTCATATTTTTCTTAAAGCCAAATTGTCTTGGAGTAATGCTGTTTTGTTTTGGATTCTGTTATATATTATATTTACTATTTTTTTGATAAGAGATGGCAGTAATGGGACTAGTTGTAGTTATTTAGGTCCGTTTTGGAACATTATTATACAACGGAACGATTTTGGCCATTTGCATGTGTTTAGGGAAGAAAACTTCCTTTTATATAGGTGTATAAGTAATCTTTAGACCAGGCAATTTGAAATCGCGGTTTGAAACACTTGATCGATTTCGTGGAATGAGACCAGATATCACAAAAGGATTTAAATTTGTTTTCGGTTCTGGGATATAAAGTTTTATCCCATGGAAAACAAATATCCCAAAAGACCAAAAGTACAAATTAAATAAATACCATGTACTCTTTCAAATGCCGTCACCCGAAACTTCACTGTTGACCTGTACGTTGACCTGTACCTGACCTGAAGTTGGCATTTGTTGCCTGCCAGCCAAATCTCTCTTACGTTTTTTTTATACAGGGTGAGTTTTTTATTAGTGACATCCTTAAAGGATAAGGAACTTTTCATATATATATTTTTAAAGAATTTTGAAAAACATTACACACATAAAACTTTGTTAAGTGTTAAGCGCTCTGCGCCATCTAGCAACAGGTAAAATATCTCAAGTAAACAATATTGGCAATACCTTACCTACCGAGTTGACTTTTTTCTACTATTTTTCAAAACATAACATTTAAAAAAAAAAAAAAAAAATGTTTTTCTTTAACAAAAAAATGTTTATTTGCTCGTACTGTCTCATTCGATACAAGGTATCACTAATAAAAAAGCCATCTTGTAGATTTTGGTCTGTCCTAGAAAATAATCAACTACTTATTAGAAAAAATATCTAAAGTGTGAAATACCGGATCTCAAAATCAATGGCTTCGAAGAAGGGAGTGAATAGGTGTATGCTGATGAAATGCTGTTTGTGTGAATGAGGTGAATGCTGACGTGCGGCAAGAGAGCTGTCGTAATTTTACCATAGCCGGTCGTTAGCCTGGAGTCCATCGCCCGAGAAGTTTATTAATAATATAATGATAGGCCCAATTCCGGTCAGTGAATTCCATGGCAGCTCCTTATGTATCTAGATCTACTGCTATGCTTGTTCGAGTAAGTTCTCGTTACACGTTTTCTAAATTTACATAGTCGAATATATCGAATTAATCGAATATATCGAATTAAACCGGCGGTTTACAATTTACACAGACTTCACACTGTGTCTCTTCGATTACGTAGTAAGTAAGTATGCTTACAGAGAACAATGTAGTCGCTAGAAGCACAAAGAGGCGCCCGCATCGCGCGCTCCCTGGCGAGTGTTCGCCGTCCGATATTGTGGTTGACTTCGTAATTAGCGCCGACCCCAAATTGGCCACCTGAAATTACAAAAAAAGGCGGGAAAGTTGTCTCCTTAATGAGACCGCCGTGGCGCCTCGGTGATACAGCTGAATATATGCAGGAAGATTAATGTACGAACAAGGCAGTATATATCGTCAATTTGGTGATAACCATAATCATTTTTATTTTTCAAAAAAGGCTAGGTATCTACAACAATCAAATAGGTAGATACATAATATGTGCAATAGTTAGATAGGTAGATACATAATAACATGGTAGATACAATAGGCACAATAGTAAATAAAATACAAACGGAGCTGCCATGGAATTCACCGACCGGAGTCGGGCCCATTATAATACTATTTTTTACACTTCTGGGGGGTGAGCAGTGGATTCCGGACTTACGAACCGGCTGTGGTAGGTTTAGGCCAGCTGTCTTGCCACATGTGAGCGTTCACCTTACCACCCATTCACTCCCCCTTCGAAGCCATAGAATTTGAGATGCGCAAATCGCAGTTTTAGATAATTTTTCTAAGAAAGAGTTGATTATTTTTCTGGAAAGACCAAGATCTTTAAAGAGGTGAAATAGAGATTTAGCTGGCAGGCCACGAGCGCCACCTTTACAGCGTGAAGGTGAACAGTGACGCCTTTCCGGGTTACGACACTTGCGAGATCATGGTATTTATTTAATTTGTACTCGTGGTCTTTTGGGATATTTGATTCCCATGGAACAGTTAATTCTATAATAACTTTGTGAGATAGAGAGTAAAGACTTATATCTGGGCGGAGGACTGTGCATTCGAGACTTTCAGTGAATTTATACTGCTTATAGACCAAATCGACCTCCATAATCCTATCTGCAGCTTTCTCAATTATTGAGACAGGTATTGGTAGTTACATAATAATCTGGTGAAATCGTAAAAAAACACATATTAGAAACATAACTTCATAGCAACGTAATTATATGTCATATTACTTTACAAAATGATGTGCTTTCTAATAACAAATAACTTTTATGTTTTCATTACTATTTTAAAATCTCGATTAGTTAAAACCTACAGTATTACAAATTACATCCACAAATCATCCACTACTATAATACTGATATACGTCTCATTTTGCATTTTCGAGACGTTTTATTTGAGACTAGCTGACCCGTGCCCACTTCGTTGGGCGGTAAAACTTTTTACTTGTGATCAAATTATGAGTGTGGTTTGGTTAGTACTGAGTGCTATGATTTATTTCCTGACTGCCAAAAGAAGGGTTATATTTTTGCTGCATGTATATGTATGTATTTGCATGCCAATTTGACTATATTACCGTTATTTGTGAGTGTCTCCTTGTGAGTGTCTTATTTGTGAGTGCCTTATCTCTTTAACCATTTATGCAGTAAAAGTGAAATTACATGCAGTAAAAGGGAAAAGTCTTTTGTTTTAAATACTTGAGACGATACATTTACTTATTTTCATAATAATTCATAATTGTTGATAATATAACCAATTAATCTGACCTAACGATTTAAATTATTTTTTTAATTTAAAAAACTACTTTTTGTGACTTAAATATAAAAGTTAGACATATGCTGTCGCTGACTTTTTTGTAGGCATTATCAATCTCTACAACTTTTCCGTAGAACTTAATCATATATCTCTCATCGTTAAGGCAGCGTTAGTTAGAAACCTTTTCGTTCGACCGTTTTTTCCGACTTACTTTGGAAATCCGACTACCACGGAAAAGTCTTTTTATTTTTCGGATTAAGATATAGCCTATCACACTCACAAATAACGTGGCTTTCTATTGGTAAATGAATTTTCAAAATCGGTTCAGTAGATCCAGAGATTACTTCCTACAACCTCACAAACTTTACCTCTTTATAATATTAGTATAGATAGACGACGCGGTCGCGGTTCCATACCTATGTCGTATTATCTCTTTTACTATTTATGCAGTAAAAGGGAAAAGTCTTTTATTTTAAACACTTGAGACGGTAAATTTACTTATTTTGATAATAATTCATAATTGTTGATAATATGACCAATAAACGTTAGACATAAAGTATAAATATAAGACAGAAAGAATTAAATATAAAAGTTAGACATATGCTGTCGCTGACTTTTTTGTAGGCATTATCAATCCTTACAACTTTTCCCTAGAACTTAATCATATATGTCTCATCGTTAATGCAGCGTTAGTTAGAAACCTTTTCGTTCGACCGTTTTTTCCGACTTACTTTGGAAATCCGAATACCACGGAAAAGTCTTTTCATTTTTCGGATTAATATATAGCCTATGACACTCACAAATAATGTGGGTTTCTATTGACAAAAGAATTTTCAAAATCGGTTCAGTAGATCCAGAGATTACTTCCTACAGCGTCACAAACTTTACCTCTTTATAATATTAGTATAGATTACGACGTTAAGCAATGTCCAAATTAAAAAGTCGCATGTGATTGTTATTACCATAAAATGTCAAATATATTTAATGACGTAAACTAAGATTAGGTTTGGTAGAAAGAGTCTTGAAAAGAAATTAGATAAATGTCAGAGAAAAATAGTAGCAGTAATGTCAAATTAAAAATGCCGCAAAAAAAAAAACGCATTTTTTACAAAACCTAACAAGATACCTACATAAAAACAACGAGTGGTATTACCCGGCGTTGCCTGTGTTATATCTGTTCTCAAATACCAATGTATACCAATTTTCATTGCGATCGGTTGAGCAGTATAGAAGTTGGTGTGCTGCAGTGCCGTCTAGTTGAAAGTTGCAACAAAGCGGATATATATAAAAACCTTAACCATGAAAAAATACATATATATGCCAACTTTCATGGTGATCGGTCAAACGGTTTCGGAGTCTATTAAACTCGGACAGACGGGCATACAGATATACCAACATCCATTTTTATATTATATTATTTTGGCCTGTTTTTAAAATTTAAACTTTGAATGCCTATATCTCGCTTATTTATAGCGACCGACACAATTTTCTTCCAGATTAGCATTCAAATGAAAAAAATTGGAGAGAGGTTCCTATACTGCAGTTATTCCACTTTTATAACTATGTGATAATACTTACATGTATATATTTTAATTAAAGAGTTTTGAACAATGAAGCACAAATAATTAAAAAGCAGGAATAATTTCACTGTATTACCTTCACAATATTTTGAATTTAGAATAACGCTTGGCCGACTATGACGTTTGTAGGTTTAACATAGCAGCGCCATCTATGGATTACTCAATAGATAACGCCATCTGTTAAAATCGTTTGGAACTAACAGATAATTGCGAATGTCAAATAATAGACATTGCAATAAAATAATATCGCGACTATAAATTAAGACGTAAGCTATCCTATCTTTCAAGTTGGATCAAACTGCACATTGTGTGCAAATTTGATTCAAATCGGTTAAGTAGTTTAGGAGTCCATCGCGGACAAACAACGTGACACGTAATTTATATATATTAAGATATTTGTAAATTGATCGACTAATTAAATGACAACAAAATAAATTAATAGCTAAACAGCCTGACGCGCATGACCAAAATATTCATCAATATTGTAAAAAAGCGTAAATGGAAAGTTGGACTAAGAGAATTTCTCCAACACTATTTTAGTCTTCTCTCTTGTTGATCCGGGGTGCCGTAAACTGATTAAATCTAATATACAATATTACCTATACTACAAACGATTCAGTACAACTGTAGAACTCGTCCAACTTGTATAAAGCATGTTTGGATGCATTTTTTTTATGTAGGTACATAAGCCGCGATAGTTAAATCAAAAAGTACCTAACCTTGGTTTTTATATTCACACATCCTTACGCAGCAGTAAGAATTATTTTTATTTAAATATTAATAATCACGAAAATACGTTTAATATTGTTGAAATTATATATTATGTTATTAGTATTTATTGCGGTATATTTTATTATTATCTTAGCGTGTAAGTGTGAAAGTACAGTAAGGGTGAATGTAGGTGTATGAGGTAAGTGGTGCGTGTGTGTGGTAAGGTTAGAATGAATGCGATGATTAGAAAGAGGGTATTTGTGGTGTATTCGGCTGCAAATATTTAATATCGATTAAAACGCTGTAAGTGTATCTTTAAATAAAAAAAATAATAATATAAAATTTTATAAAAAAAAAAACTGACTCCAAAATGTTTTATAAGTGCAGAAGCCATGTCATAGTGATACTTAAAACGGGCTATTATAATTGAATGCGTATACAAAATTTTGTGACTGTGCTGTTGACCGTTGAGGAGTTCCCTCGTTGGAAGCCAACCCTGGGTGCAGCAGCCATGTCATGATGGAACTTAGAACGGGCTATTATAATTGAATTAGTATACAAAATTTCTTGTATGTGCTGTTGGCCGTTGAGGAGCTCCCTCGTCGGCAGCCAACCCAGGGTGTAGTATCAGGTCATGCTTACCATAAAAATAAATACATTGTCATCGAAATTAAATTAACATGCATAATTTCAACTTCGTATAATATTCCTAATGGATCCCATCATCAGAACAGGATTTTGATATAGATGGGATCAATCTCCATGTATATCCTTTCAAATAAAAAAAGAATTTTTCAAATCGGTTCATAAACGGCAGAGTTCCGTAAGGCAACCGAATTGATAACCTCCTCCTTTTTTTGAAGTCGGTTAAAAAATACGTAGGTAAGTGGGGTGTCACTTAATAGTTCTGAATACGCTGTAATAATACAGCGTATTCAGAACCCTCGCTAAATATACCTCATATTCTGACGGCCTGGCAAGGTTCGAAATGCTGAGTCTTCAGCAGCGACGTAAAGTGACTGATATGACGTTCTTCCACAATATACTTTCGCATCATATCGACAGCCCACAAATTCTAAGCAGAATAGCCTTAAATGTCCCTTCGCGCCGAACTCGCCACCCAAGGGTATTCAATTTATTTATTTATTTATTTATTGCTCCACAAAAAAAAATACACCGTTAGCACTTAACATTGATTGTGTTGCTCCTAACTAGGCAGAGCCTGTTCTAAGGAGAACACCAATACAAATGATTAAAAAATACATACTAAAAATAAAAAATTGAATCAAATCAAGTTAAATTCCAAACCAAAAATATATTTTTTTTTAATCAAATCAAGTTAAAATGAAATTCTCACTACACCAAAATAATATTAGAACTATAGACAAGTAATACTAAATAATAATAATAATAATATATAATAGCAATAATAAATAATCATTTATAATAATAACTAATAATATATAAGAATTAATAAAAATACCTGTATAAAATAAATAGAAAATAAAAAATAAAGTACCCAGATCCCATACAAACAAGCAAGGAATTCAACTCTGCATCGAATTTTAATCTTTTGACGCTAAACGAGTACAAGACTAAATATATGAACTTTAGCATCGACAATAGACATACTAATAATCCCAATACTAACCACCATATTACGTTACATAAATGCGACTACATGAACTGTACATGTTTACCACTTGAACGCACGAACACAGTAAAATATCTAGGAATAGTCATTGACCAAAATCTAAAATGGACACAACACATTGAGGAAACGACTAAACGGACTAGAAAGTTGATTTATATATTTAAAAATATAAGAAGCATACTCAACCTTAACCTACTACGGACTGTTTATTATGCACTGGCACAGACTCTACTTACATATGGACAAATCGGTTGGGGCGGTATGGCAAGAACAAATCTTGACCCACTGGTCGAAGCGCAAAAGGCTTTGCTCAGAGTCATTAACAAGAAGCCATATCGCTCCCCGTCAGACGACCTATATACAGACTTTAAAGTACTTGAAGTACGCCAACTATACATACGCGCTATCGGAGGGACCTCATGAGGAACACGGATAAAGATAAACCAGAGCACAAACACAACACTAGACACAAAGACAAACAAATTCAACCAAAAATGAGGACTGTATACGGACAACGACACTACGCATATCTCGGACCTAAACTCTATAATATATTTAACTCGTACACAGACCACAAATTCTAAGCAGAATAGCCTTAAATGTCCCTTCGCGCCGAACTCGCCACCCAAGGGTATTCAATGTACCCAGACTCCATACAAATCAAGCAAGGAATTCAACTTTGCATCGAATTATGGAAGCCTACGATGAATCGTTTCAGGAACTAGACGTATACTCAATGAGCAAAAACGAGTTTATCAAAGCGATAATAGACCAGACCATAAAAGCTTGAACAGATACATACCTGTGCAGAATCACACACTCTCATATATACACAACTATGACACATACACGTAGATGTACTTACACACACCCATTATACACACATCACAATCACACATATAAACACACTCATCCTACTCTATCATACACACTCACAAATCGAGAGAACATGATTATATAACATAATATATAATTACACAACATCACGCACATAAACTGTATATTATCAGGAGACTATTTTGGCCGTAATATTGTTATTATTATTTATTAACTTAAGACCCGAGCGCTGTTTTTCTCATTTGTTGGAATAAAATAAAAAATATAAAATAAATAAGTTTGTTTGCTGCAGTACTGGCTTGCAGTCGTCTGTATTTCCCATCCGTTTGCTCGGCATTTTATAATTCGGCATAGCAGCTTTCCATTCTCCCGCTACCGGATTCGTCTCCGATGCAATGCTGATATGATCTTTTTGTATAAACATCTGCATTTACGGCTTCGAACTAACCAGCAGCGCGATTTAGTCACATGGGCCACTACAAGGGGCAGCGAACGTTTGATATTTTCGCACCACACCGCATCGTTTCCGCCGAAAGTAAAGAGGCATAAAAATCAACGTGCAGCCGTCGCGTCGTGACGATTTCAGCAAAGTGCATGGCTGAAACTAAAAATCGAGAAGTGTAAACGCCAAACAACCTCATGCAACGTGCACCGCGCGCCCCCTCTCATTTTTTACGTCGAACATTTTGAGGTCGGAGGGAGCTCCACTCCCAGTTTTTCGCCACAGGATTAGCGAAGTTAAATTTCGTGCGATGGAAAAACTCTGCCTTTTTGCCAGCAGCATATACGCGATGGATAATTGGGTAATTGTCCCGGGGCGGACGCCGATATTATTTGAAGTAAGTTTAAGTGTTTTAACGTAGCCTGTTATTATTATTAATATTAATTTTAATACTGTTCAATCTAACAATAGGCAGAGATATACATGTGACCTTTTTATTAGTCGCATCCTTGAAGTGGGTAGACCAGTACGAGAAACAGTAAATATATTAAAAGGAATAAAAACACGACTGCCGTAACAAAAAGTGAAAGTAACATTTATTTTTATACTTTTTTAATTTTGGAATATTTGTGGTTTATGTATTTATCCGTATAGATACATATATATATTTTCTCACGTACTTAATCAGGCCTTCCATTTGACACTATACACGATATATTTATAGAAATTTATTGACATTTAGATTTGGACATTTAGACCACTATTTTTTAATACTTTGATATTCTAGGTAGCGTATGACACGCGGAATGACAACGGTTCTAACAATACCACATGCTTCTGAATCGGTTCTAGCGTTTAGAAGTAATAGTGGAATTAAAACTGAAAATTATATAAATGAACCCTGACCACATTACGCTAATTTTTCGTTCGGAAGTCGAACCTGCGAGGAGAGCGAACCATTCGTGGCGGTACAAAGAATAACAATTTCCCGCGTTTCTTAAAGAAATAGTCAACGTCATAGTCATGTTTTATTTATTCCCAAAAGAATGCGTCATTTTGCATTGTCGCAAAATCAATAATATTTTCATTACATGTATTTACACTTTTATATAAAGGTACCTAATGGGTCAGTAATCTAAAAAATCACACTCAAATCCCAAAAAAATGTAACAGTCAATATATTTTTTTTAAAAATAACCAATAAGTTTTTCAATATTATCAGCACTAGAGTAGTACTGAGATTTAAAACACGAAATTAAAATTTAATAAAAAATACTGTAAAAGTATAGAAGTAATCTATATCATTAGTTGTAAATAATTAATTGAAAAAATAATAGTTGAACTCATAAATAATTAGTTGAAAAAATGCCTATTCAGCAATAAACAAATTTATTTATTTATTTATTTAAGAATTAATTACTATAAAACATTGAACTTGCCTACAAAAATAACAGGAACCGAATGGTCTTAACCTTTTGCTTATTTGATTCTGTCACCCAACCGGGACTAGCCCGGTCTAGGGTGGACAGGATTTTAATATTAAAATAAATTATGTAAAAGTTTTAGTAAGATGCTAATAAAACGAATTTGCCATAAAATGAAGTCCTAAAAAAAATGTAATAAATACAACGTAATTCCATTATATAATCGGTCATTATATAATCATTAAATGGTACATAAAATTCAAATAAATAGAGAATGAAAAACAGAATTGTCTTAAAACTAAAATAAAGAGAAGAAGAAGGTGTACGTAAGAAAAGAAAGAAAAAGTCATTAATATTTAATGTATCTTAAGTAATGTAAAATTTATTAGTTTAATAGTTTAAATTTAAAAGCAAGCTCTCAGGACGATATTTAGGTTAACCCTTCCTATGCGAGTTAACCATTTTTGGTTAGACGCTTACAAACGCTAAGACTTGAGCTAATCAATTTTGGTTAGGGCGCTCCGCGCTGCGTAAAATGCGATTTATTACTCGAATTGCGATCCTTTCCGCATACTTAAAGTAACCGATATCGAATACATGAAACGGCTTAACTCTAATCGACGACTCCCGGCCGATAAATATTTTATAAACATCAGTATGGCGAAGCCGCGCCAGCGCAGCGGTCGGCGCCATTGTCGCGTGGCCGCGACGCGTTTGTTCATCGTCCGTGTTCTGTGATTTTGTGATTTTTGTGTTAATTTTGTGCTATTTCCTGCAAAACCGTAAGTAATGTGCATTCTAGGAAGATTTCCGAAAGAGAATTTCTGATTTGGGACAGCTCATCTGCTTTTTTTCACGAATTATCGAGTAAAATAATTTGACATCGTTAGCTTTGCACATACATAGCGTTTGTTTTTCGCGAATTATGACGAAAAATCGCGAATTATGACGTAATATTCGTTTAATTCGCTTATGAAACAGCTATTATTTGATTTACATCGTATATAATCACAAAATTGGTTATATTTTGCTCAATTCAACTTGTTTTGTAATCTGACATCGGACATTTTTATCGGATGTCATCACTTTCGCTCATCGTTACGACATTTTGATTGGGTTTTTTTATTGTTTTTCTATGAAATGTGACTCTCTGGAGTATAATATTTAGTTACTAGACATATAAGAAGCATATAATAATACATATTATTTGAAAATCCTTAACCATTTTTGTATTATCAAAGTTTCCGTCAAAGTTAGCAAGTTTACAATGCTAACTCAAAAAAGTTTAGATTTTTCTGTAATATCAGACAAAGCTGAAAGTTTTGGTGTATTTTCTAAGAAGAATGATATAGTGGAAAAGTTATTGTGAAAGAATTTCATATAAAAAACAACTTCAAGTAATCACAAAAATAAAATATTTTTTTTTTTTTTTACGAGGATACATCGATTATTTCTTGGCTGAGTAACTAAATCTTTTTGTATGCAAATAAGTAAAACAAAATATAAGTTTTGCTGAAGTATTTAATAAAGAACATAACTGTAATTACAATTTTTGCATATTTTACATATTTTGTGATTAAAACATCGAAATGATTGAATAGGCGAGTTTTTTCAGTTCGCCAACTTTGTAATATTTATTCATTATTATCTTAATTGTTTGACGAGATAAGGTTATAACATTTTATATGTCAAATTTCAATGCGATCATTTTACAGTTATTCTTTTTATGATCCGTATACTGGTTTACAAGTTATAGTCGTTTATATCAAGGTCGTTGACTCGCGCCATTTTACGCGCGAAAAAGTGCCGCGCAAAAGTGACAGCTGAATGTTTACTTCGCGAGCGGAAGGGTTAAAACGAGACGATCACTGTGCTCCGATGTTTAAAAATAATAAAAAAATACTTTTAAATCTGAATTTATATATCTGTTGGAGCCTCAGTCCAACATACCCACAACAAAAAAGTAATTTCTACAGAATCAAAACTGCAAATTCGCTCGAATATACACGAGCCAGTTGCAATTGATTTCCAACTAAATTCGGCATTTTATGCACAGTCAAACGATGACTAATGTCATTTCTCCTGATCGATACGAGTTAACACGCTTATTTCTCACCCCACTTATAACTATTGCGTCACTGCATACCATATAAAACGCAGCACATTTCGATCGATCGATATCATTCCCTGGCGGACAGTAACCGCTCATCTGCAAGTACTCGCGCTTTTCATTACCTTCGAGTCAACCAACCTACGCATAGTATACGCGATCATCATTATCTTCGAATCTATCGCGGCGCTTCACACTTCGGACACACAATCACGACTTCACCTCGCGCCCACACTACCTACACACCGGCGAAATACCGACCAAGGCGTTACGAACTGGCAACCTACTACAGATCTTCTGAATAAACACTTCAACTTCAACATCTACGACTTTCAATAACGGAGAAAACTTCTTGATGAGAACCACCCTTCGCTCACAATCAATTGGAGTCTAGTGAAGGGTGGCCACTCTCACATATCAATGATTAATTGATGCGAAAGCAAATTTGAAAAACGAGGAAAAGCATTCGAGTCTGCATGAACATAACACTCACAATAAAAATAATGTAGTAATTCTCAAAGTGCGGCTTTCTTTATACCAGAGATCATTTTATATTTGGGGTATAAATTTTTCAACTCTTTGCCAGCAGAAATTAAAATACTTCAAGGGGTTGCATTTAAGAAATGCTTAAAAAGAAACTTGCTCCCTATAATATTGATGAATTTGACAAGGCTGTCTTAATTTTTAAAACATAATTTAACATTTATCAAATATATTTTGTTGTGTTTTGTTACTGTAGTGTTGATTTTTTTATTTTTTTTTTATTTTTTTATTTATTTAAATCCAAAATAAAAATTTACAATGTTGACACAAATAACACAGTGTAAAAAAGAGCAAATACTTAGTCATTGTTTGTGAAGCAAGAAAGTACAGATTTGATGGATTTTATCAGCTCCACTAGACTACAGTCTGTTCTGGAGTGATACCACACTTATATTTGTTACATAGTACAATTTTTTATAAATTTTCGGTTAAAATAAAAAAAAATAGCAACATAATTAAGAAAATTTGAAGAAGAAGACATCTAATATTAGTTAGTAAAGCGGTAATAATAAAAGGATAAAAGGGTAATTACCTACATAGGCATTATAATATATAGATATATTTATATATAAATACACACTTATACATATAATATATATATATACACATACACACACATACATATATACAAAATGTATCTACCTATATTCAATATATACTGTATATATACTTACATAATAATATATAAATAAACAAAAATAAATCATTGCAAAAAAAAATTCTTTTTTATTATTTTAAGACACAATTTCCATGAGCTGCCTTTCGCATTCGCCTCTACTTTTTCCACGTAACCATTTTGTGACCTCAGCTTTGAAAGCGGTACTGGTTCTCAGCTTCTGCCCTTCGGTGAGTGTCGCAAGGAATGCATCATACATTCGAGGGGCCAGAAACAAATAATGTCTCTGGGCAAACCTTGTGTTCGTCCGAATTTGCTTCTGGGTTTGCTTTTTTCTTGTGTCGTGTTTGTGATCTCGGCTGGAATGCCGATCTGTGTCGTGGTGAAAATAAGTGACAATCGATTTTATGTACAGCTGTCTGATATCAAGTATCTGGAAGTCATTGAAAAGTAAATCGGATGGGTAGCGATACGGTTTTCTGTTTATAACTCTCACTACCGCTTTTTGAGCTTTTACTAGTGGGTCTAGGTGCAGTTTAGCCGCACCGCCCCAACCGATATTGCCATACATCATAAGTGACTGTGCCAAAGCACAATATATGGATCTCAGAGTTTTTATATCAAGGACATTTCTGATACTCCTGAAAATATATATTAATTTACGGACTTTTTCGGCGACCTTTCCGATATGTATTTGCCACCGGAGATGTTTATCGACATGAACACCTAGGTACTTTACAAAAGGCACACGCTCAATTTGTACACAGTTACAATCAAGACTGTCGCATTCGTGTAGGACTAGGTTATAATTTTGTGGAGGTTGCTGACGAGCATCTATGCTGAAGGCTACAAGCTTAGTTTTATCCACGTTCAGCGTTAACAGATTATAATCAAGCCAGCCCTTAACACTTTTCATCGCGACAGCTGCCTTGTTATATACACTTTCCCAACTATTCGATTCGAATATGAGGGCAGTATCGTCAGCGTAGGATATTATATCTGCACCAACATCCATTTCACAAAGCCCATTTATGTAAAGTAGGAAGAGAGTCGGCCCAAGAGTACTTCCTTGTGGGACCCCATGATTATTGAAAAGACTATTACTTAAAGAATCGCCTATCCGGGTACGCTGTTTTCGAGATCCAATATAACTGCGAAACCAGTTTAGTTCGATACCCGTAATACCATATTTCCCAAGTTTCATTAGGAGTATTTCGTGGGATATTGTATCAAAGGCTTTTGCAAGGTCAAGAAATACAGTAATACACTTTTTGTTGGCGTCTACATACCTAGTGATATGCCCTGTCATTTTTAGTATTGCATCTTGTGTTCCCATTTTGGATCTGAAGCCGTATTGGTTTTTGGATAGCATGTGGTTGGATTCTAGGTGAAGTACAGAGTTGTTTATTCACTATTTTTTCCAAAATTTTGGCTAAAACATTAAGTACTGATATCGGTCGATAATTTGAGGGATCAGACTTCAGTCCAGCTTTAAAAATGGGTGTAACATTTGCTTCTTTGAATTTGCTTGGGAATATGCCACTAGCTAAACTACAGTTAAATAAATGGGTAAGCGGAGTTACTAAATATTCAGCATATTTTTTAAGGATTTTGGCACTTATCATATCTGGCCCACAAGCAGAATTTGTTTTTATAATTTTTAAGGCATTATAGACCTCTTCTTCTGTGGTTTTAGTAAGTTTGAACAATGGGTGAATAATAGTCCCAGCCACTTTCTTAGCTACTTTAACTTCACATAAATTTAATCTACTACATAGTTTGTCAGCAAGATTTTTTCCAATGTTAGAGAAATATTTATTCAATTCATTTGCTATTTTGGCGTTTTCTGTTATTAATTCATTATTGATGACCAGTTCGCTTATCCGTGAAGTTGTCTTCTTCCTATAGCTCAATTCATTAACTATATTCCATACACATTTAATATCGTTGTTTTCTGATTGTAGTTTTAGTTTATAATAATTCTCTTTTGCAGTTGTTATTAATTTTGCACATAGATTGCGGTATCTTTTAAAGTAGCTTTTTAAGGCGAAGTTGTTTGGGAATTTTTTGACTTTACTGTGTAGTTTATCTCTTTTATGAATGGACTGGACCAGCCCTGCGGTGATCCAGGGTTTAATTTTTTTATTCTTATGTGGGATCTGTTTGTTTGTTGTACAGTCTCTAATGTGTGTTTTTAGGGTAGCTACAAATTTGTCGGTTACTTGGTCTACATTCAATTTATCCATGACGTCTGTCCACAGTTCCTTTGACAGTAAATCTAGTAATTTCGAGTCATCATTTTTTTTTCATTTCGTGTACATTATTTGAGTTTTCTGTATATCGCGATCAATGGCTAATATCGTACTATAGTGATCGGTAATTGTGGAGTGTATTACTGCAGAGGTGACGTTGTATTTAGTTTTTATAAAAATATGATCTATACAAGACTCAATATTTGGAAGAACCCTTGTCGGCGTATTTATGGCGGACACGAAACCCAGTTCATGCAAGAAACATTCATAGTCATCAGCAAATGTTGATCGATTTCCATATATATTTATGTTTGCGTCGCCGGCAATGACAGTGTGACGGATTTTTTCGTCATAACAAATGCTGTTTAAGCTGAAAATAAGAGAATTTATGAACTTAGCAGCATTTGCAAATGAAGGGGATCGATAAATTGCAATTATGTTAACATCATTGTACGTTACTTGCAAGCCATTGCCGTCATCGATATCGAGCTCATTCGCTGATGCGTTTAGGCATGTTTTCGTGTAGACGATTACACCGTCGGATCTATTTCGGTTTCTCAATGTGTAGTTAACGTCATATCCATCTAGATGTGGAATCTGGGAGGCGCAATTTATCCAGCATTCACTTAATACCACTGCGTCAAGGTCTAGATCCAAACAATGCAGAAGAATTAATAACTGATCAAAATTTTTGTTAACGCTGCGGATATTGAGACTTAGTATGCACTTGGAAATATTTGTCTTAAGTTTAGTTTTACAGTCACTAGGATTGTTAATATCCGGAATTTGTATAGAATCAATCAGGTTTAACTCTTCGCCTATCGTATCAATCATAAAGTAGAATAAAAAGTGTAATTAGTTTAAAGGTAGATAATCTTGTTAACGACAGATTACAACAGTTAAGTACCATATTTGGGTCTAGCACTGGGAATGATTGATTTTGTTCTTTTAATAACAATCCTAGAGAAAGGTAGTTGGCATAAATGAAAATAATAAAATAAGTAATAAAATTATAATAAAAATAATATACTACATATATATAAAGGTAGGTGCATTTGAAAATACTGTAAACTAATGCAATACAAGAGGTATATTCTGATTTATAGTATGTCCGTTTACCAAAATAACCAATTACTAATTTATTTTCGCCAGATCTTGCTCGGAGTAAATATTTATGAGAGCCGAGTTCTCCTTTTCCCTTACATAAATACGACAGTTTTTTAACCACACAAATCTGTATTTTTTTGGCTTCGCTATGTCCCTAACTTTTTTGTACAGTATTTTATTTGCCATAGTAAGGTGGTCGTTGAAGTAAATTTTTTGAACTGGGAAATCTAGGCCAATGTCTGCAGTAGTAATGGGTCCTCTCTTAGCTCCACGGATCTTACGTAATCCTGCGAGCAGTTGATCCTTTTTTTGGCGTGTTGTGAAGCGCACAACGACTGCGGGCGGCCCGAGTGGTTGTTGACGGTTACTAGTCCCGGCGCGGGCGGCGGCAGCGGTGGTCGATGCCGCTCGATATACGTAATCGATATCGCATTCTTCAATGTTTACTTTTGCAGCGTTCCCGCACTTTTTTAGAAGTTGCATGAGGTCTTCCTGAGCTGTTGGAATGCAGCTGATTTCCAAATTATTTTGACGCATTTCTTGTTCCCAGTTTCTTTGTGCGTATTCCATAGAAGTAACCTTTAATTCCAATGTGTTTATCCTGGCTTCACATTCCATTGTTTTTTTAATGGTTTTGTCCACTTCCTTCATTTTATTTGTAAACTCATCCACTTTGCAGCAGCACATGTCAACAGACGATTTGAAGTCTACCATTTGTGCTTTTATTTCTTGAAAGTCACTGCGGAGTAGTTTAATTTCTTTTAGAACAGCCGTTTGGTTTGATTCCACTGAATTTTGCTGGTTGCTATTATTTGTATTGGTATCCGATTGAACTGCTTGGCTTTCGGAGGCAGAAGCCTCAGATTGCTTTCCATTTGTTTTTGGTCGTGATTTTCCGTCCGACTTGCGGCACGTGAAGCAAAGCCAGGTCTTCTTAGTTTCTTTTAATATCTTCTCGAAGGTTTTTACGTTTAGTCCCATACAATAATAATGGAACCTTTTTAAACAAGCAGTACAGCACAGGGCATCTTCCGAGATCAGGTTTTCTTCGCAATTTGCGTGTTGGCATTTCATTATGGTGGTTATAATAATTATTTCTTCTTATTTTTTTGTTTTGTTTTTTTTTTTTTACTTTTTTTATATAAAAAAAAAGAGAAAATGACTTTTTTTTAAAATTTTAAATGCCGATTTTATTTTACTAATATATCAAGAAGAAAAAAGTGGAAAAAAAATTAGTCAAATCGAGGTGGATTTGAACTCGGTTCTCTTTCACGTTAGCTGAGCGTGATAACCGCTGAGCTATGTGATGGTTACATCTGATAGCAGCCGTGATGTACTATGTAAATTGTTGTCCGAAATTCGATGCGCGTCTGACGGGTAGGCGTTTCTTGCTAGCAATGCGATTAAACACACAAAAATTGTCAAAACACTGATTTTAGAAACTTTTCACTGTTTGCAGACACTTAGACAACTAGAATGATTGTACTGCTGTATTTTAGAAGCAGATTTTTGGGTGATTGGCGTAGGATTTACGAGTGTTTTTTCCAAAAATTTGTTAGACCGGGCAAAATGACAGCTGCCTATTTCGACGCGCGCGCGAGAATGATGAGAACGACGCGCGCACGAGAATGAATGATTTTATTATAAAACTTATTGTTTATGGAATAATTATTAAAAAAAAATTGATTGTCTATTTTTAACCCGGATGTAGACCCAGTGGTGGGCAGGTGTGATAGGATTTTTTTTATTTGGGGGGCAACTCACGCAGTACTGGGCGGCTTGCGCATCGTGTCCGCATTAGATATATAAAAAGAAAATTATGCATATATAAATACATAAATAAAGTTACTTCCAATTAATCCAAACTTCCGAAAGGCCAAGTAATTAAATAACTAATTACCTGTCATGGTACAAGTGTTGTTACTAATTAGAGTGTTATTTATGAACTGGCAGCGTCTATTTTCGAATTTCTATTCCAATTAATCCGCTCGTCTCGTTCAAAGAGCGATTAACATTTTCCAACAGCATATTTTCAACGTAGGTATTGAGTTAATGCTCGAAGCTTGACATACATATATACTCTGAGTCCTTTACGTGGCTCTTATAACGAGGGTTCATTTTACTAAGCCGCCATGTCGGGAAAAATGTATCGGCGAAACGCAGTCAACATACTATTTTGGAAAAGCATGCAGCAGCTCAAGAGGCTGGTAATACCCGCTTGGCCCGTGTAGTTTTTCTTGCAGAAATAAAAACATTTAGGAATGAAATTTTATCAAAAAATATACAAAATAAAAATATTTATTAATAGTACTTTACCGAAATGGCACATATTTGGCAACATACAAATCAGTTTTTGCCAAAAAGACACATGTTGTAAGACAGCTGTACTAAACCTTCCACAGCCGGTCATTAGTCTGGAGTTCACTGCACACCCCTCCCAAAAGTGTACTAATAATATTACGATGGGCCCGATTCCGGTCCGTTAATTCCATGGCAGCTCTGTTTGTATTTATACCTATACTTTGCTAATAATATCAAACATATGATTTTACTGTCCCGGCCCAGGGAAAAATGTGTTGTGATGGCGCTTAAAAAAAATCGAATGAGGACGAAAATATCTAATTTGACCCCCCTGAGATGTGTAACAGAAATCTCTTTTTTATGTGCGTCTGTAATATGCTTTATAGGAATTGCTAGTTTTCAGGGTTTTCTTTTGCTTTTGGGGCCCAAAAAGTGTACTTTCTTCGTTTCACGACCTTTCTAACCTTAAAATTTTAAATCTGACAGTGGTTTGTTTACCTCCTCATGTCAGTGTTGCAATGTTAACAAATATAATCAAATCCCTATTTTCGATATTGTTATGGATAAATACGAATTCATTTTTAAAATTATACTTTGCATAATTCAATTATCGATTGGTGAGAGCTGTCAACTCACAAAAATCTGTCCGTTGGCAACATCGCCCGCTTTCGAACGGCGGCGGCGGGTCAGTCTGTCATTCGAACGGTATCAACGATTTTCGACCGCGTTTCACGGCCTCGCCGACTCAGACAAAAAACCTCATTTGTTGTCTCGGAATCGCGGAATTGGATTCGTTGTGAAGGCATATCGATCCTTCGGGAGTGTTACGACTGCACCCCACAGGAAACAGCGCGTCGCACGTGCCATACATTTGGGTGCGCGCTACGCAGAGCGGAATCTCAGCGCGCATCACGCTGCTGCAGCTACACGACCGTCAAGGTACGTGAGTTTTGATTAGCAATCGCCATATCGATAATTCACCTTTCAATACTCATCATAAATTTTCAACACTTCCACTGTCATCTAAACTTTTGCACAAGCAACCAATTGATCCACAAGCAACCCACTTGATATCCCCGTCAGACGGTTTAGTTACGAGGCGGGATATCGCACACCCTAAGACGTTCGTAAATTCTACATAATTAATAAAACATAAAATAAAATCTAATATTTCTCAAAATAATTTATTATGTTTTTGAATTGGCAAGGCCATTGGCCAATATACGCTGTACGTTCTTCCAAGATGGCGGAGGTCATGGGGCGGTTTTTATCGGTGGAGCGCTGAACGAAATTGTTTAAGAAATGCCTCCAGTTATAGACGTTTGACAACCAATTATTTTATAAATATGTAGTTTAGTGAATTCCCCATTTTATGACTTTCTACGACACTAGTTACTGTAAATTAATTAATAACCTAGTGTAATAGAGAGAAAATCCGCCGCATATGCTTTGGAAAGTCGCAATCAATCTTTAATTAACGCAATTGCATCGATGTAATGTAAAGGCTGTTTCTTTTTGGCATCGTATCTGAACGAGCTGGATTGTACCGTGTCATCGTGGAAGGAGCCTTAATTTGGGGATAAACATCTCTACTTAGCTTTGTCGTGTTTTTTTTAAAAATTTTTAAAATGGTGGAATCGTCTTCTAGGCAAAAAGCGTAGTTAGAAATATTTGAGAACCTTACCCCCTGAGTAAAATTGGTGAGTAAATTCTTTGATTCTTCTTCTCTTTCAATTTCTTTTTCAGTTTTCTGTGTTTCTAAAAAAAACTTTTTCATTTTTATGTGTTTCTAAGCAAAAAAAAAAGACCCAGTGGCGCTCATTTTGGAATCTTTAAAAATCATTTACCTTTTTCAATCATTTTTTTGTTTTCTCCCTTTGTTTTTAAAATCACATGTTTCTTTTTTATTTTATCCTGTTACAGACGATTATGACCATTTCCACACTGAAGTCTGTCTGTGAGTCTGTGTGTGTATGTGTGTGTGTGTGTGTAAGAGAGAGAGGGAGAGAGGGTTTGTGTGTGTGTGTGTGTGTATTCCTCCACGATAGCGCCTAACCCCTCACCCGATTGAGCTGAAATTTGGCATGCAGAAATCACTCGGTTATTGCAAAGAGTTGACAAAATTGTGGTTAAAATCGGTCCACCAGATGGCGCGCTAGTTATACTTCAATCTCGAAATATTGCAGTTAGAGATTTGAAACTCGGTAAGATACCTTGATGGACCTAAATCACGTGCGACGCAAATCAAGCGACGCAAATACATAATATTGAAATTCCGCCATATTTCAGAAAATACATAATTTTTGGAAACGAAAAATACTACAAATATACTACGAATTGGCGCACGGGGGAGAGTTTGGGATGGCAGGGGGGGGGGGGGGGAAGGGGAGGGGTGGTTGTCTATTTGTCTACCTACGTCTACTTGCCGGGAAAGTCTTGGGGCCACATAACCGTTTTTTTATTTTATTTTCGTCGCTTTATGCCTTGACTACGATTTCGGTTTATTTTCGCTTCGTAATAGAATGCCTAAATGTTGTCAATGAACCCCTCTTTATAGAAATGCGATGCGAAATAAAAGCGGGTATATTCTTCTCGCTCAGGTCTGTGTTTACTCTCATTCTTTTGATCCATTAAAGGGCCGGCCTATCGGGTGAAATCTCTGGAGAAAGCATTTTCGATTGCTGCCAAGGAATTTAACCCTTAAATAGCCCAAATGCTGTATACTCACTGCATCGATTTTTAAAAGATTATAAACGAGCTATGACAGGTAGGCCATCACAAAATACCATTGTCTTAGGCAATCATATTGTAAGCGATCTGACATGCAGCGATAAAAAATACATAATATTAAATCACCAAATATCCAAATAATTAAATTTATCCAAATAATCCAATTTCGGATCATGTCCCAAAATTTCAAAATCATTTCAAGTGATCGAATACGAATAAATTATAAATTATATTTTCTCCATGTAATAAACATATCAAAATCTTAATAATATAAAAAAAAGAATAATAAAATCTACCGTATTTCTTTTAAAATATCGCAAATGACCAAAGAACTATGGTGATTTTAAATAAGTAAATGAAATATTTATGGCGACTTTTTCCATGAAATATTTTATAAGTACGTCTTTTAGTACGTATGATTTCTGTATAAAATAATGAAATTTTCGAAAAAGTTATACCTTTGCATGTCCCATCAATTTAAACAAAATCTATTAAACCGATTTTCACAAAACTTGACAGACGCTTTATTTATATCGCCCTTTAACAGTGTATCAAAAATGTCCATACTCTTTCGCAAAGCTTATGGTCCTCAAAGGGTTAAAATCAAGAAATGAGATTCGATTTTTTAATTTTAATATTTAAAATAAAGCAATTTAATCGGAGCTCTTTTTCATTCGCAATACTACGAATATACTACTGTTGCCTATTGGTTGAGCGATCGCTGAGTTTAGAGAATTGCTCTCATTGTTTGTTACTTACTTGCAATAAATATTTCATTGTCCCCATACACCAGATAAAAAATCAGTGCCACATCTTATGTAAGCTAAAAATAGCGCTGATGGACGGATTTATATATAATGTAGACATACCAAATATTAGTAGACAAATCAATATAATTATTATATTAATATTATTATTATATAAAATTATTATATTGTTATTATTATATACTAATGATATATTATTAATAGTTGGACTACTATTATTGCCAGTAATGTAACAATCATCAACAATCGACGTGCAATAAGTGATCTCGGCATAGTTTTGGAGAGCGAGATGCTGCTCGATCAGCATATCAAGGCGGTGGTTACGAGCATATATTTATTATACTTATCAAATCAAATCAAATCAAATAATTTATTGCCCCAAAAACTAATACATAGTTGTATAGACATTACATTTGGCCGTGACATTACATTGTATTACATTTACATTTGGCCGTGATATGATTGAATTCTTCATTAATGATCAAATTCTTCTATTAATAATCAAAACATAACAGGTTACTCGTAAGAATAAAGAAGGTATTATTTAGAATTAAATCGAGTCTCACCAATTAGTTTACCAGATAAAAACACAGAGTAATTAATTCTTTAAAATACCGATAAAAATAAGTTTTTTAGTATAAAATTAAAAAATTTAATGTCAAAAATAACAAAAAAAAATGTGACAATTATCAAAAAGTAAAATAAAATGTCTTAGTGATTATGTTGCAAAAAAAAAATAGTCAAGGTATAATTAATATGTGCCTACTTAATAATACAAATAGTCAATACATTTGAATCAAATTGAAAATCGATTAAAAACCTATTACAGAAAGAGATATAGTCGAGATGAATACAGTTTATAGAGATCGTTAATGTCGTACAATTCTCTTTCAATGAGATATAATTTGAGTTTATTTTTAAATTGGAGCATTTTTCCTTCGCGGCATATTTTTTTAAAACTAGAGGGTAGCTTATTGTAGCATATAATTCCGACGTAGTTCGGATCCCTTTTAAAAAGTTCTAGATTTGGACGAGGAAGAATCAGATTATTTCTCCCCCTGGTAAAGTGTTCATGGGTATCTGAATGTATCGGCAGCGAAGCTAGGTTTTTTATAATCATAATTAATCTATAGTTACGAGTAATAATACGTTCAAAATATGGGATCCATATGAAATAGAAAAATGCTGGAAAATCAATATTTGACCTTAGATGTAGCAAAAGAGTTCCATTAACTGATCCTTTTTTCCGATCAAGGTTACTCAATGCCTGACGGCATTGTGGTTAGGTGACCTATTCTTACATTGTGATGATGATAGCGCAGTTTTTGCCGACACTGATGCCGAAGCAACGGACATTTTATACGACCTATACGGCATTGGTCAATCATATGAATTAAGAGGCCGTACACGAAATTTTGCTCATTTCGTGAATTTATGTAATTTTGCAGACGCGAATTTAAGGTTAAAATACTGTATTTCTATAACTTTTATTGCACAACATAAAATATCATTTATATTATTGTCTAATGAGTTTGAAAATTATTATAGAATTTTGATTAATTGACCTTAAACCGGCGACTGTTTGTGATTTTTTGCTGTAAGAGGTTTAGAATATAACATATTTACGAATCGTTTTGACATCTAAACGGTACAAAAAAATACAATGTATTGTTGTGAAAGTCCTCTATATAATAAGTGAATCACTTTTTACTACTTTCATATAAAATTGTTGATAAAAAAATATTTAACTTTGTAAATTTTTTTAGAAAATGGGCGAAGAAATGCTTTTGATTTTTTGATTTTGGCCTTTTAGAACTCTCGTTCATAAAATAAAAACAACAGAAATAAACTTTAGTTCAATATCAATCCATTTCCTCAAAAAAAAATGCAAAACAATAATTAAAATTGGCAATAGAGTCTTTTAAAACAATCTAATTCTCGCGTTATGATACTCGCCCATGATTCGATTCACGCCTCAAGTCAGCTAGTCCCCGCCGAGCGTTTCCAAAGGGTGGACGTATCTCTTTGGCTCCGAAAGTCCTACCTACTTATAGTTATATTATACTATTGATTATAGAGGTATCACGGCCCACATCGATTTCGTACACGGGCTCTTAAAAATCAATGCGGATAAAACCAAAATGCTCACTACAGACGGATCGAAGGCCAGCGTTTACCTCGATGGAACCGAAATCGAACAGGTCCCACAATTCAAGTATTTTGGATCGTTCGTTCGATAAAGTAGCATCGACGGCCGATGTCCATAGCCGGATCGGTAAGGCAACAGCAAAATTCGCCTCGCTCAAGTGGTGCATGTGGAAGAGAACGAATATTACCATCAATACCAAAATACGACTATACCGAACGTTGGTCGTTCCCATTCTTCTCTATGGATCGAAACGTGGACGTTACTACAATCGGACGTCAACAAATTCGAAGTCTTCCAAATGCAATACGCAGATTCTCGGTGTCTCACTGCGCGACCAAATTCGAAACGAGACCATTAGAGAAAGAAGCGATCAACTAACAACGATCGAAAAGGAAATACAAAATCGTCGAATACGATGGTTCGGCCATGTTTGCCGAATGAACGATAATCGCTTGCCACAAACTTCTTTGGCGAGGCCGTCCGACAGAATGGAGAATTCAGCGTTCGGCACCGAAGAAAACCTGACTATAGAACATCAAAGAGGACTTAACAAATCAACGATTATCGGCTATCGATGCTCGAGACGTCGCCAAAAATCGTCAAGAATAGAAGCGAATCGTGAATGGCAGCGACACCGACAGCAGCGTATTGGCTGCGAGGGCGACCCCTTCTCCCCAATCGCCGGCTATTGAATAAATAGTAATAAATTATTACATTGTAAGGTTCCGGATTCGATTCCCACCATTATCCATTGGGATAAAATTAACGGAATAGCATTTTAATTCTGCCAAACGAACGTAATAACAACACACATATTTACACACATGTTACACGCACACTACCTGGACGCAAAGTTGAGTCTTTTTTTGGCTACAATCACGTTCACAGTGAGATGTGAAGTGCTCTAAGATTTTTTCTTAATGCTTAGTGTCATGCATTCGTTATAAATATATGTATAGGAGCTAAATATGTACTAAATCTCTACAAAATCAAAGAAAAATATTGGTCATGGCTTGAATTTTAGTGACTTGGTCAGCCTACTTAACGTCAAAATGTCGGCCTATTTATTTTAGTAAACATCTAAGTTAATTGGAAGGTACCTACTAATTGTTTTAGGATAGTTTTAAATAGTACCTACCAATTATATAGGTATTGTCATCGATTATATAGCGTATTAAATTCTTCAATGCCTTACTACGATTTGGCACCTATGATGTTACTACGAAATGCAAAGTGTAGATGGCAATCAAATATCCAAAAAAATATGTATATACTCGTATGTTCAATATGGCGACGTTCGTGGTATAATAGTATGGCGGCGTACTTTAGATGTCACTCTAACTAAATAGGTACCCCTAAACGGTATCCAATCAGGAAATAAAATAGTAATGTAATAACAAAAGAGTCTTTAAATTAATGCTCTTATTACTTTAACATTATTTACAATACATAAAGTTGTATTTTTAAGCTATTGCATAGCTTTTATCGCGGGCCTGGCCAGCGCGGCGACCGAATGAAGAAATTTCTTAACGAAAATTAATGATTTTAAACTGATAATTACGTCTAAACGAGTACTGCTTACGATTCGAAAAAAATATATGTTAAACAAGAACATTTTCCTAATATTCTTAGCATTGAATATTATAGATTTTGTTTAAATTACATAGTGTAATTAATTTGTGAAATTAGGTCTAACCGAACACAAAAACGACTACTACGCAAATACTATCGGGCATATTATTATGAAACCTGCACCATTTTAAAGATAATTTAATTATCTATCTTTTTATCTACGAATTTTTTGAATAATCCGGTTTTTTTGCTTTATCGAATAAAAAATTCGTGCGCGGCGCTCTATCGGAAGACGTTTAAATTATTCCAAATCATTTGCTTCCGCAGCCGCAAATGATTCGGAATAATTTCAACGTTTTCCGATAGGGGGCAGTTATCTGATATCAGAAAAAATAAAATAAATAAATAATTATAATTGCATAAGTTGCTAAAAATGCTATGCAATAGCTTTACCGCGGCAGTCCCCGAGTGCCACACGTATTTTTTTTGTTTTGCTCAGGTTTCAATACGTTATAATTACGCACTTTAATGCACTCTCCGTATTATTTATGTGATGTAATCAGCTGATATAAAATGTGATAGATGGCACTAATAATTTAATATTTATATTGTTATCATTGATTAAATTACTGGGTTTTACAATCAATCAGTCCTTATATAAAAAAAAACATTCATTGCCTATGTTATTATAGATAGACAAATAATTGTCTATTAGTTTCGCTGTCAATGCTATCAGCGACATCTGCATGTCGCAGACGCATAAGGGTTGTTAAAACCTACTATGTAGTTGAGCATTCTATTAACATATATAATGAATTTTAATATATTTCTGTAGAATTCGAAATTTAAATTAGGAATTGATCCAGCCATCCCGACAATCACTATTTTTACTACCATTTTCAAAAAATATACAACTAATCTCCCGATTTTACTATGGCCTGTTTGAGGGTTAACGGGTACCCGCGCAGAACGCGATAAAACACGGGCTAAACGAACTGTGAGCCTCGTTCAACATTTGCATAATATCTCCTCAGCGCGTTTTTCTCCCCCTGAGCGACTGTCTCTGACTCACACGGCGATTTGTAATCTACGTTATATTGTAGAAATTGAAGTCAAGATTACCTTTCTAAGACTTTTCCTCTTCAGGTGCCTCCTCGTTGCGAAGATCGGCAACTATTTTGGCTATATGAATATTACAGGCTGCTGCTCAAAACAGTGATCACCTACTCTTCCCATGCTATTGACGTAAATTTACAATATGTCACGTGTCTCCATTATTATGGCATTAAGTATAGTATGTTGAACTGTATTAAAAGCCTTAGTCGAGGAAGCAGATATCCTTGTTAACGTCTTAAGACCGTTATATTAGTCTCCTTCTTAGGGTGCCTCTCCAACTAGTGAAGGTTTGCAGTCAGCTCTGCATACTTCTTTTTGTCCTTCTCCAGGCAAAACAATTCGGCGACACTCGTAATCCCGTCCATTCTCGAATATTCCGCAACCAAGATTCCCGTAGACAGCCTGGTATCGTCTTCGAGTTGCAGGAGTTCCTACCTGTCGTGCCTAAGCACGTAACCCAGGCAATTATGCAGCTTTGCGCTGTTTGATGGTCAGCTTGCGTTTTCGGCCGACAAGCCGTAGAACTTCTTCATTGGTGACTTTCTGAGCCAATATATCGACATCATGCGTTTGTATGACCACATCTTGAATGCTTTTATACGTCTCCTTAGATCTTCCTTAACATTCCAGGCATCAAAACCGTATAAAAGTATGGGCCAGATGTATCACTGGAGGAAACTTATTCGAAGTGGGATTTTCAGGCTTCGATTGCAAAGGAGCGGATTTCATTTTTCTAAAGGCGTCTTTTGCAGGCTTTGATTTTCATTTTTTCAAAGGCGCTGTGTGCAATTTCGTTGCGAGTCTTGATCTCCACTTCACTGTCCCGGCCAGGTGCCAAGGTATTTATATTTATCAACTTATACCTACTAGTTTTTGGCCCGTCACAAATATGATAGGTTTGCTATTAAGATTATTAGAAATGACCATAGCCTTAGTCTTGGTGACATTCATTATGAGAATTGGTACAAGTATACAAACAAACCAGGTCATGCCTCCTACCTAACCCATTTTGAAATCCAAAATGGACTTCCGAAAAGTACGCTTCGCATTTGAAATGAATTTTCGCATTACTTTTCAACTGGATTATTAAGCTTATGGTTCAGCATTCTTCCCGCGGTTTGGCATTGGGTTTCTTAAGTATGATGAACGTCGCGAAAGGAAAGGCGCATAATGGGATACAGTGAGTGTTGTGTGCACGGTGGAATGTTAAAATTCGCACACGCCCGCGCCTCCCGCACCTTACCGCTACAATCTACGTAGCAACACCGGCAGTATGTCTTCATGCAGTACGACTATTTTTATTTTTTTGTAATGTTTCGAATGTATGGATATTGTTGGAACTTGTCTTATTAGGCCGGTCTTTAAGTTAAAGTTTTAAAAATAACCACAGATAAAGATAAATGTTTTGTCTTTCCATAACTAAAACCTTTTTATTCATCTGTATGTGTTTTTTTCTCCAAGATAATATCAATAAACATATACATAGGGCATTAGATTGATCAATGCCGTACTACTTTTTGTCTGCTAGGATTTTATAAGGAAACCCAATAAAACGCAACCTTTATCTTCATTTGTGTGAGTTTTTGAAAAAAAGTATCATTGATTCTAAAGGGTATTATATTTCTCAATGCCGTACTACATTTTGGCTGCTAGAATTTTACTACGAAACGCAACGTGTAGATAGCACTCGTAGTTGCAAACATTGAATAATATTCTCTTATGTTCAGTATCCCAATAGATGGCATCCTAATTACGCCGTTACGATAAAATTAAAAATAATAAACGATTTTTTGATAGCTATACAGATTTTTGATACCTATATAGGTTTCAATAAGTAATATTTACACGCATTACGTAATAATAATAAGATAAAATACGTTATAATAATTTAAGAAAAAACTGGTTTCGTGGATGCTTGGTCCGTCCATAATATACCAAGGACTATCCACTATTTAGCTCTTTTTGACTACCTCTCTGTAACTATTATTATTTTTATTATAGTTATTTTATTATATAAATTTTTCAATTATTTATTTTAATATTACATTTTTCTCTGTGACTATTTAAAATTATTGAACAAATTGCAACTTCTAGATATATGCGATATTCTGAATAAATTCTTTTTTTTGATCTTTTTGTATATTAGTTTCTGTTTTTAAATATGTATAATATTTAGCCTTATTTTGCCTATGCCTGCCCATTATGAAATATACCGTATGAAAAATTTTAAAGCAGCCATGAAGAGAAAATCACCCATCCAGGTTGATTAATTACATTATAATAATATTAGCGATTGCCCGCGGCTTCGCTTCCTGTGGAGTTTCGGCTTAATTCAAATAAATTAGTGTTTATTTGCCTTCTCAACACTACCTACGGATAGATTTATGTGATGTATTTTCCTTTTGACACGTTTTTCTCTTTTTTCGATTGACAAAACGGTGCAAGGAATAACCCAGCTGTTGCCCTTGACTTTTCCTGCGTGTAATTTTAGAATGCGACCTTAAGTACTCAGGGGCTAACTACCTGACCGACAGAGCGATTGACCGACTGACTATAATATTATAGAAAGCTCAGATGATTTTGAAAAAAAAATAAAACGTCAATGTTCTTCATTTGTAAAGAGTAGCTTAAATAGAAATTTATATATATATATATATATATATATATATATATATATATATATATATATATATATATATATATATATATATATATATATATATATATATATATATATATATATATATATATATATATATATATATATATATATATATATATATATATATATATATATATATATATATATATATATATATATATTATATATATATATATATATATATATATATATATATATATATATATATATATATATATATATATATATATATATATATATATATATATATATATATATATATATATATATATATATATGTAGCTTCAGCTACAGATATATAGATATAAATAATAAAAACGTGAAGTTCATGGCACCTGTCTTTGATTTCATATCGAATTATAGTGGGCGAAATTTTATTTCCCAAAATATTCGGTACATGTTAAATAATGGACCGCGTAAAACCATTTAATTTGGGGCATTTCCCTCTGAATATTTAATATCACGTTTACACTGAAACAAAATGCGAAATGTTAAAGTTCGTTAAACACTGACTAGCGAATTGACAGGCCGGTCTATCGGCTGTAGTCAGCTGTTTCTGACAACGCACCAATTAATTTGAAGCGGCTTGACAAGCGGGCTACAATACAAAGCAAATATTGCATTTCATTATTTCGGCGTGCGGCGGCGATTGCTGCGGATACTTGTTTGCCGATTGGATATTGGAAAATGTCAAGTAGAAAACAATAGCAAATATTTATGGGTATTAGTTAATTAACAAAAAAAAAAATATTCGTCATCGAAATTTAGGTGCAAATAAAAAACACAATAGAGGTAGCGGTGAGCTTGGTACCAATGCCGTAAACCAGCTGCCTGCTCTGTCTAGCCATGCGTCACGTCGTCAAAACTCTGCACAAAGGAGTATTTGCACAAAAGAGTAAAGCACATTCCACACTGAGAAAAATATCGTTAATGGGCCCTTGCTGAGTTGGCCACGAAGACCCATTCTGTTCAGGGTTGCTCACACTCACGGATCAACACTTATCCGACGGCCTCCACGCATGAAGTGCGAGCCTGGGTAGGACTCTGGCCTTATGGTCAGTTTCCCCTGGGAATCAATCTTCTGGACGGTCTGCGCACTCGCGGCGCGTCGCGGCTATCTCGCGGTTAAGGCGTCATGGCCTCCTTCGGGCTTGTGGCGTAGCTAGATGGTGGACTGTTTTGTCCTCAAGTCTTCTGCGCTCACTCCAGGGAGATAGAACGACTAACCGTTAATACTTCCTGAGGTGACGGGCTCGCCCGCTGTAGTCGACAACCCTAGTTGAGAAAAATATCTAACGTAGTGATGGCAAACGGTTTCGTGCAGATTGGGCCACAAAATCCATTTTGTTCTCGGATCGGTCCAACTCACGATTTTAGCTTTTATTCAAAAGCCTCCTCGTACCGAAGGCTACCACGGGTGAGACTCTGGCGTCTCAGGGCTCATGTCTGGTAGACCGGTTTCTCCTTGTGGGATTGCATCCCGGTGCTACAGAGCCGTTTGCGCACCATTCGGCGACGGCTAATTGCTGAAGGAATCTGGAGACTATGGAAATATACTGTCTCCTAAGCAGCGGGGGTGGATGTTGACCTGAAATGACCACTCTTGAAATGACCATTAGGCTACCTGATCCTGAATTCAGAACCGGGCAAAAGATGCTTTTGGTCTGCGATAGTTTCAAACCGAATCCCAGCTGAACATAGAGCAGGTAGAGGTCGCGCAAGTAACTTCGAAACCGTGACCAGTCGGGAGGTTGGAGGCATTCTGATGGTTAATTCCAGACGGAGATATCCTTCCAAAACTGGTAGTCAGGGGGGCGAAGCTACCCGCTGGTTACCTTTCCCGGTGCGTCGCCGTAAGGCGTTGGCCTCTGACGGGCAGGTGGCGTAACTAGACAGTTCATTGTTTTTCGTCTCAAGTCTTCTGCGCTCAGCTCACGGAAGACGGAAGTATCGAATATTGTTAAAACTTCCTGAGGTGACGGGTTCGTCATTTGTAGTTGACAGCTGTAGTTGAGAAAAATATACCATCAAATATCATTAAGGGTTTGCGTGTCGTAGTTGACACCTCCAAGTGAGAAAAATATTGGATTTCTTGCTATATTACCATTTTCTTAATACGGTTTTATACAGAATAATTATGTTCCAATCATAATTTTGTTGAATTACAAGGTATTTTTCCGAAAGTTTATTACTCGATTACATGTACGAATATTAACATGTTGTTTAAGGTTATTATAAAAATAACAGTATACTGGAGCTACAACTTGATTCATGTTCTGACTCGACCCTACGTATGCAATGACGCGCAGCCGCGTTAGAAGTAAGAACTCGAAGTCTTGACGCGACGTAATGAAATAACATCGTATCGGAAAGATTCGGCAATATTAAAATATTAAATCAACATTCTAGGTTGTCGCGAGCTACTTAAGTATGTATACATCTATACTATCTATATCTATACTAATATTATAAAGAGGTGACGTTTGTGACGTTGTAGGAAGTAGTCTCTGGATCTACTAAACCGATTTTGAAAATTCTTTTACCAATAGAAAGCCACGCTATTTGTGAGTGTCATAGGCTATATATTAATCCGAAAAATGTAAAGACTTTTTCGTGGTAGTTGGATTTCCAAAGTAAGTCGGAAAAAACGGTCTAACGAAAATGTTTCTAACGAACGCTGCCTTAACGATGAGTGATATATGATTAAGTTCTAGAGAAAAGTTGTAGAGCTTGATAATGGCTACAAAAAAGTCAACAACAGCATATGTCTAACTTTTATGTTTAAGTCGCAAAAAGTACTTTTTCATATTAAAAAATTAATTCAAATCGTTAGGTCATGTTTATTGGTCATATTATCAACAATTATGAATTCATATCAAAATAAGTAAATTTATCGTCTCAAGTGTTTAAAACAAAAGACTTTTCCCTTTTACTGCATATAATTTCACTTTTACTGCATAAATGGTTAAAGAGATAAGACACTCACAAATAAGACACTTACAAGAAGACACACAAATAACGGTAATATAGTCAAATCGGCATGCAAATGCATACATACATATGCAGTAAAAATATAACCCTTCTTTTGGTAGTCAGGAAATAAATCATAGCACTCAGTACTAAACAAACCACACTCATAGTAAAAAGTTTTACCGCCCAACGAAGTGGGCACGGGTCAGCTAGTCTAAAAATAATTCTGATACATCCAGACAATAAAATATACATGTTACTTCATTGCGGCAGTATACATTCCCATTCTGTACGTATAATTACTACAATACAGCGTAGGGCAGTATTATTACTGGAATGGTTGCACAACATGCCCGTGACATGGTAAATGCTGTCATGCCAACGCCGTTAGTTTCTAAGATCTCTACAAATAGGGATAGTCTTTTAGGTTTTATTAGATATTTTAATTTTGTTTTCAATAGTTACTCTCCGTACATTGGTATGTTTGTTATATACCATACAGTTTGCTATATACCTACCTGCTGTGTTTATTTAAAGAATCTGATCTAAGGTATTTTCATTTCTACTACATTATTTGCTCTTCATATTAGGTAGGTGCATTAAGAGGCCGTGTACGAAATCGATGTGGACCGTGATACCTCTATAATCAATGGTATAATATAACTATAGGTAGGTAGGATTTTCGGAGCCAAAGAGATACGTCCACTCTTTGGAAGCGCTCGGCGGGGACTAGCTGACTTGAGGCGTGAATCGTATCATAGGCGAGTATCATAACGCGAGAATTACATTGTTTTAAAAGACTTTATTACCAATTTTAATTAATGTTTTGCATTTTTTTTGAGGAAATGGATTGATATTGAACTAAAATTTATTTCTGTTGTTTTTATTTTATGAACGAGAGTTCTAAAAGGCCAAAATCAAAAGCAATTCTTCGCCCATTTTCTAAAAACAATGACAAAGTTAAATATTTTGTTTATCAACAATTTTATATGATAGTAGTAAAAAGTGATTCACTTATTATATAGACGACTTTCATAACAATACATTGTAATTTTTTTATACCGTTTAGATGTCAAAACGATTCGTAAATATGTTATATTCTAAACCTCTTATAGCAAAAATTCACAAAGAGACGCCGGTTTAAGGTCAATTAATGAAAATTCTATAATAATTTTCAAAAAAGTAGCTCACTCATTAGCAAATAATATAAATGATCTTTTATGTTGTGCAATAAAACTTATAGAAATACAGTATTTTAACCTTAAATTCACGTCTCTAAAATTACGTAAATTCACGAAATGCGCAAAATTTCGTGTACGGCCTCTTAACCATGTCTTCATCTTTGTAATACTGTGGCCTATTTATTAAAAACTAATATTGTTTTATATTACCTTATTTGTATAAAAATCTACTCAAAAGACCAACTGCCATATAATCCTATAACCATTTATTAACCAACCCTCCTCTTCATCCCCTCCTTTTCGCTTCCTTTCCTTCTCTTCTCCCCTTCCTTTCCTCTGCGTCTTTATTAATTTATAATAATTTGTTTTCTTTGTTTTAGTATCGTTTTCTTTCTAGTTTTCTATTTGCTTCTCTTTCGTCACTTTAATTTTTATTGTTCTTTTGTGAAACCATCGCTATAAATATATTATAAACTTTGCTATATTATCGGCGTAACTTGAATGATGCTCTGTGCCTCTATAAAATAATGAATGGTATATTCGATTGCTCTGACCTGGTGGGAGCGATCAATATTAACGCCCCAATGACCACACGCCAATTTGACCTGTTTCGATTGCCGCGTTGTAAAACTAATGCATCAAGGAATGGAGTACTCACACGCTGCTGTGAGCTTTATAATACCCATTTAAATGGTATTGATATGTTGAATAATTCCATAATACAAATATTTCGTAAATCAAACCCTAACCGATACAATGAGCTGACTATTAGTTTTAAGCTATTTATATTGATTATTATTATTATTATTATATTTTATATACGCCATTACTAATATAATACACGCTCACACTCCACACTTACACGCTCTACACACTCCCACAAACACATACACACACACCCTGCATACTAGACTCTTATGTAGTTCTAAAATTAAGGGTTCATTAGTTTTATAAAGTAGTTTAAAAAAAAAAAAACGTAATTTATGTAATTTTATTGAAATCCGTAACCGGTTTTATTTGTTGTGAATCTGCATACACTTAAAAATATTATACTGTAATACTGTGTGATTTCTCAATAAAGAATTGAATTGAATTGAATTAAGGTTAGCTGATAGATACTACCGCAAGGCAATAAGCTCGCCTTTTTTATTTAATATAAAGGGTTTTTTTATTATTATATTTATTCATAAATACATAATTAAATTGAGTCACTATTAATATTCGATTTACAGTTCCATTTTAAAACTTATAGCTTAATTACCTAGAAACAGAAGATTTTTAGTTGTTGCAGTAAAGAACTGGCGCGTGTCGATATTATGTACCTTTAGCTGGCAACTATTAGAAATTAAATTATTTTCGAATCACTGACAGATTTTAAAAGTGTTAGATTTACTGTTATTCCCGCACCTAAATGGTAAATTTTAACGTCTACTCGATTACTCCTTTTATCGTAAATCATGTTTACGAGCGTTAATTGGAATTTATTTATATACATCTTTCGCACGTGTTAACAGAGTGATAAATGGCTGTACGCTGACTGCGGCGAAAAAGTTACACGAAAAGCAGTGAATTTGTTACCATTGATTATTTTTGGTATTAGATTGCTTTGGAAATCATTCCTCGCCAGCGATATGCAGGTGGCGCTAATAGCATTGTCTACTAGCAATTTATTTGGTTTTTGATAAAGGTTCTCATTATTTAACCAGTTATAGCAATAATAACATTCAATTATTAGTTCTATCTTCCGCATTTTTATAGGCTGATTAGATAACAGTAGAATCAAACGAAATAGTTCTTCTACGCTTGAGATGTTTGTCCAATCTCGGATGCTGCGAAACCAAGACTTGTTTCTTCTTCCATCCCGTCGTTTACCGCAAACTTTTCCCATAATAAAGCTGAAGTAGTTGGAATCGCTCATGTCTTAGCATGTGGCCTAGGTACGCCACTTTCCTTTGCTTGCTTATGGGTAAGAGTTCGCGATCTCTACCGCCAAGTTGGAGTACTCAACATTGGAAACTCTCTGGATCCAGATCTTGCAGAGCATTCTACGATAGCACCACATCTCAAACGCTTCGATACGTTTTTGGGTATCAGCTTTCGGGGTCTAAGCTTAGCTACCATTAAACACCACAGGCAATACATAGCAATGGAGGATTCGTATTCGGAACTTGATGTTAAGTATCCGGCCGCATATTAATTACCTTTACCATTTTCTTAAACTATGCTCGGGCGATTTAAATCCGGGTACGAATTTCTTTTTTACAGTCCCATTCTTCATTTATCCACGCACCAAGGTATTTGTACTGCCAGGTCTTTATTCTTTGATATGGCTGAAAATTTGGTCTTCGAGACATTCATGTTTGGCCCTGCATTCTGACTGCATTCATGTACTCTGTCTAATTAGAGTTTTAAGTCTTGTTCTGTTGAGGCTAGCAGAACGGTGTCGTCTGAGTATCCTAGGTTGTTAATAACTTTACCATTTATCTTGACACCAGTCTCCAGGCCTTCTAAAGCATACGCTAATATGGCTTCAGAATATAGGTTTAAGAGTCAGGGGGACAGAATGCATCCCTGTCGAGCACCGCGGCAATTGTCAACTTAAATGGTTTCTGAGTTTTATACTCTTATAGTAGCCTTTTGGTTCCAGTACAAGTTTCTGATGATTCGGAGGTCTTTTTCATCTAAGCCGACATATTCAAGGGCTCCATAAGAATGTCACGTTTAACGGAATCAAAAGCCTTCTCGTAATCTATGAAACATAAGATGACATCAGTTTGCATGTCTCTGTATTTTTGATCAAAGAGTGCCACACGTGTACCCATACTGGAGCGGAAACCAAACTGACTCTCACCTAGTTGTTCGTTACATTGAACCTATACACCAAAATAAATATTGATGTCTTTATGTAAATTATGTTAATATAATAAAAGCTACGATTTAAAATAATCGCCTTTTAATATATTATTATTTAATTTCGGGAGTGGATATTGTAACATTATAAATAGTATAGAAAACGAATTTACCGCGTGAATTTTGTAGCACCCGACGTTTCGGTGACGTTGCAGCCGCCGTTGTCTAGGGTAGACTGAAGAGCTGTCAATCCGTTGTTTTGCGGGTAGGCCGCATACCGCTGCCGCCACTGCGTAGGTTACAACGATGGTGGGGGGCCGGGTTCGGAGCGCGGGAATTTTGAAAATCCGTCTTGCACACAAAACTCACTGTATCCTGTTTTATGTCTGCGTCTGGCGTTCGGCGGCGGGAACATTTTAAGAAGAGGGTTAAACGTAGAAGAGAGTTTGTAACCGTCGTCTCTATTGAAGTTCGGGGTTCTTCTTATTTCAATGGCTTCCCGGATCATGCGAGGAAAGTAGAATTGTTCCTTTGATAGCACAATGGGATTTTGAAACTGCATCCAGTGGTTACTTCCACTATCCAATATATGTTCGCAGATCGCCGATTTTTCTCGCTGAACGTTTTTACAGCTTTGATGTGTTCTGTCAGTCGCGTGGCTATGGGCCGTTTCGTTTGTCCAACGTATGCTAGACCGCAGCTGCATTCGACTTTATACACACCCGGGGTTTTGCAGTGGTATTACATCTTTTACAGGCCTTGAAAATCGAGCTATATTATGGGTCGGTTTGAAGATCGTTTTTATATCGAATCTGTTTAGCATCTTACTTATTCGATCTGTCACGCCCTTGACGTATGGTAAGAATGCTCTCGATCTCGGTTTCTGAGTTTCGTCTGTATTAGATCGTGTGCGTGTCTCGTGATATTTTCCGTATCCATATTTTCTAAGGACATCGTTGACATGTTCCATCTCCTTTAAAAAATGCTCAGTGTCGCATAGATCGCGTGCTCGATTCACGAGCGACGTTTGTGTTGTGAGTGATACAGTGAGTGTTGTGTGCAAGACGGATTTTCAAATCGTAACAGTATGAAAGTCGCCATCTATTGCGCTTCTAAACATCAATGGTTGGAAATATGAGTGTTATGTACACGTTGCGTTTCATAGTAGCTGCCAAAATGTAGGAGGTACGGCATTGAGCAGCCCAATGCTCTCTATAATCGTTTGTATTAATGAATATAACATTAACATCAATACAATCTATTGTTTTTTTTCTCTTCTATATTATAGAGCTCTCCATTTGTGCTGCGCGATGTCCATGCATTTCTGGACCTCCAACTCTTCCAACTTGCTCTTGAGTTCAGTGAACTTGCCACTCAACAAGTCTTTGGTTTTCAAATTCATCAATTGCATTTGAAGTGATCCAGCATCAATACCGAATGGCTCAATGTTGATCTGATTTGTATTTGCGTTGAGAGGATTTACCATGAACGCGAGAGTAGGCACTTTTGTTTGTTTTGAATTGCTCGAATCTCTCAGCGAATTCATCCTTCATTTTTTTATAGCTATGCTGAAGTAATTTGTGTGAATAGTTGCATTGGTCTCATCGCGATATTGCTTCAGATTTTTAAAATGAAGTATTTTACTGCTCTCCCATGTCTTCAACGAAAAGAATTATTTTTTTAATCCATTCAAATTTATCTCATTACGATCATGTTAAGCATAGCTATTTATAATTAAGGAGTATGAAAATAGAAGCTAATGAGAAATTAGGTACTTAAAAAATATTTTATTATTTTTTTTGATAATTTGATATTATGATAATTTGATATTTTTTTTGATAATTTGATATTATGGGTTTTGATAATTTGCGTATGGAACTGGGGAGCCGCAACTTTACATCAAAAGAGCCGCATGCGGCTCGCGAGCCGCAGGTTGCCGACCCCTGAACTAGCCCTATCATTATTAGCTTTAAGATTTTACTTTACTTTTTTCAATTGTCTCTATGACATGATTTAATATGTAGTGATTGTATAATGATTGTGTTTGAAATACGCTAATGCTTTATGCTAGAACGCTAGAGCTTTTAATATTTGTACAATATTGAAAATTCCTATATTATAATTTTTACCTTGTACATAAGTTCTTCGCAGGAAACTAAAATGAGATTACGTTTGCTATTATTATTTTTACATTTCAAATCTTACCACCCCCACCCCTATGGGTATTACCTTATTGTGTATTTGTAATAAGATACTCAAACTAGTATCGTGCAAAAAGCTTCTAACAAATACCTATTACCTAAAGTATTGTGAATATTCTGACACGTCCAAGAGTGGTAAATTCGCCAAATGGATACGAATATAGTGTAATGTATACAAATATCCACAAAAAATACAGACTGTTAACTGTGTCAAGGCTGTTTTCACAATAAAAGTATTACATAATGAATTCAATCGCGGGTTTCGACGAAGGCGAAAAGCTGTATCTTTTATTCAATAGATTGTAGATAAATAAATACATAATAGAATAGAATAACTGTATTTGCTATAAAAACAAAGCTCATTGAAAGCTAATGGGCTCTGTTACAGTTTGGCTACTAAGGCCCAGTTGTATAGGGTCGGTCAAACGCACGGGTCAACACTCATCCGGCGGCCTCCACGCAGAAGTGCCAGCTCGGGTAGGACTGGAATGCGGGTCAGTCTCCCTAGGAATCAACCTTCGGGCGGTCCTGGACGGTTTGCGCACCGTGAGGCTCAGCCAATCGATTGTGGATTCCGACTAACAGACGGGGGAGTCTGGAAATAGTAGTGTTTCCTATAGAGCGGGGATATTATAGTTGCTAACCTTACGGCAACTGCTCTTGAAACGACTATTCGGCCACCCGATCCCGGGTGAACAGCCGGACAAAGGATGCCGTGGTCTGCGATAGATTGGGTAGACACCGTATCACCGCTACGTAAGGGAGAGGTCCGCGCAAGCGACTTCGATACTGGACCCAGTCGGGAGACCGGAGTAATCTGGTTGCAATTGGAAGTAAGGGCGTGAGTGTCGGCCCGCTTGTTGATTAAAACTGCTTGAAGAGTGCTTGTGCGCGAACGGCTGGAGAGGACTCTGTCTCCCCAGAACGAGCGTCAGTTTGGCTTTACCCGAGGGAAAAGCACGGAGGACGCCATCCTGTTTGCGAAAAACTGGGTCCGCAACTACGACGGCCGCTACGTGGTAGGCGTATTTTTGGATATCTCCGGTGCATTCGACAACGCGTGGTGGCCGATGCTTATATGCAAGCTTCGCGCCCGCCTGTGCCCGAACAATTTGTTGAAAGTAGTGAGGAGCTACTTTTCAGACAGATCTGTCACTCTGAGGTACGGCCCGACCAGCGTCACCAAAACCCCGACCATGGGCTGTCCACAGGGGTCAGTGTTGGGTCCTAGCCTTTGGAACATTCTCTTTGATGATTTCCTCGGTCTACCTTACCCGGAGGGGTGCACCGTCAGCGCTTATGCAGACGACGCTCTTCTCCTGGTGGGCGGCAGGAGTCGCGCAGAGGTCGAGAGAAGGGTGGCTGACTCGCTGGACCTGATCCTCGGATGGGGTCAGCGAAACAGACTCACCTTCTCTCCGATGAAAACTCAGGCGCTTCTCCTGAAGGGACATCTTAAGCGGAACCCTGTCATCAGGATGAACGGTCGCCCGGTATCCTTCCCGGCCACCGTTCGATACCTGGGGGTGACGCTTACGGCTTCCCTTTCCTTTCTTTCGCACGCAAAGATTACAGCCGAAAAATCCCGGGATCTATTCTTTGCGCTCCGCGGAGTGAGTCGGGCCGACTGGGGAATTCGTTTCCCGGCGGTCATGACTATCTATAAGGGCGTCTTCGTCCCGCGTGCGACTTATGCCGCACGCGCTTGGACGGAGTCTGCTGTTCCTGAGGCGACGCGTGTCGCGCTGCTGCGCGGACAGCGCATCCCTCTCGTGGCCCTGACCGGGGCGTACAGAACGACGTCCACTCTTGCGTTACCCGTCATCGCTGGCGTTCTGCCGATTGACCTGGAGATTCTGGAGCGTGCAGCGTTGTCGCGGTACCGCCGGGGCGAGCCGGTAGTCCTTCATGGCCTGTCGATCGACCCGGTGGCGCACCGAGCTGGGGAGTTTGCCCGCCTGATTCGGGTGGAGTCCTTGCGTGTCTGGCAGGCTAGATGGGACGCCGGGGGTACGGGCCGCCTCACCCATTGCTTTTTCCCGTCCGTCGCAGTGCGGATGGCAAATTCGTTTCTGCGGTTCGACCACCATACCACGCAGCTGGTTGGGGGCCACGGAGAGTTCAGAGCCAAACTATTTGACTTTGGACTTGCCGATGACCCCCGATGCGCCTGTGGGTATGGTCGCCAAACTGCGGAACACGTAATTTGGTCTTGCCCAATTCTAGCGGCTGCACGGGAGAAATTGATGGATGCAGTGGGCGCGTGCGTTGGGCGCTCTCAGATTTGGTACCCGGATCTGGTCAGTTGTAGGAGCTGCTTCCAGTCGTTTGGCGAGCTTGTGGAGCACTGGGTGGCTTCTTGGGAAAGCATGAGGCCTCGGGATACCCCCCAGGGGGTACCCTCTTCCTTGGTGGCGTGATTCGGCGGCTACTTCCAGCCCGAAGTGCCCGTCTTTGTGTCCGTCTCTTTACCGCCCCGAAGGGCGTTTCGTTCTTTGCAGGATCCAGGGATTCCTCCCCCCCGTGGCTGCTCCGAGACCTGCCCACGGACCGTGCGCCTCCACCATCATCGTTTCTGGAGCGTCCTCTACCCCGCTTACCGGCCCTAAATTTGTTATTTGTTGTTTTTTTTTTTTTTTTTTTAATTTGTAAATATGGTAAATTTAGTATTATTTTTTGTAATTTTACTTTGTAAATTCTTTTATTATTATAAATAAATGGGTTCTCGGGGCGGTACGGGGGGGGTGGTTTACCCTATTTCACCCCCTGCGCGTTCTACCCTTCTGGTACGCGCAGGGTTGTCGTAGCACGACATCCCGGGCAGACAAGACGACCCTCGTCGTTATAACTGCCCGGGCGGTGGGCGGGGTTTGCTGCCCTCACCTATCGCCTTGAAACTCTAAACTGTTGATTAAAACTAAGGGAGCTAACGGGACCATGATGAGGTGGCCACGATGACCCATGTGTTCAGGGTCGGTCACACTCACGGGTCAACACTCATCCGATGGCCTTCACGCATGGGGTGCGAACCTGGGTAGGACACTGGGTCAACCAGTCTCCCCTGGGAATCAAACCTCTGGCGCTCCTGGACGGTCTGCACACCGAGCGGCGCAAGCCAATCGACTGTGCTCTCCGACTAACAGTCGGGGGAGTCTGGGAACTGTATTGTTTCCTATAGAGCGGGGGTGGTTGTCTACCTTACGGTGACTGCTCTTGAAATGACCATTGGCCATCCGATCCCGGTTCAGAGTCGGGCAAAGGACGCCTTGGTCCCCGATAGATTCGGTGCACACCGTTTCACCGCTTCGTAAGGGAGAGGACCGCGCAAGCGACCTCGAACTCGGAACCAATCGAGAGACCGGAGAAATCTGGTCACAATTGAAAGTGAGGGCGCGAGTATCTCGAGCCCGCCGGGTTTATTCCTGGCTTACTCGCGGTAAGGTGTTGGACTCTAACGGGTTGTGACGTAGCTGGATGTAGGATTGTACTGTCCAAAGTCTTCTACGTTCACTGCAGGGCGACAGAACGACTAATCGTTAAAACGTCCTGTGGTGACGGGCTCGCCCGTTGTAGTCGACACCGCAAGATGTTGATTAAAACTAGACAATTGACTGCTTCCGTCCCTTTGATTTTTCTGAACCTACATAACTGAATTATGGAAAACTCATTCGGGTAGGCCGAGATTTTCGGATTTTTGTTTGAGGGTATGGATATCCTATATTTGGAATTCGCGGTAGATTTCGCGGTAGGTACGTGATTTTGAGGAGATATTCGAGTATATTCGATATGACATACTTAGTTCTTGAGATTCCAAAGTAATCCGTTTTTAAGAGATTCGATATAAGCGGTAGAATATTTAATTTACGGATATGCTCCGTGCAATTAGTGCGTGCTCAACCAAAGACCTTTTAAGCTGGGCTTCCTTTTAGGGTTAACTATGAGGTTCTATTCTAGATACATTTTGGAAAAAGGATACTTTAATAATTGCCCCTGAAACGGGTGGTGATCTTATTCCTCACATCTTAAAAAAATGTGGTTTAAAACACGTTATAATTAAATTTAATCTGCCCTCTAATTTAAACGACCATATTGCAATCCTTTATAACTGAAGCGAGATACGGGGAGTTTGAATCGACTTCAAAATATAATTTCGTAAAATTAAATTTAATGAGAAAGAAACTTGAAAAAAGAAATAAAAGGGTAGATACAGTGAGTTTCTTGCCTTTTAGGAAGAGGATCTTCTTGAATGGCCTTCCCCGAATTTCCCACTGAATTTAGGGTTTAATTTACTCCAACTTTAATTAAGCACTCCAAAGACTGGCTTTATTGAGATATTTACTAATTTACGGCGATGCGCAAATTGAAAGATTGGCGGCGCGCTTTCGCCATATTGGCGAGACGCACTGTTCGAAAAACAGAACGACCGCTCTCTTCGATGTCTCTGTGCCGAATAAACTAATTACCCACACTGGTAACTCTTCCGAAAAATCTATTTTTGGACATCCAACTAGGGATGTCGAGAAGAATTTATGCCTATGTACGGCAATATGTAAACTATTTGCCGTACATTACATATTATAACAATGGAATGCGCACATCCAACAATTAGCTAGTAAGCTATATAGCTCGATAAACTCTATTAAAAAAAACAGAAATCTTTGTGGTTTTGCCGCAGCCAAATCAGTATACTTTGCGTATTTTAACTCATTAATGACTTATGGACTACTATTTTGGGGAAATGCTGCAACCAGTAAAAGAATCTTTTTTTTGCAAAAGAGAGCACTGCGCAGCATGTATCAGGTAACGACTAGGACCTCATGCAAAGAATATTTCAGCAAGGCAAGGGTAATGACTATGTATTCTGCGTTCATATACCAGTGTTTATTGTATGCTAGACAGCACCTAGCAGAGACACCAATTAATGCAGACATTAACTCGCATCGTACCCGCGGTAGCTCCCTTTTATGCGTACCCCGAATACGACTGGCAAAAGTACAGAAAAGCTACTTGTACCTTAGCATTAAATTCTATAATCTACTCCTTACAAAATTTAAACAGATGGAGGACACAAAATTAAAAAAAACATCAAGGAGATGCTGATAGGTCACCCATTCTATAATCTGGTCGAATTTGAGGGCCATGATTTTTCTAATATTGCGCCCATTTAATTACTTAAAAAAGTAAAGACTTATTGTCTGATTATTTTATATGGTCTTATATCTGTACTTTTAGTTTAAAATGCACAACGTAAATTTAATTTGATTATTTAACATTTTACTGACAATTTGAATATTACGATGAATAATTTTACTACGTATCTTTTCGAATTACTAACTACTTCAAATATTAGGCTTCTATTTTGATTATTTATATTTATAGTTTTACAATCTAGTAGTTAATTCTTGACTACCTATGTATGTTCAGTAAAGAGTAGTAACGAAACTTACTACCTAACCCAATTATTTTGACACGTCCAAGAGCGGTCTTTAGCCGTCAATTGGACACGACGAAAATGTAATATAATGTAAAATAATTAAATAAAATAAAATTGCACTGGTGCCTACCTTTTTATTTAAGGCATTTTTAATATAGCAGAAAACTACAAGGCAAATCCGTTATGCATTTTTCAACGTTTCTTTAGTGGGTATTTAATTATGTGGAGCGAGTAGCAGATTAAATCCACCCTCTAGAAGAGGCAAGAGGCTCGTAGGGAGGAAGACGGAGACGGAGAGGAAAGCTGTATGGCTTTGGTTGCTGAGGTAAAAGAATCTTTAATAACTTTACTTCGGGCGGCCGGATGGGGGGGGGGGGGGGGGGTTGGAAACAGAAGCTGGCGGATTTGCAGGGTAAAAAGTGACGTGACATGTCGCCGCTTTGACATTTTGCTTTATTACCGTCTCGTGCTAAGAGGCGGAAATTTCTCTCTTGGTTGTGGTTCCATTTACAATGGCTACATTCTGCTTATGGGATACAAGTTCAGATTAATCATTGTGTGTGTTACTTATTTCTTTATTTTATTTTTTATTTTATATTTTATTTATTTATTTATTTATCCTATTTTTGATAGTTACATAAAAAATTGCGGTAATTTTTTTAACACGTTTTAAAAGAATACATATGAAGAAAATCGCAAAAGGGCATTAACTTGTCAGGATTACATCACCCCACTAGGTATACGCCTGTGTTGGGGTGATGGATACATAGTTCTGTGGTATTATTTGCTGAGCCTGTACGCCTTGCCTGCTGTCATTCTTCCGTCTTAAAAAAAACAATACTTAATATAATTTAGCATAATATAATATAAATAATATAATATAACATATTAACAATATAATATAATATCATATGTTATAACATATAAAATAATGTAGCATATTTATATATAATATAGTATAACATAATAAAATATAACATATTATAATCTGTATATCTGTATACATATCCATAATTTACATCTATATATCCTATAATTTGTGGTTAGAAATAATATATTTTAATATATCATACTTTCGCATTTATCTCTAGTATAATTTGAGAGCCAATGAGACACCCGTCTCTTGAACTGGTTGTCGGTTATGTTTAAGATCTGTCCTGTGTACGAGTTAAATATATTATATAGTTTAGGTCCGAGATATGCGTAGTGTCGTTGTCCGTATACAGTCCTCAGTTTTGGTTCAATCTGTTTGTGTTTGTGTCTAGTGTTGTGTTTGTGCTCTGGTTTGTCTTTATCCGTGTTCCTCATGAGGTCCCTCCGATAGCGCACCAGAACAGCGCGTTCATATATTTAGGTAAGTAACAGCATGAACTTAATTCATTACAGATAGATACATAATTCTTAAAAAAAATGTGCTTATGCCGATTATAACTTACGCCGTTCGAAATTCTTTGAAAAATATTTTACCAACTAAATTATGAAACAAAAAATACAATACATCCGTAAAGATTTATTAGTTGAGAGAAAACGGATCTATACCGCGCGGAAATAAACGAGAGTCCTCCCGATGCATTTGTAGATGGCCAATGTAACTTTGCCGAGAATGTAACTTTGCCGGGAGAACTCATCGTTCAAGTCCACGCGGCAAGGACTCATCTCCACCAACCAAAAAATGTCAAATGACCGCAAAAGTTGTAGAGTTAACCGCAAACATATAAATCATACTTAAACAACATAAATTCAAAATAAGTAAATGTGAATACATATATAAGTTATATTATATTTATACATACATATTACAAATCAATAATTACTGGCAGTTGTCGCTGCAGCTTCAAGGGCGGTTCTTACTGCCGATTTGAAGCCAATTTAGTTTCTACTACAAATGTCAAGCCCTACTTCAAATGTTACATACAGCCTATCGCCCCAACAATAGAAAAAATAAACCAAAACAAACGTGGATTTATTATGATTAATGAAGAGCTACGGGGAAGAATGAAGAATGTTTATTTTTTAATTTTCTGGTAATTCCATATAAAATTTACCAACTCACGGGCCAAAAAAACATATTTCTAAATTTTTTATTTTTAACTTCGAGTCAAAATCTGTCTATGAATATTTTAGAACTGGGATATCTGATAATCTCAGATTGCTGTAAGTCTAAAAACTTACTACTTTTCTGTATAGAAAATTTTAAACGCGTTTTTCTCAAAGCCGTATTTTTCAGTTTTGGCAACGGGCACTCGCGACTCGCCTCGGGCCTCGCCTCGCCACTCGCGGCGCTCGCGTCGGGAGCGGTTTTTTGGGCACGAGTCAAAGGAACTCGCGATAAATAGTCGGGGAGCCAGCGACAAAAAAGTGCGAGTTTTGGAAAATCTGATACTCTCAGATCAGACAGTATTTTGGCCATAAATGCTGGGGTAGAGTCAGCAGGCCGGACTCCGGGACATCTGGCGCTAGCGTACTAGGAAATATGTAATTTTATTAAGTGCCCCTAAAGTGTTTTGGAAAAACGGAAAATTATTCAGTAGACAGTGGATGCAATAAAGAATTTTAAACAAATGGTCAGGTTGATTCATAATCGAACGCGTGGCGTCAACATCTCCATACCATTATATTGCACGGCACAGTAGACCGATGCGTCATAGACCGATGCGTGACATGCGAAGCAGTCTGACCATATGTTTAAAGTTATTTATTGCATCCGCTGCCTACTGATGAGTTTTTAGATTTTCCAAAACACATTGGGGTACTAATTAAAATTACACCTTTTCTAGTACTCCAGCGCCAAGTGTCCCGAAACCTAGCCTGCTGACTGTACCCCGGCATTATATGGCCAAAATATTGTCTGATCTGAAAGTATCAGCTTTTACAAAACTCTTGCATTTTTTTGTGGCTGCCTCTTGGCTATTGCGTATTCTGATTTTTGTCAATATTTTCTCTGGTTTTTACTGAAAAACTAATAAAATATATTTCAAATTCAAATTCAAATTCAAAATTCTTTATTTATCAATAATATTACATTAATTTTAAAAATTCAAAGCCATCCTAACTAGGCCTCGCCTGTACTAAGGTAGGCTTAATATAAAAAAAAGTATAGTGGTTTACGTAACTAGCTGTAATTCATCTTTGTATATTAATATGGTACATTTGAGAAGGTAAAAATAGAATAAGAAAGCGTAATAATATTAAATTTAGGTACATACATATAAATATATACATACATATATAAATAAATATATACTTTATAGATAAATATAAAATAATACTATATATATATATATATATATATATATATATATATATATATATATATATATATATATATATATATATATATATATATATATATATATATATATATATATATATATATATATATATATATACATATATCTCACAAATCGTGCACTATTTTAATATATATGTTATTAATGTCTCCGTTTCTTGTCGACCCATAGTCAAAAGTGACTTAGTTAGGTTTTTCTTCGTGACTATTCCTAGATTTCAATCCTGCAGGTAAAACACTATTCATTTTGTTGAACAGTCGAGGAGCAATGTAAGAGAAGTGTTTTTGTGCAAAACTTGTTCTCTTTTTTTGGATTAAGTGCTGTCTGGTTGTTGTTACTCATGTTCCTTTATGGTGTGTTGAATATAGATGATAATTGTCATGATTATAGTAGTAGAGTAGGACTACCTTAGCGTATATTTGACGAACGTCAAGGACTCATATTGACTCCTAGGAGAGACTGGCTCGCAGGCCAGCGTCCTACCCTGGCTATCACTTCTGCGTAGAGGCCGCCGGATGGGTGTTGACCCATGCGTTTGAAAATATTGTCTGATATGAAAGTGTCAGCTTTTCCAAAACTCTTTCGCTTCTATTTTTGTCGCTGGCTCTTGGACTAATAGTTGCTAGCTCTCACGCACCACGAGAATGTAAACAGCAACTCATTTTCCATCGTTCACGCGAGGCGCGAGGCAAGGCACAAGGCGAGAGTGTATATGAGCTATTAGGAAACGTACGTCTCCAGATTCCCTCGGTTATTCGCCGAATCGTATGGACCTGCAGTAGACTAGAGCCCCCTTGAACCACAGCCATGGAGTAGCATTCGTAAATCTAGCCTCTAGCGGCTACAGCGTAATCGTATTCTTTTTACGTATATTTAACGTACCGCGCAATGAATTAGGAGTACATCACCTTGACAGTAAAATGGTAAAAGTTACATTACATTACATTACATCGTTTCCAATGAGAGATGACGCAATTCCAGACAGTGCGCACTCAACTGAGTGATATATTTCACAGCCGATTGGCAGCATACATGCGATAGAGGGTGGCCTTCCCTTCTAAATGTTCCTGTTGGGGAATGGCTGAATCTTTATTACATACCAAAAAATCGGTTGTAGCCCTTGACTTAACCAGCAAGCAGACAACCCTGAGCCAAACCTTAACCCACCCCCACACCCGACCACCCCCTTCCCCACCAGATAGTGATTATGTCAATTGACTCTGATAGCAAAATTTAGAAGCCGAAATTCGGGAAATATTGTATTTCTAGTATCAACATGATTGTCTTAATTTCCCGGCAGAGGTATTGTGAACGCACTTTTGTGTATCTGTGTGTCTCTGTGTATTCCTTGACGATAGCGCCCAAACGCTTCATCCGATTGAGTTGAAATTTGACAAGCAGGCATCATTCGGGCTCGGTCATGGCAAGAGTTAAAAGATTTTAGTTGAAATCTGTCCACAAGAGGGCGCGCTGGTCATACTTCAATCTTGAACTATTGGACTTGTTGGACCGAAATCACATTGTGAAATTTTGTTTGGAGTATCTCGCATACAAGTGACGCTTTATTTTAAATACTGCCGTATTTTAGATAATACAATATATTTTTCGGAAAAATACCATTTTAATACCACGGAAGTACTGCAAAATATTAAAATATGCTACTTTTACTGTAATAGTCACTTGAGACAATCACTATCGGATGGGGTGGGGGGGGGGGGGGGGGGTTACAGGAACTTGGCGTGGTGGAGTGGGCGGGTCGAGGGGGGGGGGGGGGGTTCTTTTCTTGCCGGAAAAGTCTTGGAGTGACACAATCGATTTTTTAGCAAGGCACTCATTTGGTTTTGCTTGCCCTTAAAAAGTTTTTCTGATTATTATGCCGATATAAATCTTTGAAAGAATCCCTTAAATTGCACCATTAAAGCGAAACTCACAATACTTTCCTACTCGAGATCATCCGGGTAATCTCATTAGACATTTCCAACGACCTCATTAGCATACCATGAATTATTCTCGCAATGAACGTTACAATTAACCGGAAAGATATAAAAGACCTGGCCAATTGTATATTTAGTACAATGCCGTACCTAACAAAGAGGTCTTTGCCGAAGTTAAACGTCATTGTATGCGATGATGTTGAGCGTGTGAATAAGAGAAGCTCAAATAAGATAAGATTTATTGCAGGATACGGCAAAAATACTATTTTTACAGAAAAACGAACTTAGTGACATTTTTGAACATTGTTCGGAGATTTAACGAGTTCATAATATTGGCGCATATGACGTCCAAAGTAAATTAAAAATGTGTTCAAAATATATATTTAAAAAAAATCATCTATATACAATACTAGCTGACCCGTGCCCACTTCGTTTGGCGGTAAAACTTTTTACCTGTGATGAAATAATGAGTGAGGTTCGATTAGTACTGAGTGCTATGATTTATTTCCTGACTGCCAAAAGAAGGGTTATATTTTTACTGCATATGTATGTACGTATTTGCATGCCAATTTGACTATAATACCGTTATTTGTGAGTGTCTTCTTGTGCGTGTCTTATTTGTGAGCGAATTATCTCTTTAACTATCTTTAACACTCATAAATCACGTGGCTTTCTATTGATAAAAGAATTTTCAAAATCGGTTCAGTAGATCCAGAGATTACTTCCCACCACATCACAAACTTTACCTCTAGTATAGATAGATAACGACACGGTCGCGGTTTCATACCTATGTCGTATTATCTCTTTAACTATTTATCCAGTAAAAGGGAAAAGTCTTTTGTTTTAAACACTTGAGACGATTTTGTATGCATTATCAAGCTCTACAAATTTTCTCTAGAACTTAATCATATATCTCCCATCGTTAAGGCAGCGTTAGTTAGAAACGTTTACATTCGACCGTTTTTTCTACGACTTACTTTGCAAAACCGACTACCACGAAAAAGTCTTTTAATTTTTGGATTAATATATAGCCTATGACACTCACAAACAACGTGGCTTTCTATTGATAAAAGAATTTTCAAAATCGGTTCAGTAGATCCAGAGATTACTTTCTACAACGTCACAAACTTTACATCTTTATAATATTAGTATAGATGATTCCTTCTGATTTTCCTTGGCAGAGATTAAAGTGCAGAGTTTAATCAGCGGAGTGACTTTTTTGAAAACAAGCGCTATCTTGAGCCAACCCTGGGTGCAGCAGCCATGTCATAGTCTAACTTAGAACAGGCTATTATAATTTAATTGTCTATATAATTTCGTGTTTGTGCTGTTGACCGTTGAGAAGTCCCCTCGTCGGGAGCTAACCCTGGGCTCAGAAGCCATGTCATGATAAAACTTATAACTGGCTATCATAAGTGAATGCGTATACAAAATTTCCTATCTGTGCTGTTGACCCTTAAGGAGTCCCCTCGTCGGGAGCCAATCCTGGGTGAAGAATCAGGTACCTTTAGCATGTTCGTGGCTTTTGCTGAACGGTAGATTTGTATCGTCCACAAAGTCTTCTACGCTATACTCTCGGGGGATCGAACGATCATTATCGTTAAAACTTCCTAGGGTGACGGGTTCGCCCGTTGCAGTCGACAACCACGAATGGCTGGTGTGGTAGCCACGCTGCCCATACGGCGAATAACCGGGAGGGTCTGGATACGTATGTTTCCTAAGCAGCGGGGGTGGTTGTTGACCTAATCTCAGCTACATTTAAAACGACCCGTTTACCATTCGATGTGATGTCGACGGGCAAAGAGCGATACGGTCCGCGATAAATTAAAACACCCGTTAACATCAGGTAGAGGCCGCGCAAGCGACTTCGAATCTGTAGCCGGACTAGGGATCGGAGAAATCCGTCCAAATCTGGTAGTAAGAGCGCGAGGAAGCCCTAATGAGTGGCTTTTGCCAGTGTTGCGGGCTGTTTGCGTAGTTTGACCGTAGGTTGTATTGTCCTAAAAGTCTTTTACGTTTAGTCCATGTGAGACAAAATGTCTCAATGCCATTATAACTCCCTGGGATGACGCTTCTCGTATGCAATAAGCTGCAATAAATACACTGCTATAGGATCTCATACTCGAAAATAACGCGATTTATAAAGTTTCCATGATTGTACACAGAAAATAACAGAATTTTATCCGAGCAATAACAAACACCGAAAGCAAGTGGAATATAGGTCTTGAAAAAGGAATAATATGTTCATATTCATTTTCATATTCATATTCATTTTATTAGTATACTGGTATACAAGTCAGATACAGATTAGCGAACATCCATACAGATTAGCAGACAAACATTTTTTTATCGTAAAGAAAAAATAAAAATAAACATCAAAAACGACAAAAAAACACAATAATAATGTAAGAAGAGGAAATACGAGACAAAATGCAAAGATATCATAAAACACTTTAGCCACCAAAGCATTTTAGACTTCACTCGAGTAATATTCCTCCAGTGAGTGAAACGCCTTATCTGTGTGGTAAATCTTAAGGCGTCTCTTAAACACGTCAAGAGATTCCGCCTGCCTAATGTGCTCGCTGAGTTTGTTGTAAACCGCTGGGCCGACGATATAGCCTATCCTCTCCGACTTGGATAATGCATGACTTACCGAACGTAGCATGCTACGGGATCTTGTTGGATAGTGGTGATGCACACCATTCATGTTAAAATCGGCTAGATTTATGCGAACGAACAGCGCTACTTCCATTATAGAAATGGACGGCAGCGTCATGATGCAGAGATGTCTAAACAGAGTGCCACACGTGCCACACGCGCTACTGTGCGGACTGCACGTTTCTGCATAACGAAGGCCCTTTGCCTGTCGGCTGCTCGCCCCCATAACTCCGCGCCGTACGTTAGCAGTGATTGAACATATGCAAAGTAACACAATATGCTCAGCGCGGATAAATCTAGAAATGAAGCGATGCGATAGAGTGCAAAGCATGCTCTTCCCAATTTATCACATAGAGCATCAATATGTAAGTGCCATCGTAACTCATTATAGATTACGAATCCCAAGAACTTTGTTGAGGATGGCATGGCTTAGAATTAAGATATTTTTGTTTAGTATACTCAAACGTAAGTTATCCGAGTTCAAGAATCCCGTGTGAAAAAGTGGTAATTACATAGGTAAAGACATTACAATTATGACGCTCTTATGAAGTTTCAACATTATGATTCTCATTCTCAGTGACGTTTTTGTAATTGCTTGAATTACAGGCAGATTATAGGTAGTGAGCAATATAATCTCTGTCGGTTAATCTCCCGCAAGGGAGTAATCCTGAGAGATGAGTTTCAGAGACGAAGACGGTAAACTTGAAGATGTAATCGAAAGCAAGATGAAGAGGGCTAACTTGGGATTTCTTGCAATTTATTTCCATGCTTATTTTCCTTAACTCTTTGATGGAAACTAGATGGGTTTATACACTGAAAGGATCTTTCAACTAAGGAATAATTGAAAAAATCGGTTGTCTATAAAGTCGGTTTACTGACGATAGTTCAACGTGACAACGTCATAAGAAAATATTGATGGAATGGTTGCATTTGAAGCAGTTTCATTTAAGATTCTGATATTGTTTATTACAAACATCCAAAAATATATGCTTTTATACTCACCGATTTGACTACAACATGTAAATGTATTATTGTATAGCAGTATAATTGTAAAATTGTTTATTATTGTTTTTTTTAATTTGAAAGTTTGAAATCTCAAACTGTTAAATAACGGTTTGAGAAGCGTTTGAGGACGCTGCGCCATCTAGCGGTAGGTAATACGTCGTAAATAAACAATATCAGCGACATTTTACCAACCGCTAGATAGCGCATTGTAATGATAGCTTTTCATACTTTTTTATTTTTTTAAAAATAAAAGTTGCTTACTCTGTTGCACTTCGTTGTACCCACAAGAAAATTGTCCGTTCAGTAATAACATTCCGTATATCAAGAATACATATAAAATTATGTCAAGAATTTAAATCAATCTAGTTATTTTCATTCGTACTATTTTAGCCTGAGGTTAGTAAATAATTCTTGTCGCAACCGGTAGATGGCAGCAGTTATATTGAATAATAAATATAATAAATGGAACGCATCAGAGCGAGGTAACGCCGCATGAGTCATGTTTTTTCGTGCCTGCAGCAGGCTCCATCGATTTATAAGACGTTGTCACGTCAAAATATACGAATGATTTCAATGGACTAATTCTATAAACGTGTACTCAGCAGCTGCAGCTCTTTTGAACTTTTAAATAGATTTTCCCGTAGATATCATTGTTGGTTGGATAGCCTAATGGGACTTATGGGGTGACGTCAATGTCACCCCTCAAAATAAACGGTATTATTATTGAGTATTCCAAAACTGTTAAGAATCTTGTAATAGTCATAGACGAATTTCTTTCGTGTCAGGCAAACGCCAACTACATTAGTCGTCGTATTTTCAATTGCTTTCATAGCCTCCGAAGGTTACAGATATTCCTTCCAGCAGCAACTAAACAAACTATAGTAAGAACACTGCTACTTCCAATTCTAGACTATGCTGATGTCGGTACTATAGATATTAAAGAGAAGATTCTGGATAAATTCGAACGGCTACAAAATATCTGCATACGATATATATTCGACTTGCGTAAATTTGATCACGTAAGAGAATATCGCGATGTACTTCACTGGCTTCGAATTCGTGAGCGCACAAATCTGCATGCCCTCTCACTCCTTTATAAAGTCCTGAATAGTCCCATAGCACTTCCTTACCTTAAAGACCTCTTTCTCCCGTTAGGAAGTCATGGTGTTCCACTCAGGTCAAGTCAGGACAACACCATAGCAATTCCACCACATCAGTCTTCTATTTTCACCAACTCATTTAGCGTCCACTCTGCTCGACTTTGGAACCAGCTTTTGCATGCTATTCGTCATACAACATCGTTGCCCTACTTCAAGGCGTTACTGAAAGAACATTTTCTCCCTCAAAATATCAACTAAGAACCAACCCTCCCCCTTCCCCCTTCCGTTGAATTTTTATTTTTATTTATCTGTAGTTCCTATGTATCTATTATAATAATATATATTATATTATTAAAAAATATATATTTTTTATTTTTTTATTTTTTATGAATGTATGTATATGTATGTATGTATGTATGTATGGATGTATGTATATGTATATTTATGTGTATATGTTTGTACTAAGTTAAAATAGAATTTAAGTTCTCTTTACTAATGTAATTATTTTCTTTTTAGTACGCTAAAGGTATTTTTCATTTCACTTATAAACTGCACCCAGTGCTGCTTTGTACTATGCAAAATGTATTCGCAGAACTGAAACTGAAGCAACGACTTCTTCGCCGCCCCGCTCCGAGCCTCAAGTGCGTCTCCTCGCCATCGAGGGGTTGCAGGAAAATGAACTACTGACGCTTACGGTGCGTGACCTGCTGGCTATCATTCAGGAAGTGGTAGCCAGCCCATCAGAAGCCGCAGAAACACTCAAGACGCAGCTAACTATAGTGGACTTTCCTCGCACTAGGAAGAGAAGCAATGAATAGCACAGCAGCGCCCGAAACCTGCCGCAGGGCACCCAGCTTTGCGATGCCATATCCTAGAAAGCCGGGCCAATGGGCCCGGTTCACGCGAAGCCACACGAAACGGCAGAATGCCGAGTGGTAGAAGTCACGGGCCTTATAACAGGGCCCGGCGACCGAAATACGACAGACAGATCGTCGATTTTTTCACAGGACATTTTAACCTAGAAATTATATTTCCATAGAAATAAGGAAGCCATAGTATAACAAAAGCCTGGAACTTCATGGAGTAGAGGCTCCCATACCTCTAATTATATAGCGTATTAGATTGCTCAATAGCTTACTACGATTTAGCAGCTAAGATTTTACTTAGAAACACAATATGTACATAGATGGCACTCAGAAATCCAAAATATGATTAATCTCTTTCTAGAAAATAATCGCGTTCTAAACATGACAGTATGGCGGCGAACTATACAACTACATAGATGGCGCACTATACAGTATCACAATTCATCATATTTTCGTGGTGTCCAATTGACGGCTAAAAACCGCCCTTGAAAGTGTGTAAGGTACCTAGTAAGATTAGTTACTACTTCTTACCTTACATACATATGTAGGTAGTCAAGACTTTAACTTCTAGATTGGCAAAATATAAATATAAAAAATCAAAATAGAAGTCTAATAATTAAAATAGTCAATAATTCGTATAGATACGCAGTAAAAGTTATTCGTCGTAATATTTAGGTTGCTAGTAAAATGTTAACTAATCATATATTAAATCGAAATAAAACAATAATATTATGACAGACGAATTTTAAATAAAAGATCTTATGATTTCAAATTAATTGCAGATAGAAGTCAATTTTTAATTTATTATACAGGTTTCAATACGTCGTAACTAGGCACTTTAGTGCTCGGATATACAAATACATGGCATTCTATCTCCCCTTATTCTTTCTGTGTTGTATTCAGCCTATATAAAATACGAAAAATAGCACCAATAATTGAATTATAGTTATCATTGGTTACATTATTGAGCTTTTATAATCAATGAGTGATTAAATATTAATAACTATAAATATAAATATTAATGATTACCATTAATAAATATATTAAAAAAAATATTTATTAATGTTATTATCCTTAGGGCACCGAGGGCAAATGAAACTGAAAGCTATTCGCAAAGATCCAAATGTCTTTAATGTCAGTTCATCATCATGATGATGATGATGATGATAAATTGGTGTATCATGTAAACCAGACGTACAGTCTGATGATATTTCTATTTGCAGTGTCTGTTTCAATAGGGAAATTTCTGGTCAGTTTATTGCATTTTTTCTGAGAACGTTTCCATATAATCGCTGTTTTACTCCTCGTAAAGATCCAAATGTCTTTAATGGAAATATTCACGATGAACGTTGGTTTGCATCGTGTTGGTTTGCATTGCGATTATATAGTTTTTAATGTGAAATTAAAAACTATTTAATCGCGATTTTACTCCTCGTAAAGATCCAAATCTAATGATAAACATTGGTTTGCATCGTATATACATAATAGTTGCCGCCAGCGTGTGGTTATTTTAGGACTTATGTATGTGTGACTGTACAAGTATATCATCGGAAAAACCACAAGATAACCTATTAGGATTATAAATAGGATAGAAAACGAATTTACCGCGTGAAATTTGTAGGACCCGACGTTTCGGTGACGTTGCAGCCGCCGTTGTCTAGGGTAGACTGAAGAGCTGTCAGTCCGTTGTTTTGCGGGTAGGCCGCAAACCGCTGCCGCCACTGCGTAGGTTATAACGGTGGTGGGGGGCCGGGCTCGGAGCGCGGGAATGTTTAAAATCCGTCTTGCACACAACACTCACTGTATCCTGTTTTACGTCTTTGCGTTCGGCGTTCGGCGGCGGGAACATTTTAAGAAGAGGGTTCCACGTAGAAGAGAGTTTGTAGCCGTCATCTCTATTGAAGTTCGGAGTTCTTCTTATTTCAATGGCTTCCCGGATCCTACAATCCGCTAGGATTCCGCTATCCTATTTATAATGTCAAACAACCGCGATAGTCTTCGATTTTATGTAACCTATTAGGACCCCTGCTATTATCATTTTATATTAATGACATAAATAACTGCTTTAAATTTTGAAAGTTTTTAATTTCTCTGATAATATTAAAATATACGCACCTGATAATCACCCTGACGACGGTCAATCGATCGAGTATGATCTAGTTGGACAATCCTTTATTATCCTTCGAATCGCTTACCCTGAATGCTGTGAAATATGCTATCGTTAGTTGTATGCGGAAAAACAATATTTAAACGTTTTTAATTAGAAGCCAATATCAAATAACTGTCAATGGTTTCTCGATAACAAAGAAAAATGCAATTTAGTATCTGGGGGTTCTTTTTGATAATAAGTTAACTCCCACATAGATAACATGATGAAAAAGTATATAGTATGTTAGGACTCGTAGTTCGAATTTCAAAACAGTTTTGAGAAACCATACTTTCATACTCTTATACTACGCATTTGTCCGCAGTTACTTCGAATATGCTTGTCAAATATGATCTCCTAGCGATAATGTTCAGTTAAAGGGAATTGAACGTAATCAAAATTTGATCTTGTACATTTGATTTATCGTTTTTGTCAGCAGCTACTTTCATGGGCAACAATCATTAAAATCAACAAGAAAATGCGCAGATTCAAGTGGTTGACAGGTGGAATATATTGTTCTGATCTGCTTGGAATGATATCTTTCCGTGTACCATCGCGATTCACTCGTCAAACGGGGTTATTCCAACTTTCGCAGGTTGGCACTAAGCAGGCAGAAAACTATCAAATTTAGGTGAGTAAAATTTGTAATACGCAGCTCGACGATATTGACGCATTGACACGTCTATCGCTCTCATGAAAGCAATGATTAATGACGGTGTTGAAATAGGTACTGTTGTAATTAATGGTTATATTTAATTAAATATATGTATGACTATATTACATAAAGAATTGTCATATTAATTTTATTTACATTTTATGATTCCTCGCCTCCCACCTTCCACTATGTGTGTCTATTCCTCAAAAAAAATGAAAGTGGAAAACGTGTAATTAGCTTTGTTCTTGAATTTGTTTTATATATTGTATATTATTGAAACAGCTGTATGTTCCTGAATAACAATAATAATGTAATATGTATATTATCAGTTGTTTAGTGTATGCTAAAAACAATACACAAGAGTGTAAAACGTCTTAACGTCGAGTGCTTAACGTCCACTTACATGATGACGATACCCTTAGCAAAGCCAACGTAGACCTCCCCAAAGTCCGTTTGACTATGATCCAAAAGTCATTTGTGTGTTTGGCGTTTAAATTCTTTAATAATCTGCCAATGACAATACGACTTAGAACCGACATTTAGAACAGCTAAACACTGGCTCATCACACATGCTGCGAAGATAGACATCTTCGAGGAAATATAACAATACCTTTAATATAGGTATATATTTATAATGACAAATAATATCATATCTCTAATATACCTTTATTGTTCTTATGTTAAAACATGCGAGGTAAACCTCGTAGTAATAAATTGAAAATATTTGATTATTCATTATGATCATTGTTGTTTTAAGTATGACGTTATTGAGCATTTATCTTCTATTTTGCCTGACTTTTAGTTATTTTTAGTATTATTTTCACTGATTTGAAAATACGGAAATTTTTATTACATTTATATTTTCATCATTGTGTTTTAACACATAGGTTTATGACATATTTTTATTTATTTTTTATTTATGGTAATGTACATAATATGCAACAAGCGTAACAAATCATAATTAATATCTACACTTTAAATAAAACCCACAGCAAGTTGTGTCACGCTTATAGTGAAGATCGGTCCCATGTCGCCCAACTAAGTAAAATTTTGTTCTAGGGCAAACATTTTAAACATATACAAGTTTTAAAGAGAAAACATATTCAAAAGAAGAAAAAAAAAACAACTATATTTGCAATTTATTTTGCATCAATAAAGGACTATGGACTATTGACTATTGATATTTTCTGCAGTTTACCACCCCCCCCCCCCTCCCCCCCCAAAAGACTACCAAGAAAACTAATATCTCTTCCTTCTATTGCTTTACGAGGTTAGAGAAACTACAATCAAAAATATTTTATTTATTTAAATTATCCCAACCATGACGCGGGCCGTCCAATGACGGGTAAACGTAAGGGTACATTTTGAAAATCTTGCGGAATCAGTGATCGTTGGTTCTGCGGTGGTTCTTGATTCTCCGCAGCGTTCGATCGCGATGCCATAAACGCCTCAGGGCGCGCATCGTCACGGCGAATTCCAAGGAAATCCTGGGACAATGGCGGCAGCAGCTTACTGTTGACGAAAGACAACTGCGATAATTGAGAAGGATTGAAGCCTTGGTCGTCTTGATCGTTTGGTGGCACGAGAAAGTATCTAGGCTGTGGCATTCCGTTTAACATCGGTTGATTGCTATGTGGTGCGACTCTACTGAGAGCTGGATGGTTTAGTAGGTCCTCGTTGATTTTTCTGAGGACATTTGTTGGCGGTTCGCTTGGTGACGATTCGTGGTGGCGTTGCTGTGCCTCGTCTGCCGAAAATGCCTAAAGAAATAAATTTTATCGCTATACAAGTTTTCTTGGCTGGCTTTTTATATACCAGAAATTCTGTTATATTTGTGGTTTAAGTTTTTCAAATTGTTGTCATCAGAAATTAAAATATTTCAAGAGGCTGCATTTAAGAAATGCATAAAAACCAGGTCATTCATTCTCACTATAAGTTTAATGATTTTGACAAGGCTGTCTTAAATTTACTACTTATCAAATCTACTTATTTATTCTCGACTAATATATTTTTCTGTATTATTACAAGCTTTTATTTACCAGTTTGCTAGTTTGTTTAGGACAAATATTTCAAGCTGAATAGAACCACTTCTTCTTATCCTATGAAGTTTCACGTCCTAAGATAATGCATTTTTATGGGGAGCATGATCTGATTCCAGACCCAGGATCGGCTCCCGATAAGACTAAACTTCGACGGTCAACATCACAGACACACTTATTTGTATACGCATTCAATTATTATAGCCCGTTCTAAATTTCACCAGCACATGGCTGCTGCACCCGAATTGGCTGGCGATGAGGGGACTCCTCGGTCAATAGCACATATATGAAATTTTATATACGCATTCAATTATGATAGCACGTTCTAAATTCCACTAAGAGAAGGCTGCTGCACCCGGGGATGGCTCAGGACAGAGTATTTTAATATAAACTTGTTTTCAAAATGTTATTTACTATGTTACTTCAGTGTTGATTTACTTGTAAAGCTTATTGTTTATTGACTGTTAAAGAAAATGGTTGACTATTTTTGAAAACCTATTGATAATTATTAAAAAAAACGCTGTATTTTTTGTGATTTAAGCTTTATTGTTTTGTATAATTTATCGTACACGTAATGAAGTTGTGAATAACTTTGAGCAAACGTAAAATGACGTGTTCCACAGTATGTACTTTTTGGAATTAAAAAAATATTACTTTGACTATGACTATGACTAATACATTTAGTTATTGAAATAAAAACAAGATTTTTATTTCAAAACGTAATAAATAGTAAAATTTCTGAACGAAATTTTATGCTTAAGAAATCGAATTTAAGCTATAAGTATATAACATATAGAAGATATAAACGCAAACTGATCGAAATCAGTCTTGTGGTCCCCCTATATGTACTGACCGATGTACAAAACAGTAGAAAATACAGTTGACATAATCACAAATTAGCTAGCTACTCAGTTAAAGGGGTAACAAAGCGACATTGGCGTAGACTAAATCTAAGTCTACAATAAAAGGTATCAAAACAAATAGAAAAGTACAAAAAAATAGGATAAAAAACAGACATGTTATGTTAAACAGTATAACCTACATATTGTACCTTGCTGTAACACGATAATATTAATTTATAAGAAAATCACATTTAAATGAATTAGCATGCTCATAAAATCATGCAGCATGTTTTTTTGATAGAAATAATGTGCGTTTTGCGGATTTTGTTCAAGGATCCTTTAAGCACCTTTGTTACCATCTGCCTTGAAGAGACTGGTAGCTGGTTATAGAGTCTGGCGCTTAAATATCCAAAGGACATTTGAGTTTACATGAGGCACAGTTTTGTTAGGGCAACGTCATCATATCCGAATCTGCTTGTATTGTGATTATTCTGTTCTTGCTTAACTCTCGGTTATTAATGTTGAATTTAGCATAACAGACGTTTTAAATATATTCAGGAATATAGGTCAATATTTCGTTCTTTATGATGCGTAGTGTGTAACACCGGATACTCCTGCAATTACACAGTCAACTGTTTTGTTAAAAGAATATCTAACTGTCTGTAGCATTCTCCCATATCAGTATACTAACTTCGTTTTGGAATGAAAACAAGACATGATGATAAGCAATTGTTGCAGCAATTTCGCTAATTAGGAATTTATACTATTTATGGCATAAATTGCCAAACAGAGCGCACTAAACCGTTGATTTATATTAATGTTCATGCTGAGATGATGATCGATCACTATAAGCAGGAATTTCGCAGATTCGCTTATTCTACAGTCTATGGTATCATTATTAAGAGATAAGTTTCTAATATTATGTAAATTTATTAAAAACCAGTTGGTAGTTCCTACACTTGTTAGGCAAAATTAACAAAGATACTACTAGAATATGTATATATGTACCTACATTATAAGATATAATATAAATGTTTAATATTCAATATTCAAATATTTTCTAGGTAATAAAATACAAAAAATTACGATATTTACAATAAACACTCATTGATAATTTTACAAATTATAATGTGGCCTAAATAAATAGTACTAAAAATCAATCAGAATTATTTGATAATTTCACAAATTATCATATGGACAGTAATAAAAATTAATTCAAATATAAAAAGTATCAAATTATTAATAATAATAATGGTTATCGCCAATTATTAATAAATATGGAATAGTAGACGTTTTAAATTTTGAGGTAAACAATCCAGAAAAGTTATCTCACCTCGGCATAACTCAACAAAATCACCACACACAAAGCTATAGCTACCATTCTGCTGCGCGAAATGGCCCAATATACCTTATCAATTTGTTTTATATGTTCGCTAATTATTATAATTTCCGAAAAATCATTCCGTTCCATAGCGAAAAATATCCGCGACGATAAATTTAATTTTCGAATATTTCAACGCGCAAATTGTTATTTTTCATGGTAGTGAATTGCGTCAACGCAGTCGAGTTTATAAAAACGAGAAAAAACGGATTTTATGGCTTCAAATTTTCAGCTCCCGACTTACAAACGTTCTCCAGGGTAGACTGCTTTCAGTTACCGTCTTAGGCATGCTGGGAGTATCTGTAACCGACAATTACATATTAGATTTCAATCCAATTACTGACAAATGAATATATTAAAAGGAATAAAAAACACGACTGCCTTAACAAAAATAGAACTACTGAATTTATAATTATTTTTAACGGTTTTTTATGACATATTTGTGGTTTATGTATTTATCCATATAGATACGAACATATTTTCGGAATGTATTTAATCAGATTTTATTTGACACTAAACACGATATATTAAAGTATTTTTTTGAAATTTGGATATTTGCATATTTAGACAGTTATTTACTTGATATTTTGACAGCTAAGTTACCCTACGACACTCGAGTTGACATAACGGTTCCAACAATACCACATATGTAATTATAAATTCGTTTCGAGAGTTTAAAATGTATAGTAGAATCAACGGAAAACATACATAGATGAACCCTGGACACATTACACTCCTTTTTTTGGGCAGTCGTGTAAAAATACCATTATTAAGCTATTGCATAGCTTTTATATCGGGCCTAGTAGGCCAGCGCGGCGACCCAATGAAGAAATTTCTTAACGAAAATTAATGATTTTAAACTGATAATTACGTCTAAACGAGTACTGCTTACGATTCGAAAAAAGTATATGTTAAACAAGAACATTTTCCTAATATTCTTAGCTTTGAATATTTTACATTTTGTTTATATTACATAGTGTAATTAATTTGTGAAATTAGGTCTAACCGAACACAAAAACGACTACTACGCAAATACTATCTGGCGTATTATTATGAAACCTGCACCATTTTAAAGATAATTTAATTATCTATCTTTTTATCGATTTTTTTCGAATGATCCGGTTTTTTTGCTTCATCGAATAAAAAATTCGTGCGCGGCGCTCTATCGGAAGACGTTTAAATTATTCCGAATCATTTGCTTTCGCAGCCGCAAATGATTCGGAATAATTTCAACGTTTTCCGATAAAGCGCAGTTATCTGATATCAGAAAAAATAAAATAAATAAATAATTATAATTGCATAAGTTGTTAAAAATGCTATGCAATAGCTTTACCGCGGCAGTCCCCGAGTGCCACACGTATTTTTTTGATTGTAAATACATCTCGTTATCAGGATTTCATTAGGTTTTTATTTCATTTTTGCTTCATGTTATTTTTTTTTGTTATTTAAACATTTCCAAATCACTTTAAAGACTAAATAGTCTAAGAGCGCGGTCAAACATACAGCGCGCGATCGTAGCACGCTCGATCGATAATTTAAAATAGTTTACTATGTATGGGCGGTAGAGCGTCAGCTCTATAATATCACCCGCCCCGCTAGACGCACTGATAAGACCGGCCCCATACATCGTATATTGTTTTCGAGCGTGCGATTTATCGCCTACAAATGGGTATGAACACAGCCTTATGCGTTGTTTTGACAAACTATTTACAGACATGTCTTTACATCCATAACAATGGAAAGACTACATTTACAGACTTTTAATTGTTATTGGTGTAAAATCACACTTTGGTGCTTTCTGCCCATGTCCCGATATCTCAAATCGATTAGTTTTCTGGTACTTCTAATTCCAGTGGCATCTCGTAGGCATGCATTGATTATTTAATACGGTGATACATCTTAAGTGCGTATAGCCCAGTCAAATAAGGAATTTTAGGAGAAATAATTCGTAATAGCTTGAAACTATTAATATATTCTTTGATGCGTACTGTTTAAAATACTAAAAGTCCCCTATTCTATCTGTTGCGCTCGATGCGCCATCTTGGCACCTTGGCACATCTCCGCCAAATGGCGCCCGATTCAGTTTTTCGTTTATATCTTACTAACTTTAGCGATATAGGAATTATGCTTAATGCAAACAGTAAAGCTTATAAAATTCTCTATAAAAATGTCATACACATTTTTTCATATGGTCTATTATTAGTATGAAAACAGCCCAGTCAACTGACAATTGACAATCAAGCTGGGGTTTGGTGCAATATTTTGTATGGGAACCCTGCCTTTTGTGATTTAAGACTCATACTTGGCACAATCATTCCTTAGGTGGTCCTGAGTGGATTTAATCCAGGACTTATCGGTTGCCACCGCGGGGGTGTCGGGGGGAAGTGGGGTGAAATTTGATTCCGCAGCGCTTTACTTTGAACCCTCTCCCTTGGGATATCATTTTTGGAAAACTCAATGATGAGGAATTCATTTTCGGAGGAAAAAAATACTTATTCGTAGAAAAAACACAATAATATAATTGGTAATATTCAAAAATCACTCCACTTTTTTTGTACATATTCGAATTTTACTTTTTAATCATAAGAGATACCGATATAGAAAAATATATATTCTGAAAGCCACACATACCTGTGACTACAGTAATATATTTATTTGACTGTCGTTGTAAAAAAATATTGAAAAAATATAATTCATCGCATGGTAGAGCAGCGTATTTACGGCAAGTTACCAGTTAAATAGGATTAAAGTTCGACGTTCGACGGAAATAATTAGTAATGTTTTGAAACTTGCTACACATGTTCATTGAGGCGTAATGTTACATACTAAAAGTCCCCTACTCTGTCTGTTGCGATCAAGCCACCATATTGGAACCGATTCAGTTTTCCGCTTATACCTCGCTAACTGTTAGCGATATTGGAATTGTGCATGATATTAAAAATAAATCTTATAAATTTGTCTACAAAAATAATATATACATATGAAATCGAAGACTATCGCGGTTGTTTGACATTATAAATAGGATAGAAAACGAATTTACCGCGTGAAATTTGTAGGACCCGACGTTTCGGTGACGTTGCAGCCGCCGTTGTCTAGGGTAAACAGTTTACCCTAGACAACGGCGGCTGCAACGTCACCGAAACGTCGGGTCCTACAAATTTCACGCGGTAAATTCGTTTTCTATCCTATTTATAATATATACATATTCATAATAATATATACATATATGAATTTTCAAGATGGCGGCTTAAGCGCTACATATAGAGTAGGGGACTTTTAGTATGTTTAATGCAGTATATGAACCTGCAGTATTATTGCAGTATAGGAACCTATTCTTTATTGTTGATTTTTTAGCGTCCCCCGTCTATATTCACCACGCTGATTCCGAATTTGTAATAATCTTTATTCGGACTCAATAAATAAGCGACATTTAGACATTCAAAGAAGCGTCAAACCCATATATTTCGGTAGGTCAAGTTAGTTTTTTTTAAACTATATTAAAACTCAGTAAAGCTATTTTTTTTTGTATTGAGCTATTGCGAGTGCGAGTTTTTTATATCACATTTAGCATCACATTAACCGAGTCTAGTAGTTTTCTTTTTTGTTGATTTTTGAGATAGGTCCCTATAATGAATATAGGTATTCTTAATCTCTTACGACTGCAGGGTTAATTTTAATTGAGGAATAGGTTTTTTTTTCTTAAGGGAAAAATTGGCGTGGATAACGAGCGAACGACTTGTCGTATACTCATATATGTTATATGTACGAATATGCGTCAGTATGCATGTTTTGCCATTGCTTTTGTTTATATAATGAAAAAATGGGAAAATATTTTCCAATTAACGCTACTATGAAATTTTTATATGAATATGTACGTGTAACATGTGTGCTAGTGTCTGTCTTGTTATTACATCCGATCGACAGAATCAGAATTGAAACGCCATTTCGTTAATTTTATCCCAACAGAAAATGGTAAACCATACTTGTTCATATACTTGCTCTCCTATATCGTGTACTCTCCCAATCAACACCATCCGAGATTTTTGAACCACTAAGTTCCCACGGTCTCGTACTTCGGTCAGCCCCTGACAGTTTATTAAAAATTCCGAGTCATAATAGTGATTTCTATTCCTATTCTTTCTGTGTCTATGGGGCAAGACTCTGGAACGATCTCCCAGCAAATATACGAAACTCGCCTTCTTTACCATCGTTTAAGACTCACCTTAAGGATTACTACCTTTCCAATAAGTAACCAGTTCTTCCCTTTCTCTCCTCTTCCTCTCCAATTTCCTCTCCTCGGGCATTATTAGTTTTAAATTCTTCCACTTGTCTGTTTGTTATGTAATCATCTTTATTTTTACAATGCGCGCATGTACCACTGTGTTTAGGTTAGTTGTAAGACATTGCCATGTGGCAATAAGCTCGCCTTTTTGTATACTAATCAGGTGCAAATAAGAGTTTATTATTATTATTGTTATTATTATTAAACCAGCCGGGAATCGAACCCGGGACCTAACCAATATGCTTGCAGGCCGTGTAATAATTCGACATACCATTAATCTTTTATTTGATTGTTTTTCCAGGTCTAGGCTAATTCAGGATTATGCCGATTCTCTTTGTTGTAAATTTTGTGTAAAGGTAATTTTTTAATTTTTTTTTGTTAGTAAACAAAGAGTATAATCAACTTTAATTAAAAATTGCAACAAAAAAAGAGATATTAAAAACCGTGATGAACCAACATATATCGTTTTGGTTCTTCGGTTTCCCATTGATCGTATCTCCAGCAGCTTCACTTCTTATTACCGTAGCTTACGTTGGTCGTCTCAAAGGAATTGAGCTTTTAGATGGTTGGCATTATACTTCGAACCTTGAAGGCGAATGCGCTTTTCATTAGCACATCGCTTGCGAAGCTTAAGTTTGCGGAGCGGTTTTATGTATCTCCCGGGATTCGGAATATAATTAAAGATGCATTCGCAAGGCGTTTCTTATTCTCGCTCGTGCTACATATACCAAGAAAGTACTTGAGCTTACATGACATATAACACGTAACATAACACACGCAATAACAATAGTATTTTAACTCAGAAAAAGTGGCTGTGGATACACTTAAAATCTTTTTTATATTTGGGGTTTAAAATTTTCAATCTTTGCCATTACAAATTAACCCTTTGAGGACCAAAAGCTTTGCAGTAAGTATGGAATTTTTGATACATAAAACTGTTAAAGGGGGATGTCAATAACATATGTATGTCAAGTATTGTGAAAATACACGCTCAACACACTCCCACAAACACATACACACACCCTGCATACTCGACTCTTATGTACTTCTAAAATTGAAAAAAAAATAAAATTGAAGGTACGTTAGTTTTATTAAGTAGTTAAAAAAAAAAACGTAATTTATGTAATTTTATTGAAATCCATAACCGGTTTTATTTGTTGTAAATCTGCATACATTTAAAAAAATATTATTACTGTAATACTGAGTGATTTCTAAATAAAGAATTGAATTGAATTGAAATTGAAAAAATTTGCATAAAATTATCTATATTTTGCATAAAATTATCAGACATTAGTGTCCCTGTGGTATATATCCTACTAATATTATAAACGCGAATGTTTGTATGTATGTATGGATGTTTGTTACTCTTTCACGCAAAAACTACTGAATGGATTTTGATAAAACTTTACAATAATATAGCTTATACATCAGAATAACACATAGTCTATAATTTATAAAGATATAGCGTGAATTATCTAAAATATAACGATAACTGTCAAGTAAGTAGGAAAAAAATCTAAGAAATTGACATTCGAAATTTAAATTCTATCCTACTATTCTACTAATATTATAAACGCGAAAGTTTGTATGCATGTATGGATGTTTGTTACTCTTTCACGCAAAAACTACTGAATGGATTTTGATGAAACTTTACAATAATATAGCTTACACATCAGAATAACACATAGGCTATAGTTTATAAAGATATATGGTTTTCTATCATCATTATCACAATTTTCCATCACCACGCGGGTAAAACCGCTGGGCGCAGCTAAAGTACAGATATAAATTTACATTTTGTTCCAAAATTTCATTATTTTATTATTTAACTCAAAAATCATACGTACTAAAAACTGTACTAGAAGAAGAAAAAACAAATCGAAAATGATGTCATAAATATTTCATTATTTTTTTAAAATCACCAGATTTCGTTAGTCATTCGATATGTTGGATACGATATTTACTAAAAATATTAAGGTATATATTTGAACAATTGTATATGTTTTTGGTAATATTAAGATCCTGATGTGTGAATAACATGAAAAAAATATAATATTTTAAATTATTTTTATCCTACAATTTATAAAATGTAGGATATAAAAAAATTAAAATTTTAAATTATTTTTATCCTACAATTTATAAAATGATTTTAAAGCTATGGGACATAAATGCCCCATGGTCCTCAAAGGGTTGAAATCGGTTGTGCCACCCTAACACTTTCCCAGCAAGTAGACAAGCCCCCCCCCGCCAACCCAGTCCCCCGCTCGCCAACTCAACCTCCCCCACCCTCGAGCTAATTTGTAGTATATTTGTAGTATTTTCCCTGGAACAAAAATGTAGTATTTTCTTAAATATGGCGGATTTTTAATATTATTCGTGTCGCTTGTATACGAGATATTCCAACCAAAATATCACAACATGATTTTGGTCAAACAAGGTATCTGGGTATTTCATGTCTCTAAATACAATATTTCAAGATTGAAGTATGAATAGCGCATCTTCTGGTGGGCCGATTCCAACCACGGTTTATTTTCAACTCTTGCCATGACCAAAGGATGCCTGCATACCAAATTTCAGTTCAATCGGATAAAACGTTTGCGCGCTATCGTGGAGAAATACACGCACGCACACACAGACACACACACACGCACACGTATACTCACACACATACTTCGGTCTGGAAATGGTCTTAATCGTCTCGGGGTTGGGGGAAGTGGGGTCAAAATGTATATATCCGTCTTCAACACAATTTTTTTAACGCGTTCACAATATTCCTCTGCCGTGAAATAAAAAAAAAACTACAAGAGGTTGCACGAAAGAAATGCATATAAAGAAACCTAGCCATGCTCTCTATAATTTGGATGAATTTCACGACTATGTCTTAGATTTTGAAAGATAATTATATTATTTAACAAATCTATTTGTTTATTGTTGAATAAACATTTAAAATAAAATTAAATGTTACATGGACTATGTAATAATATGATATTAATTATTACCATATCCTTTAAAGTATTTTCCTATGTAAATTAATTTTGTTTTCCATTTTGTCATCTTCGTGATACTTTTGGTGTTGACTTGAAGAACTTTTGTTTAAATTTATATTTAATTGAATTAATTTCGTTTTGTATTTTGTTATCTTAGTATTACTTTTGGTGTCGATTACTCGTGAGAAACTTATTGTTTATTTATGTATTTAGTTAATTACTAATGAATTTTTTGTATTGTGATTCTGATTATTTTGTAATTGAACCAAACCTATATCGCCATCATATTAAAAACAATTCTGAAATTAACCCTTCGAGTTGCGGCATAACTTCATGGCAGACCGCGGCAATTTAGTTGAATTTCTTGCAATATCGCCGCGCTCGACAAAAAGTGCTATAACTATGGAACTACTATAGAAATCATAAAAAGAATAACTGTACTATTATTGCATTGAAATTTCGTATATAGAATAATGAAATCTCATTTTGTAAAACAATTATATAATTATGAATAAATATGAGAAAGCCGAACAAGTGAAAAATACTCGGCATTTCTAACTTGTACTTGTCTTACGGAAAAATACGGAATCCTGTTTAGAAATTGTAAATACCATCGTAATCTTTATTAGATTTTCTATCAAAGGTCATATTTCGTTTTGCTTATTTACATACAAAAATATTTAGATATTAGCTCATAAAACCAATAAAACTTTTGATGATTTCTCGAGAAAAAAAAATGATTATGACAATGGAATTTTAATAGAAATATCCGCGAAATGAGACATTTGGTATGGATTTTAAGATGCGTTCGAATTAGAAAATAATATTACTGAGCGTTCCGGGGGCAAGCCACTAATATTGGTCGTTAAGTAGTCAAAGGTGTTCTGATGTGCAACCAAATTTGGTCGTTACGTAGCCGAAGGGTTACGTTATAAATATGTCGCAATAATATAAAACGACATATTTCACAGTCTCTTTCTGTAATAATTAAAGTATCACTATGACTATATTAGTTTGCTGGTTGTTTGTAAAATTTATTCTTACACATATAGTTATTCTGATCTAATAATTAACTATTATTTGACGAAATTACCAACACACTATTCAAAAATAAAAGAAAACACGAATTTTATGTCGAAACCCATTTATTAATGATACAATATTGCTTTCCCATCGTATTTAGTTCAATTAAAATCAATGTAAATTTTTCTTTGGTTATTATTTATACATCAAATGAAAATTAACGATTAATCGCTGTAATAACTAATACTCTACTCTGAATTTTATTTCATGTTACATTTTTCAGAACGTTTCTTAAAAATATTTTAAAAAACATGCATCTACATACTGTTTTTTTTTAATAAAACGTGGTCTTGAGAATTTTGCCATATCGATTAAAGCTAATACCCACTATAAATGCAATGGTTTTACGGTGTTTTACTGTATATATTAACATTTAATAAAATGAAATGTTTTATTTACAACGAATTCAGAAATAAACACAAAGTCCACAAATGGTTTTAGAAAGACTGTAAATCAATGGAAACTGTAGGCCGTTAAATTAGTTTCGACGTAATGAACAGAAATTTTGGATTGGTAATGCAGGCAGTTTAGATAACTTAGACAAAAAAAATAAAGAGAATGTGGACCTAAATATCAATCACAAGGTCGATCAAAATTAATTACAATTGGTATAGGATCAAGGAAGCTTATAGCTCACTATTATTTTACATGTTATTATATTCTAAATAATCTTCTCAATCATAAGTGTTAGTTTCAGTGCACTAATCTTGAAGTATTTATTCTATTATTATTTTATCTATATAACTTATTATTTTAATAGAATCTATATTAATGTACAAAATTCCTCACTCGTGTGAATAAGTAACAATGTCTTTGGTAATGATTTTAAAAATTACACGCCTAATTCGCTAAAAATGATCACAACGTGACGTAATAGACTTGAGTTATTATTGGATTTGGTTCTATGCGTTGATGGTTGCAGTATTCGTCGATGTGGTTATAAAGTTTGGGTGAGTGCCGTGCTGATTAGCCTCACCGCTTTGTATAGAGAAATGTCTGTAAGATATATATTCTGGCGGTTGCGGCGGTTCTGGTTTGGCAACGACCCTCTGTTTCTTCACTTTCATATACCCTAATACCGTAACGAGCACTACGAACACTATGAAACCCATGCAGCTGCCCACGATCAGTCCCAGTCTCCGAGTCAGGATCGAGGCTATGCCCATCGGCACGCTGGGCAGGGTTCCCTCGTTCATGAGCGTCCCGGGCGTCTCCAGGGTTGTCACCGTGGTGCACCTGCTGGTCGGCGAGTCGATGAGTAGCGGCAGGATCGTGTCGCCGAAGCTGTCTTCGTCGGCGAACTGCATGCTGTCGTTTTCTGACCTCGACGCGAGGCGCGCGTCGGGAGAGGGCTGCGGTGACAGGTCTACGACACCGCTGGCCCAGTTTCCGAGAGCCAGGACACATATTGTGTATCTTGAGTGTGGAGATAGCTTACCCAGACGCGCTGATCGGGAGAGACGATCCAGCAACTTTCCGCGAATCTGCCGGACAAAAAGAAAATTACCCAATTAAACACTACATAACAGACAAAATTTTAACAAAATAAACCGACTCCAAAGTGCAGCAGCCATGTCATGGTGAAACTTAGAAGGGGCTGTAGTAATTAAAGGGATTCTGTGCTGTTGACCTCGGAGTCTCCTCGTCGGGAGCCAACCCTGGATGCAGCAGCCATGTGATGGTAAAAATTAGAATGGGCTATCATAACTGAATGCATATACAAAATTTCGTGTCTGTGCTGTTATCCGTTAAGGTGTCCCCTCGACAGGAGCCAACCCTGGGTGTAGAATCAGGTCATGCTTACCATAAAAAATGCCTTGTCATCGAAACTGAACTAACAGGTAAATTTTCAAATTCATGTGATAATATTTGAGGAGTTCCCTGATTTCCTCATGGACCCAGAACAGGATTTTGATAAAAATGGGACTAATCTGAAAGTATATCTTTTCAAATAAAAAAGAAATTTTCAAATCGGTTCAAAATGATGGAGGTCTGAAGTAACAAACATAAAAAAGATACAACCGAATTGATAACCTCCTCCTTTTTTTGAAGTCGTTTAAAAATATAATGAAACCGGACAATGAATATCGCTGTCAAATCATATTATTTGATGGAATTTCGATAACATTACATTACATTCGTATCAAATTGGCGAATGTACCGCTCTTAGAGGCGTCACAATATACAATAGGTAGTAGGTAATAGTAGCCACTGTAAATAATATGTAGTTATTACAAGTTTTCTGCAAGATACTACTTTGAGTATGTAACCTATTTTAAATACAAATAGAATATCTAATGAGTTCATTATCATAACTGAATAAAATAAATAAAAATAATCGTGAATTGTTAGAATCAGATCACGTGAGTGTTAATGTAAATAGTCAAAATAATATAAATTAATAAGAAATATAATAATATTAAAAAATGGTATCTAAAAAGTCAAAAATAATGCAGTCATATATGTTTCAACCAAACTATACCCCCACAAAAACGTATGAAACGCAAATATCAAGTTGAACCTAAGATCTGTATTATTTATTAATCAACTGGCGAATATATCTATCTAGGATTACCAATTGTCGCTTTAAAATACAAGTAGGTACAGATTAAATAAAATAATAAGTAATAAATAAAAGTAATTGAATAAACACTAATTACAATAATAAATAAATAACATTCCTAGAAAGCTATTTCACTGAATAGGTTAAAAATATTTATCGATCGTCTCTTGACGTGGTCTTTTAGTTAAATCCTAGGTTTTTAAAAAAAATCTAATAATCGAGTAATAACGGTAGTTCACATTCGGATAATATCAATTTATTATCATGTAAATACATTTGTAGATTTTCGAGACGCCTTGTGTATCGTGAATTTCTATCCCTCCTTAATTCTATTAGTTCTGCTTTGTCTTATCCCTTTTATTTATTAATTATGTGCCCATATTATGTGTTACTGCAAAAACAATTCGTGCGGTCGAAAATTCAGAAGAATTGCGGGCGCGTTTGCTACATACAAATCGCAGCTCTCGCTCTTTCTGTGACAGGAGAGTGTTGTCAACTACAACGGGCGAACCCGCTACCTCAGGAAGGTATATAGATATTGATATTTCTTTCAACCTGTGCTGAACTCTAGTGACTTTATGATGATGACCGTCCACTATCTAGGTAGGCCAATTTGCCCGTCAGAGACTGGCACTGGGTAATTGATACATCAGGCAGCCTTGCGCCCTGACTTCCAGGTCGATTTTGGTCTGACTAGATGATCGGATTTCTCCATCTTTTGTCCTTGTCCAGATCTTTTTTGTTGGGCAGTCGTGTAAAAACGTGCCAAATGGCTTTATAAATTTTAGATTATGATTTTTAAAATGAGAACGTCATGCAAAAAGTGCTGCAATCATCTTACATCTCGTTCTTGCAATAGTTTAACCTTTCGATTATTACTTAAATACGTAGCATTATAGATGTCCGTGCTGTGCTGGTCGGTGACCGGCCGCAAGCGAGACGGGACGAATCTGATATGTCTCTTTCGCGTTATCGCGTAAATATCACGGACAGTTTAAATATAACGGAGCATTTATTTTAAATCCAAAATTACAAGGTGTAGGTTCTGTAAAAAAATATTATTAGGTGAAAGGCGCAAATCAAATTACTCGTCGAAATATTTCCTTGTCGAAACGAATTCGCCGTCGAGTTGCCCCTCGGGCAAAGTCTATTTACTCAACCAAAGTGTAAGCGTTTTGTTGATTTTCAAATATTCAAAGGCGAATTTATCAATCTTCTCGGACGCGCCGAGGGCGCTTGTCATCGGTATTTAAATTAAAAAGATGCCTCGCCCGCACCCGCCGCCATTTTGGGGCGAGCACTCAAAATGGACGACTCCCTCTCGGCACGGCGCAACAAAGCACATTTAATCACAGATTGGATCAAAAAATTGTGTTTATTCGTGACAGATACGACATACCATATATTTTAATTTGTGCGTTCGAGGCGCTCCTCTAAACGGGGTTTCGTTCGTTAATGTGCCAGGGCCAGGTTAAGACACATCTCTCCAATAATATGCGACCTGGATGGCCTTGTCGTTAGCCACTTGTAGGTCCTGGCCTGTGATGGGTGTTGATAACTGCGCTCAGGCTAGGAGGTTCTTGCTCGGAGACTTCAGGCTAGGAGGCAGGTCTTTATCCTGCAGCATTCCTCAGTCGCATGTTAGATTCTCTGTGTAGGCCCATCGGATGAGATTAGCTCGGTATCTTAGTCTGTTGAGACTATTCCAGGTGGTATAGGGGAGATGAAACCCTGGTCCTATCTGTTCCTTAAAATTCTCGCCAATTGAAGCCCTTCATTGAGTGATGCGGTACAAAGATTTACTGCCCCGAAGCAGTTGTGTGCGGCTCAAGAAGGACTTTGTTGATTTAAAGCGATTGTGGTATGGTTTTTGCCCGTGCGGTGGTTGTATTAGGTCGTCTATCACATATAGGCGTTAATAATCAGCCACGATATCACGAGTTATTGCCGTGGCAGCTATTCCGATGAGCAAATAAAGCTTTTCGACGGGAATACGTTTGAGGCAGCCAGAGCTAAACTGTGTACTCGGAGTAGCGATCCCTCGAAAAAACTTTAAGTATATTTCTTCCATTAATATTGATGAAAATCTCTTACACCGAAAATAATTGCAAGATCAATACTACCTCTGTGTTTGATTATCATTATCATGAATCTACATACCGTGTCAAAATGCGATCAGATTATATACACATTTACAGTTGAGTTCAGTACTTGAGTAATACTCAGCCAAATATATCCTAAGTAAGATACTAAAGGGATACCGTTGTCCAGGGTAGACTCAGTCTACCCTGGACAATGGCGGTTGCAACGTCGCCGAAACGTTGGGTGCTACAAACTTCACGCGATAAATTCGTTTTATCCTATTTACCAAAGTAAAAAAATCACAATCCAAGATGTGCATACATAATAACATCGCGTGAAATAACATCGAAATTACAAAAAAGTCGAAACACAACAAAGCACAGCGTGCGAAAATGGCGTCTGACGAGTATAAGTAATACTCAAATAGAGGTGGTCCGATACTTGGAACCGAATCACTTTAAAGTATCACTCGCTATTTTGGACTGAGCTTTAACATGAAAACTGGTACTCAGGTATGACAAGTATCTGCTAGTATCTGCTATTGACCAATACTCGTAGTATTAGTATTGACAAGTATTGACATTCAATACTCGGCTGTAAATTTAGGGAGCTAATGGGCCCTGTTACAGTTAGAACACTAAGACCCATGTGCATTGATTTTTATAAAATCAATGCCCATGTGTTAACGTCGGCCAAACGTACGGGTCAACACTCATCCGGCAGCCCCCATGCAGAAAACGAGCCCGGGTAGGACTCTGGCCTGCGGGCTAGTTTCCCTTAGGAATCAAATTTTAGGCGCTCCTCGGCGGTTTGCGCACCGTGCGACGTCAGCCAATCGATTTATGCATTCCGACCTATAGCCGCGGAAAACTGGAAACGGCTTTGTATCCTATGGAGTGCGATGATACTTGTTAACCTTACGGCAGCTGCTCTTGAAACGACCAATCGGCTACCCGTAAACGGGTGATTGACCTGGTCATCTCGCGGTAAGGCTTCGGCTTCTTACGGCTAGTGGCGTAACTAGACAGTGAACTGTTTTCATCCCAAGTCATCGACGCTCACCTCCCGAGACAAAGAACGATCAAATTTCGTAAAAACTTCCTGAGGTGACAGGTTCGCCCGTTGTAGTTGACAGCTCCAGTTGTAAATTCGGGTGTCTGTGACCTTGTAGATTACTTGGATGAAAAGATGACTGGTCCCACTCATGTAAAACATAAAGTTAATAAATATAGCAAATAAGATGATCTGCTTTATTATAACGACATGGGGGAATTAAAAATGTACATCAATTCATAAGACCCTATTTCTAGGGTAAGTAAAAAGTATCATATTTTGTCTTCCAGATAGACTAGGTAGAATGAATTGAAAAGTTATTGGAGAAGTGTCGGGAATCTGTCGTTGTATAGTCCACATCCTTACATTACAGATTTTTTATTCCATATCCCTACGAAGGGCAACCCTTCCCCCTTCCCCCCCCCCCCCTCCCGCTCCATCTCAACTTCTCCCGTACGCCGATTCGTAATACATTTGTAGTATTTTCCGTTGCATTAAAATAGTATTTTTCTAAAAATGGTGTAGTATTTTCCTAAATATGAATAAATATTATTTGCGTCGGATGTATACGAGATATTTCACCCAAATTTGTAGATGCAATATTTCGAGGTTAAAGTATGACTAGCGCGATCCCTGGTGGATCGATTTCAACCACAACTTTTCAACTCGTGCCGTGAGTTGTATTTAGTAATAAACATAATTTCAATTTGAATATATATATACATATATATATATATATATATATATATATATATATATATATATATATATATATATATATATATATATATATATATATATATATATATATATATATATATATATATATATATATATATATATATATATATATATATATATATATATATATATATATATATATATATATATATATATATATATATATATATATATGTATATATATATATATGTATATATATATATATATATATATATATATATATATATATATATATATATATATATATATATATATATATATATATATATATATATATATATATATATATATATATATATATATATATATATATATATATATATATATATATATATATATATATATATATATATATATATATATATATATATATATATATATATATATATATATATATATATATATATATATATATATATATATATATATATATATATATATATATATATATATATATATATATATATATATATATATATATATATATATATATATATATATATATATATATATATATATATATATATATATATACCTATATATATATATATATATATATATATATATATATATATATATATATACCTATATATATATATATATATATATATATATATATATATATATATATATATATATATATATATATATATATATATATATATATTTTTTTCAAGAATTCGTTTATAGGATGACACTTCGATGAAAAAATAAAAATAATAAAAGCCACTTACATAGCTGGAAGGTTTTCCCGGACTGGACTGGGAAATGCTTATTGTTTAAACGAGATGTATTCTTGGATGAGTACCACTTTCGACGGTACACTGTAGGTTTAATGGGATCCCTTTATCGCTAGCGAACGATCACCCTTCATCCACATATCAAAAACAAAGCGTATCCTTTTGCAAACCAAAATAAAATGTCTTTATTAAAGACAAATTTAAGCAAAAACAATGAAAAAAATCACAATCAATCGTCTCTTAATTGCGGAATGACATTTCGAAAATTCGATTTGAAATTCGAATATATCCACTCTTTAAAGGGACGATATACGATTGCTGGGCTCGCTATCAGCCAGCTATTAAATGAAAATAAAAATAAAATACTTCATTTTCTCGTTCCCATGAAATAAGATATAAATCGTAATTTCTGGTCGAGAAGTTTATACTTAAGGCTATATGATATTTACAAGAGTTCAAAACATAAGATAAAATTGTATAATATTGTTAATATTTGATTGGTTTTTTGTAAAATCTTTTTTTCAAGAATTCGTTTAAAGGATGACACTTCGATGAAAAAATAAAAATAATAAAAGCCACTTACATAGCTGGAAGGTTTTCCCGGACTGGACTGGGAAATGCTTATTGTTTAAACGAGATGTATTCTTGGATGAGTACCACTTTCGACGGTACACTGCAGGTTTAATGGGATCCCTTTATCGCTAGCGAACGATCACCCTTCATCCACATCTCAAAAACAAAGCGTATCCTTTTGCAAACCAAAATAAAATGTCTTTATGGATATAAGGATATATATATATATATATATATATATATATATATATATATATATATATATATATATATATATATATATATATATATATATATATATATATATATATATATATATATATATATATATATATATATATATATATATATATATATATATATATATATATATATATATACATTTACGTTTCCGGAATGTACTTAATCAGGCCTTACATTTGACACTAAACATGCTAAATTTATCTTAATTCATTAACATCGGTACTTTTGGACATTTAGACAACGACTTACTCGATATTTGGCGAGTTGAGTACTCTATCACACTCGGGATGACACAACGATTCTAACAATACCACACACTTTTAAATCGGTTCAAGCGTTTAGAAGTTATGGTGTAATAAAGAAACGGAAAACATACATAGGACAAACGGAAAACAAACACTCTTTTTTTGTTGGGCAGTCGTGTAAAAAAGGCATGACGCATCTGGAGTACTCGTATACGCCTCTCCTTATCTGTGGAACAATCGTGCCTCCGTACTTCTTCTACAACGGGCGACTCACAGCCGCTACACGGCGCGAGTGACGCGCCGACGAGATAATGAACCATCCCCCGCCTCGTTCAACAATAAATTAACATAAATAATTTGAGATTTTAATATTTAACAAAGCAGTCCGCGTATTTAGACTATCTATCCGGAGATTTGGGAAATCTCGACGAATTCCTTTGGTTCTTATCTACCAAAAGGGTAGGTATCTCCTTAGGTATACTTTGGTATGTTTTGACGTCAATACATCAATGTGTTCAGAGGTCGATTTTATATACTTGTTTAATCATATTTCTTAATTGCGCCCTAGTTATATTTCATTTCATTTCATTTACGTCGTGTCCAATTGGCGGCTAAAAACCGCTCTTGGACGTGTCAAAATATTTGTGTTTTAAGTAGTCTCATTACTACTTTATTCTTTAATTAACATACATATATTATTAAAAAAAAAATATAGCATCTAAGAAACTATGGAACCTACTAAAAGTTATTCGTCGTAAAATCGTATTACAAAACAAATTAAAGGCCTATTTAATAAAGTATTCAATAATTCTAACAGCTACTTACTAAACACACAATAATTAAAATAGTCAGTTAAAAAGTTGAATAATCAAAGCAGAAGCCTAACAATTGAAATAGTCAATAAATCTAATATATACGTACTAAAAACTTTACTAGTAACATCCAAAGTAGTAAGTAAATTGTTAAATAATCAAACTAAAGCTAAATCTTACATTTAAATACTAAAAGTACATATATAATTATCATTCAAATTGGTACAATATTTGCAATATTGCAAATCCAAATCTTTACGTCTTATTTCGTAATGTTTCAATTTTCAGAAAAGATTTTCATGATATACGCTAACAGTTCCAGATTATCCGTTAGGCCAATTCGGCACCGGCCTATAGGCCCCACGCCTTTTAGGGGCCTCGCGACAGGAAATCATTACAATCGTATTTTTTTTTATTGTTTCTTATAAACGAAAAAACCGGTTGTGTCAATCAAAGACTTTTCAGGCAATTAGACAACCCCCCCTCTCCCCCCCCGCCAACTGGACTGGTCGACTGTATTTTACGATTTTGGATATTGCACGATTAGTTTAATTGAGCAACTTTCATAGAATTATGACTTATGGAATTCTTTATGTAGTGAGGTGACTGACTTCAAGAAGCTGGCAAAAAGTGTCGTGTAAATTTTAATGTTTGATTGTTTATTTAATTTTATTACTGTACCCGAATGGTACAAAGCATATGATTATTTATCAGTTTTGCGGATTATTTATGAGACTTTCCCCATTCGTTAACATGTATAAATATTGTATTACTGTTAAATTGATATTATATTTTACCTATTTTTTTATATTTAAAAAATCATTTCAGTTATGAATTGAACGACTTGCAATCATGTTCTAAATGTTATTTTAAATAATATTTTAAAAATTATTTTATCAAGACTCGTATAAGCCACTAAATTGTCCATCTTGACTATATTGTAGATTACTAAATAAGCCGGTACAAAGGCACATCTTGTTCTTCTTCTTGTAGTGCCGTCTCCTAACTGAGGCTGGCAAACATCCAGCTGATTTCCGTCTTAGAGACTGCCGCACGGAACAATGCGCGGAACCACTGACGAAGATTTTGCAGCCATGATGTCATTGGCTGCCCAGGCCTCCTATTGCCTTCAATTTTTCCCTGGGTTATTATTTGTAGGAGTTCGTATTTGAGGTTGCGCATTATGTGGCCGATGTATTCAAGCTTGCATCTCTTTATGGTTTTAAGTACCTCTGTGCGTTTTTATTTAAACTTTTGAGGGACTGTTGTATTTCGCACCTTCTAGACCCACGATATTTTGAGCATTCTCCAATACACCCTCATCTCAAAAGCTTCAAGGCGCTTGGCTAGGTAGTCTATTACTAATTACACGTATAGGTAGTTGATTACTAAATACAGGATTACTAAAGACAAGAGTAGGTAGTTGTGAATATTACAGCATTTATAAACTTTGGTTAGTAAACCCAAATATTGTGACGTATCTAAATGTAATTAATAATATTCTGGTATTTTATCATTAGATTATAATTATCAGCTGCTGGGATTATAATAAACGATGAATATGCTGCTGGTTATTGAGGTAGGGGTGTCGATTTTGAAAAATCTTCATGTTGCAAAAAGGGTTATTCATTCGATATATGGACTGTTCTAGTAGATACTGCAGGGACTTTTTAATGGAATGAATTTTCCTACCGCTTGGGGATATAATGTATATTCGCAAAAATCTAAAGCTGGTCTTTGAGGGAATTCCAGAACATAAGTACCACTAAAAGAAAATAAATGTTCAGTTCAAAGGTTTAGATTGAAAAGTGTCGGAACTTTTTTATGGGATAATGTATACCTTTCGCCAATATAATTCATTACGTACTTTTAGAGTAACCAATAAAACGATTTAGGTATCGTATTGAAGATCTACTTTTTAAAAGCATACTATAAGATTAACGACTACTTAAATGATAAAAAAGTACAGTGTAATAAAACAATCGCTTTCTCTGATTCACGTCGCTACAAATAAAATTCTACAATTTTTTTGTTACCTTAGCTATTTGTCTGTTTTTTTTAAATTTTTTATTTGTTGAGTGGGGCTTTTCTAAGGTCTTTATGAGCCTTGTAACACTGCGACCATTGCTGATCTATTGTGCTCGCCACCTACTATAGTTCTGCGCTAAGCCTCGTGTCATTTAAGAACCGCAGCAGGCTTTTGGCGCCAGATTGTTTTACCTCCTCAGGTTGGAGGTAGTGACCACCCAGGTGGTTGTATCTTTTACGCATCAGCGGGCCACACTCGCACATGAGGTGCTGGGGAGTTTCGAAACTCTGCCCCTTGGCAGAACCTGCACATTTTTGTGTCTTTGAGCTTGAGGTTGAACATGTATTTGTTCAGGCCACAATGCCCCGTGAGCGCCCTTACCAGTATGCGTAGATTGTTCCTATTTAGCGATAGGGCCTCACGGGCCGTCTTACGGTCGTAAGGCTTAATAAGCGCTTTGGAATGATTTAACCCTGGCGTGTTGTTCCAGTGGTTGACGGATTGTTCTAAACACATTTGTTTGAGCATTAGGTTTGCAAGGCTTTTTGGTACGCCACAGCAAGGTTCAGGGCCGTATAACGTTCCCTTTGCTCCCGTCCTAGCAAGTTCGTCGGCTTTTTCATTTCCCTCGATTCCTGCATGGCCGGGAACCCATCTTAGTATTACCCTGTTCTTTTCGCTATTTGTCTGTTTCTTGAATTCTCTATTTTATCTGTTTTATGTGTTCAAACAAAGTAATTTTTTTTTGAGAAAACTCATACTTAATAAATTTTAAAAAAAAGTTGTTTTTTTTTTGTCAAATTTGTAAATTATATCTATCAAAGAAAAATTGGAAATGCGTGCGCTGAGCGGTAGGTAAAATATCGCTTATATACAATATTAGCGATATTTTACCTACCACTAAATAGCGCATTGTGCTCATAGATTTTTATACTATTAAAAAATGTATATATATTTTTTATTTTTGTTTTTTTTTTTTTTAATCAAAAGTTGCCTAGTTCGTCGTACTGATTCACCAAATACAAGGAAGTCACTGATTAAAAACTCATCCTGTAGAATTACTGTCTCTCGAAATTTGATTGCTTTCATTTGATATTGAGAATATTACATATACATAGTACTTATAGTCGTTGAATATTTCTAGCTACAAAATAATAGTCGTATATCCAATGCACACCTATGCTATTGTGTTGTATGATACGCTCACTATTTTTCTGCAACGAGCGATGAGTAATTATTTATAGCGTCACTGTGCACAGCAGATCAAATTAACTTTAACGTGGACATGAATTAATACAGGCGACGCAAAACGATGTTATATTTTTCGCGCAAACCCTAAAAATATCTGGAATATTTTCAGGCAAGGGGACGGCGAAATTATTTCACACAATAATCTGATAGTAAATGGTAGTACCATTTATTGCCTTATAGAGAGTATTAAGACAAACTTCACACGTATGCTGTCGAACAAATGTGGCCTCAGAAATACTCTGAAAGGTTATGTTGAGCGGCTCTCTCACTTCAACCTAATATACTTAAAAACACGTAGGTCGATAACTGATATAACGTGCCTCCATAAGCTTTTGCACAATCGACTAGACAGCCCAGCTAGTCTAGAAAAAGTTCAATTTCGTGTGCCACCGCGACTAACGAGGAGCTCTCAAACATTTTCGGTTGTCGCTTGCAATAACAACATCGGGACGAATAGACCTCTTACCAGAATGTGTCGCGTTTTTGATAAATCGTGTAAAGGATTAGATATATTTTATGATTTCATTAATTTTATAAAAGACTCGATCATACCTAGCCTATCTTCTACTTCTTAAGATTTCACTAACTGCCATCCTAATGTACTGTATTATATGATTACTATATTATAACATACTATTGTAGTATATCATATTATGTATAATAAATATTATTATCCAATTACTCATACTTCTATTTTGCTCTATCCAAATAGTCTTCTTAACAACTCATTTAATTATTACTTTTCTTACCCTTGTATTATTACTAGCTTTATTATATTTTTTTTTCTACTATCAACGTGTTCATGTTATTTCTGTTAATTTGTAATGCAAGCATTGCAAACTGTTCATAGGATAGTAAATTTGTTTGGTTTGTATATGTTTCTAAAATACTAGTATTGTATATTTACTATCTGTGAGTTCGCTATAAAATAAAATGAAATAAAATAAACTTAATAAGTACAAAGGAGCAGCCGTGGAAATCACCGACCGGGATCGGGTGCATTACAATGTTATTATTAAACTCCTGTAGGGTGAGCGGTGGACTCCGGACTAACGACCGGTTGATGTAGGATTAGGACAACATAATTACTTGTCTCATTGGTTATCTCTTTGTTCTGGCACGCGCGCGATAACGTCGAAATAAAACACTGTAGTAGTCTGTATTCATACGTTGTCTAATTGATACTGAATATTCGCGGGCCATTTGCTCCGTGGCTGGCTAACGATAAGAGTACAATATGCATTCTTATACTACTTCTATTGACATCGCCAATTTTTAAAACTTTAGTTTATTAAAAAAAGTAATGTCTCAGTAATTGAACAACACATGTTTTCCACTCGTTCCACCTTTTTTATTTACTTGTGACAGGTATTACAGGAAAGATGAATATCGTTTACGTACTGAAGTTCTACGGCAACAGTTTCTATTAAGCAGTATTAAGCAGTTTTTAAGAAAAGCCAATAAGGTTCGTATTTTGTGTCCCATGTTGTTTTCAAAATACTAAAAATCGTACTTATTTCAAATAAATTGTTATAAAAAAAAAACAGCAGCTAAGGACATATTTTGAGCACAGTATCCCTTAGGGAAGGAGGTTGACCGGTTTGAAATGCATATTTGACGATGAGCGCGGATGGCAATAATATATAAATATAAATCGCCTTAAATAAGTGCGATTGCATCGTTTACGCAAATATTACTGAACCGCGAAAATTATATGTGATTTTGGCCCATCAAGGCATCTCTATACCAAATTTCAAGTTTGTAAGTCCAATATTTTGAGATCGAAATATGATTAGTGCCCCTCCTGTTTGATCTATTACAATCACAACCTTTTAAATTCTTGCCAAAACCAAATGATGACTACATGCCGACCTCAATCATACATACATACAGACATACTTCCATATGGAAATGGTCTAAATCGCCTTAGGGGAGCATAAAACAGTTATTTCCGTATTCATCTTGAAAAAAATGCGCGTTCACAAAACATTCCCTCCTTGTTAGTTAGTAAGCAGGGAAAGTTAAAACAATTTAGCTAATATTTGTCTATCAACCGCGCTGCCAAGACGAGTGCACCTGCATAGCGCAATTAGAGCTGTCATCTACAATAGGCGAACTCGTCACCTCAGAAAGTTTTAATCAAAATTATCGTTCTGTCTTCCGTGAGGTGAGCGCAGAAGAATTGGGACGAAAAACAATCCACAGTCTAGCTACGCCATCGTCAGAGGCCAACGACTTACAGCGAGGCACCGGGGAAGGTTTCCAGCGGGCAGCCTCGTCCCCTGACTACCAATTTGGAAGAATATCTTCACCTGGAATTAACCTTCAGGATACCTCCTACCTTCTGACTGGTTACAGGATCGAGATCACTTGCGCAGACCTCACCCTTATGAAGCAGTGATACGGTGTCAACCGAATCTATCTCGGACCATGGCATCCTTTGCCCGGCTTATTCATACGGGATCGTCTGGCCGAATGGTCGTTTCAAGAGCAGTTGCCGTAAGGTTAACAACCACCCCCGCTCTATAGGAAACATTACTGTTCCCAGACTCCCCCGGCTGTTAGTCGGAGTGCACAATTGATTAGCTGACGCCGCACGGCGTCAGCTAATCGGTTGGTTGCGCAAACCATCGAGGAACGCCCGGAAATTGACTCCTAGGGGAGACCCTATCCTACCCTGGCGTTTCCTTCTGCGTGCAGGCCGCCTGATGGGTGTTGAACCGTGAGTATAATCTACCCTGAACGAAATGGGTCTTCGTGACCAACTACAACAGCAGGGCATAGCGCAGATAGAGATTGTTGAAGCTGTGGGCGAACCCGCCCGCCTGCGCCGCCTATGTCAACCCGCTCGCATTTAGGTCAAGTCGCTCAGGTCTGCGAAAATGCCTCTTTTTAATTATTGCGAATATGGTAATTTATCAAAGTTGTGTGGATAGTTCCGTGGAAATGCGCTGGCTGCACTTCGGGCTGCTCCCCGAGATTACGGATAAGTGAGTCATTTACATATTTATTTTCGGGAAACATACAGTGCTTCGTTAGTTATTACAAATAATCTTGGTACAATGTTTAACTGGCCGATTATTCGATTCCTGCAATAATGTCTTACATTAATTCCTTATACGATAAATTATCAAAATTTAATTTAATTTAATCAAACTACTTTATTTTTAGTCGCAATTTCAATAATTGTAAGCAAGAATAAAAGGGATAGGAGAGCGACGGGATATATCAATTGATAGTATAGTTAGTCCGTATTTGTGACTTGACACTTGACAATAATTACATTTAGTTAATTATGTATAAAATAAATTAATATTATTATACTAAATAATTAGATTTACAATTTTATATTTGCATCATATGGAACCTTTTTAACCTATTTAATTTATTGGCCAATTTCTTTGTTTTTATTACTATGTTTCTTATGTATATATTTAATACTAATTAGTTATTTATATATTTAATTTTTGATTTTTAAGAATGAATGAGCGATCGGAATGAATGTAAAATAAAATTAAATTGAAGTTACTATGTCTTAAATACTGTCACCTCAGAATAGATATAAAATCTAGTGGATTCATAAAATCCACACAAGTGTCATCCTATTTGCTCGTAAAAAAAGTTTAAAAAATATTATTTACTTATATTTTTGTTTTCGCCAAAATCATTTTTTTGCGTAATTAATTCTATCGTTTTAATTATTCTATTCTCTATTGTTTCAATTAATTTTCACTTATACTTTTGATAATCTAATTTTGATAGATATATATACATCGTAAACAAGGTACTGATAACGTTAATTTACTTTCAAGAGGGCATGCGTATGTGTGATCACCAGATATAGCACCTTAATATTTGTAATTAAGAATATCTTCTACCGTATTTATGTCAGTGCAATGAATTTTCCTCATCTAGAATTAAAATCACTGAGAATTTCTCGCTCCGAGAGCTTTAAATACAAGTGAAGGGGCCTTTGAATGAACGGAAACAGATGGACTAGATGGAAAGTACCTATAAAGATTACTAATACCCTGTTTCATTAATCCATTTAAATTGAAACCGTTTCAATGCAAATAAATCTCAATTTGAAGATAACGGGGGATACTTATGGAAGCTGAGGTGATCTCCCTTCCCTCGACTTCCCCTTCCGTCCTCCCCACTTTTCTTACAGTCAGTAGCGGTCCGAGGAGATTCTTATCGCGGAGAAATGGAGTAGGGATGTCCATCGTGTTAGATAGAGTTTATTAAAAGTATTTTTTTGTCAAGGAAACATCGGAAATAGGTAAAACATATAACAGTATAAATTGTTTGGTTAAAGTTTATTGTAATTCAAATAAAATAATTTGGCTATCTATACACTGATAAAAGAATAAAAAAAAATAATTAAAAAAATACACAATATAAAGAAATCAAATTAAATTGAATGTTTATATAAAATTTCACGTTTAAAAAAAAAGAAACTGAAAATATAAACCATTAAATGTAAAAGTAATGACCTAAATATTAAAATGAAAAAATGGAAACCCAAACATAATACAAAAATGACGAAAATCTCTATAAAAAAATAATTATTAGAAATCTTTTAAATAACCTCTCAAAAAAACAAACAATAAAACAAAATGAACTATTTTTAAATCATGTTACAAAATGAGTAAATAAATTTTACAATAAAAAAAATGCCAAAAAATGAATTTAAAACTAAAATACCGAATAATTTAAATTAATAAATAATTAGCCAAAAAAAAAAAACGAACAACGGTCAGGTCTACGCGATCAAACAACTGAGCGCGACAAAAAATTGAGAGAAAGAGTCACAGGCCATCCAAAGCAAGATGAAGAATCGCATCGCATCGCATTCGCACAAACGAGGAGGTTTTAACATTTAATATTTCATTACGGCCTTTTGATGCAACACAATCGAAAAAGAAACGCGAAAACCACGGCCGGTTGAAAACATTCTAGGCAATGTTTTTAGTCTTAGCTTTTCGAATTACCTCCGAATAAAGTTACAATAATAATGATGGTTATCGAGAGTTATTGCGTGATGACCTCAAATACGCCGGTACTTATTTGTCGGTAGGTAACTATTACCATAGTAAAATAAGAATAGTATAACATCTCCATAGTACGCACCTATTTCGCACTCATACAAGCGCCCGTTGTCCGTACGCTACCACTACATAGATTCTCGGGCGCCTAGGTGCTAGCCTGTCAGGGCTGTCGCGCTACAGCTAAGTATACAAAAGTGGAATGTTTTCTGTACAGGCTGTAATGCAACCTATCAGAAATTACATTTACGAGTATTTACATTTACATTACGAAATTACATTTACGAGGTAACGTTAATTGTTAATTTGCGTAGGTAAACATGTGTCTAGGTAAGTAGGCAGGTAGGTAGTAGTAGGTATGTAGGTAGGTAGGTAAGTAGGTAGGTAGGTAGATGCGTTTTTGTTAAGTACCTAATTTAACTTACTAAAATGTAGGTATTTTGAACACATGCAACAAGTGATGAATGCTGTCACACAAAGTCAGGACTAACTCATATATATTCTGTTACAGTACAATTTTGGGAACCGACTCTTGATCTATAAACCAAAAATTTATAAACGTATATAATAATTATAAAGAATTGCATTTCTGCTTTAATGGGATCACAACTTGTCAATTGTATATTTGTTGTGGCAACCCTGGTGGTTCGGCGAAGCGTAGGTACTTATTTTGTAAACGAACTCGAGATGTCATACTGATGTTATTTTACTATTCTATTACGCATCGGTCTAATGTGCCGCGCAATATAATGGACTTCATTTTTGTGACATGCATGGAGTAATGCGTACGCCACGCATTATATTGCTAGTCTGACAATTTGTTCCATGATATGTATTGCACCCACTGTCTACTGATGAATTTTCGGCGTTTCCAAAACACTTTAAAGGTACTAATTAAAATTATAATTTTCCTAGTACGCAAGCGTCAGGTATCCCGGAGTCTGGAATGCTGACTCTACCCCAGCATTCTAAGGCCAAAATACTGCCCGATCTAAAAGTATCAGCTTTTACAAAATTGCACTTTTTAGTCGCTGCCTCTTGTACTATATACTGCTCCAATAACAGTGAGTCTTTGTTCATAGTCTATGCAATAAAACAAGCTGTGTGTAAGGTACTAACACAATTATCTTTTATTTAAAAGGCCTATGCACATGCCATTTTGCACGGAATATGATATCGTTTCAATGTCCGCCGCGGCTTCGCTCGGTGGCACGGTTCCGAGAGGTTCAATTTTCAATGACTCGTCCGCATAGATCCGGCTGATTTTGTGCAATGACCTGGGTTATGTTAACTTTGACGGCATCAGTCGATTGCGATTTATTTGCATAGACCTGCGACTTCAGAAACACGACCTTGGTGGCCGATTCGTGCCACCTCCGCGATTGATAACCATGCACTAACGAACACTCACTTCCATAGTAAAGTTTTAGCGTGCTGCTCAATCGTGTAACTCACCATGGTGATTTTGAATCGGTGCCAGAATAATTAACAACATATTTGAGAGACGTCGCCGAAACAACATGGCCGCTACAGACTGTCAACTTTGACCTGCCCTTGTTGCAAAACCCAATACGTGTAAGGTTTAAAAACTGTTAAAAAGAACTCGTGGGGGCGTGCAAATTGCAAAATAAATCTGCCACCAAAGTGAGCGGGTAGTGGTTTTTCCTTTCCAGAATGTACTTATTTATGGTACTCTGACGGAATTATGTATAATGCATTACCTGGTTGGAATTTATTTAGTATAGAGGTCTTATTTTCGCATACTAAATTTAGAACTCAAATTTCTGGCGTAAAACGGCATTAAAAAAACAACCCACTTTTTATAAATCATTCGGGGAAGATTTTTGCAAAAATGTCGAAAAAGTAATTTTCCTCGTTCTACGAATCATAGATGGTTTTCCTCAAACACGTATTCCATAATATTTGATCCGATTTACAAACTGATAATTATTTTAAAAATACCACCTTTCTTTAGTGTTCGATATTCGTATAATCCTGGAGTACGTGTTTATCTATCTAAGTGGAATAATTGCCCTGAATTTCGGTGGTATCCTAATACACTACGGAGATGTGCAGTTGACCGGATAAATCTTCCACCCTCTATTCACCCTGTTAGGGGTCGACTTTCTAAAAATCCTTCTTAGCACAACTTTGTGAATTCAAAGGAAACCTTCTTGAAACTTTTAAAGCCTCTAGCCATATTAGCTTTCGCTTGAAAGTTCATAATTACAGGTACTTCTCTTTATAAATAAGTCAAAAAGCTTCTACTGTTACTTTGCACATTTTAATCGATCTTGTTTTGCTTGTTTGCGCCTGGCGGTGGGCGTTGGCACCATTTTAATAAGAGGGTTCCACGTACATAGTAGGGAGTTTGAAATCGTATTCTCTATTAAAGTTCGAGGTCTTCTTACTGGGACCCACCGCGCGCGGCATATCACTCGCTCGTGCGGTGCGTCTCTCCCTTTCACACCTTCTTTGGCTGATTGGCCTGGCAATTGCCGCTTGCACCACGTACAACACATTTTGCGTAGACATCACCATTTCAGTGGCTTTCCAGATCATGCAGAGAAAGTAATATGGTTCTTAAGATTTAGGTCCCTAATGGTTCCGCGTAGCTTAAGTGGTGTTGGCCAATTTTTATGTCACCTTGACTCGCTTAACTCACAATACAACTTTTATCCAAGAGCCTCCTCGAAGACGGATATAATCTATGAGGCCGCTATGACTTTCTGCAGTCGGAGGCGGTTTGATCACGTGGTGCACTGGCCGGTATGCTAGACATGCTGCCCATTCTGCGAATAACCGGGGGGGAGGGGGGGTCTGGAGACGTATGTTTTCTAGAAAGCGAGGTAGTTGTCTACCTGAAGTCACCTATCCTTAAAACGATCCGTTGGACACGCAATATCGAGTGATCATGATGGGCAAAGGGCGCCTCGGTCCGTGATATATTGAAACTGATTCACCGTTTACGTCAGATAGAGGCTGCGCAAGCGAACTCGAATGCGTGGCCAGACTATAAGACTAAGAAATTCGCCCAAATCTGGTAGTAAGTGCGCGAGGTCGGCCCGCTGATGTCACATCTTAGTGCCTCGCCGTAAGGTATGCATTCTCTCACGGGCATGTTAGGCTTACTGTGTTGTCACGATGAAAGTTCAACTCATTAATGCATGTCGTATTAGAGTTATAAACATCCGAAACATTTATATATTCTATGGCCAAAACACTGTCTGATCTGAATGTACCAGCTTTTCCAAAACTCTTGCACTTTTTGTCGCTGGATTTTGAACTAATAACAAATATTATATTCTATCGATGGTGGTGAGCGGTTCGTGCATCTTGGGCTACAAGATCTACGTTGTTCTCGGATCGGCTAACCTCAGAATTTAGCTCCTATTCGGAAGCCTCCTCGCGTGGAAGGCTACCCCAGGTGAGACCCTCGCGTCTTAGGCCTCAAAGCTGGTGGACCGGACTCTCCCGGCGGGATTGCATCCCGGCGCTACTGAACGGCTTGCGCACCGTTCGGTGAAGCCAATCGGTTGTGCATTCTGGCTAATTGCTGAAGGAGTCTGGAGACTATGGAAAAACACTGTTTCCTAAGCATCGGGGGTGGATGTTGACCTTGGGCCACTCGATTCCGTGTGGCACTACGGGCAAAGAACGCCCAGGTCCGCGATAAATTCTAATTGAATTACCGCTGTAAAACAACAGGTGGAGGTCGCTTAAACGACGTCGGACCCGTAACCATCTTGCGGTGTCGACTACAACGGGCGAGCCCGTCACCACAGGACGTTTTAACGATTAGTCGTTCTGTCGCCCTGCAGTGAACGTAGAAGACTTTGGACAGTACAATTCTACGTCCAGCTAACGTCACAACCCGTGAGAGTCCAACGCCTTACCGCGAGTTAGCCAGGAATAAACCCGGCGGGCTCGAGATACTCGCGCCCTCACTTCCAATTGTGACCAGATTTCTCCGGTCTCTCGATTGGTTCCGAGTTCGAGGTCGCTTGCGCGGTCCTCTCCTATACGAAGCGGTGAAACGGAGTGCACCGAATCTATCGCGGACCAAGGCGTCCTTTGCCCGACTCTGACTCTGTAGGAAACAATACAGTTCCCAGACTCCCCCGACTGTTAGTCGGAGAGCACAATCGATTGGCTTGCGCCGCACGGTGTGCAGACCGTCCAGGGGCGCCAGAGGTTTGAATCCCAGGGGAGACTGGTTGACCCAGTGTCCTACCCAGGATTCGCACCCCATGCGGGGAGGCCGTCGGATGGGTGCTGACCCGTGAGTGTGACCGACCCTGAACACATGGGTCATCGTGGCCACCTCATCATGGGCCCGTTAGCCCGTTAGACCCGTAACCAGTAGGGAGGACGGAGGTATCCTGAAGGTTAATTCCAGACCAAAACTGGTAGTGAGGGGGCGAGGCTGCCCGCTGGGTACCATTCCCGGTGCCTCTCCGTATGGCGTCGGTCTCTAACGGCGAGCTAGACAGTAGATTGTCTTTCTCTAAGTCGTCTACGCTCATTCCACAGCTAAAAGAATTATTACATATCGTTATAACAACCTGGGATGACGGGTGCGCTGGTCTGGTACCATTGCATTCCGGTACTACTCCCAGTATGGTGTCGTTATAGCTAGGGGGCTAATGGGCTCTTGTTGAGTTGGCCACGAAGACCTATTTGTTCGGGGTCGGTCACACTCACGGGTCAACACCCATCCGGCGGCCTCCACGCATGAAGTGCGAGCCCGGGTAGGACTCTGGCCTTAGGGCTAGTTTTCCCTCAGGAGTCAACCTTCTCGCGCTCCTGCGGCGCTCCTCTTGCGGCGTAAGCCATTCGATTGTGCATTCTGACTAACAGTCGGGGAAGTCTGGACACAGTACTGTCTCCTCTAGAGCGGGGGTAGTTGTTGACCTTACGGCGACTGCTCTTGAAACGACCATCGGCTACCCGATTCCGGGTGAAGAGCCGGACAAAGGATGCTGTGGTCTGCGATAGATTCGGTTCACACCGTTTTACCGCTACGTAAGAGTACCGCGCAAGCAACCTCGTTTCTTTAACCAGTCAGGAGGTAGGAGGTATCCCGTAGGTTAATTACAAACTGGTAGCCAGGGGCGAGGCTGCCCGCTGGGTATCTTTCCCGGTGCCTCACCGTAAGGCGTTGGCCTCTGACAGGCAGGTGGCGGAGCTTGACGGTGGACTGTTTTGTCGTGCGCTCACGTCACGGGAGACAGTACAATAAATTTCGTTAAAACTTCCTGAGGTGACGGGTTCACCAGTTGTAGTTGACAGCTCTAGTTGGGGTGACGGGTTCGCCCGTTGTAGTCCACACCGCCCTACTGTATTCTATCGATATTTTTTGTCGTGAGCAGCGTCCGCTTAGATAGATTCGATTATCTCCCGTCTGATTTTACGAGCGCATCCCGCGACTCCCGGATAATCAACGTCTCATCTTGCGACGATATTGCTTTACGACGCGTATCGCCACCGCCTGATGATAAACTCACCTAAAACGATCACGAGGGTCGCAATAAATGCGATCGTATACTCTAATAGGTCATTACATTAATTGCGCGGGCGATTGATGGCTTATTAAACTCACTATAAGCGGAAGAGACGAAGCTCGAAACTCGTTGATAAACGCGGTTTATGGTCTTATTTAGTTGTTGAGGAGAGCGCTTTCGTTTTTATTCTTCCAACTATTGAAATCGAAGATTAACGCGTTTTAGGGATTGGAAATAAAACCGAATCGGAGTCTACCGCGTGAAGTTTTAAGCGCCCGAAGTTTCGGCGATGTCACGACCGCTGTTTTATTTTACATATTCATTTTATTTTACAGTAAACTTACAGATAGTAAATAACGATACGACTCTGTCTGAAACCTAACTAAACAAAACGAATTTATTATAGAAATAACATTCAACAGTATAGAAATAACATGAGCACGTTGATAGTGATAAATAATAATATAAGGATATGGAAAGTAATAAGAAGGTAAGTTGTTAAAAAGGTATGTAAGTTCTAAGAAGAGGGGGGGGGGTATATTAAGCGAAAATGAAATAGGAATAATTGAATATAATTATTTATAATATAATGGTATGGTATAATATAAATTTTATATAATATAATGGTATTGCATAATATAATTGTTATATAATACAGTAAAATAGGATGGCAATTAGTGAAATCTCAAAAATTAGGAGATAGACTAGATATGATCGAATCTTGAATTAAATTAATGGAATAATAAAATACGTCTAAAATACGTCATTTTATATCAAAAACATGACAATTTCTGGTAAGAGGTCTATTCGACACGATATTGCTATTGCAAACAACTTATTAAATTATTTCTTTTCTTACCCTTATATTATTATTAGCTTTATTATATTTTTTTCTACTATTAACGTGTTCATGTTATTTCTATGTTAATGTGTAATGCAACCATTGCAAATTATTCATAGGATAGTAAATTTGTTTCGTTTAAATATGTTTTTAAGATATAGTATCATATATATATACTATCTGTAAGTTTGCTATAAAATAAAAATAAAAATAAATAAATAAACGACAACGGAGGATGTTTGAGAGGGTAGACTAAAACGCTGTATTTCTCAGGGTAAGTAGCACACTGCTACTGTTTCCGCGAAGATTATAGTGGTAGGGGGAGGGGGGTGTGGGATGTCGGGGCGCAGTGGGAAGAAACCGTACTTTTTCAATGTTTATGTCGATGGATAGACTTATTAAAAATATTTGGCATTTGTGTTTTTTTTTCAAAATTTTACTTAAGGCAGAAAAATATTTTCAGATTTGATCAAAAAGAGCTGAATTGTGCTGATCGATCCTGCCTCGAAACCTTTTCTTTTATAATCCTTGTCTTCTCTACATATTGAAATGTGCATATTGAAAATGTGCATAAAAATGCCATTATGCGGGATGAATGGATCGGATAAATGATAAAAATGACATATTTCAAAGCATGCTTTTTTATTATGTTAAATTATTGAAAGCCAAATTTAACATGGAATGGTATGTACAACTGCAAAATAACAAAAGTAATTATTTCAAAACTAACTTAGAAATAAAAGAAACTAAATTACAATTTAAACGTAGATACTTATAATTAATATATTACTTTAATGTACCTACTACTGTTTTCTGGATTTAATATATTTACCATTTAGCTCATATGGTTCACATTTTTCGAGCTTCTTTAATTTAGCGATTATACTTATATTAAATATAGTTGTGCTAAGAAAAACATCCTAATAAACTATATACAATAGAAATACGCATGCTACGCTGGTAAGCAAGTGTCACACTATTAGACAAAATCTGAAATGATTACAAAAGGGGAAATCGCTCCGATAATTGATAGTCAAAAAAAGATGCTTACGATGGTACAGTCACGTCCAGCAACATCCACGTGACCTGCCAGCGACAAAACGTGCTCGTGGAAGACCACCCATTACTAGGTTGACGACGGTCGAAAAAGACCTGGGAGAAGCTCAACTCGACGCCGACACAGCACAAGATCGTGCTCAGTGGAGGAGAAAGACAAAGAAGGCCGACCCCAAGTAAATGGGACAGTGTCTACGAAGACAAATTGTTGTGCTACTGGTAGCTCAGCCATAATTTACAGCAGATCCGATTCCACTATCACCTTCAAATCATCATTATCAATATGACCTCTTCGATCATCCACGGTGTCGTTATCAAGGTCGAAGTTATAAATAATGCACGGTGCTTTCGCTAGGCATTCAATATTCGGTCCATACGCATTGATATTGCGTGCCGACTGTGCTGTGTTCCTGCCACGATGAAAATTAACCTGGAAATTAAAAATTCGAAAATACCGCGATTTTCAACCACATATCCGAGAAATAAAAAAACTAATGAAAGGCGAATAAATAACTGATATTGAAAAAAGGCATATCATTACTTTTAATTTAACATGTATTTCAATCTGGAACTCGAATTCATATCGAATTTCAAAACTGTCAGTGGGAAAACGGTTACATGCGTACAAAACATAATAATTTAATAAAGTATTTAGAAATTCAAAGTATGTAAAACGTCAACAAAGTCCTATTTAGCGACTAAATTAAATGTATACCTATATGGGAAAGACTGCGTGTTTCAGAACATTTCGTCATGCGATATTTTATGCACTTAGTTTTACCGACAGTTCTTGTGCTCATTACGAAAGTTGCACAGGAAGAATAGGAAGATATTCGGCCAAATGATGTAATTCCGTCTCCTCTAATTAGCATCCGGCTTGTGTTCGCGGCATATGGCCCTAATTAGCAGTTCGCTCATTAGTCAGCTTCTCGATTGACTTTATACAGTGAGAGCGACTAATTATAATACGTCACCAGCTTGCAATTACCAGTTTGTAGACAAATTGCATAACATGTATGTAACAGCGCCATTATTCCGAATCTATTTGTGTACGTTAGAGTACCTTCCATAGTGCCTCAAATTTCGCATCTTGGGCCTATACTGTTTAAAATTGGGTCCTTAACTAAGTAATTGCTGTTTTTTCACACTAGCACCTTTGAACTTGGATAACTTAGGTTTGAGTTGGAATGTCAAATTGCAATAAATTTTAATTCAAGTCCATGTTATTATTTCTTAAGAATCAGCTATTTATTTGTCTTTCCGTAGTTTGTTTTTGCTCAAAACTTTTCGTTTGTGCAACCGTGTTAAAGTTGAAAATTTGCATTATTTTCAAATATGAGATCCTATGCTGGTGTCTATTATTATTGCTTCTCTCAGTCTGGGTGTGCACTTACCGTAAATGTGTACCGTTAAGAACTGCAAACAATGATGGAGGAGCTCGTGATTAAATAACTGAGCCTGGTCAATCGGCCTGATCTACATTTGTTATACCTTTCTAATTCGTGTCAATTCACAGAGTAAACCACTAAAAGTATGGATGAGCGCTCGCAGGTCGACGTGCTTTATACCGATTTAACCCGTTGAGTATGATACGACCAAATCTGGTTGTGAAACAATTATCCGTTGAGTATGATACGACCAGATCTGGTTCTGCGTTTTTTTCACTTCTTTGACGTTCTCATATTTATTCATAATTATCTAATTGTTTTACAAAATGATATTTCAATATTCTATATTCGAAATTTCAATGCAATCATTGTGCAGTTGTTCTTTTTATGATTGGTGTAGTAGTTTCGTAGTTATAGTACTTTAAGGTCGATGTCGCCGAAAATCCTGCAAGAGACAGATGCATCCATGAAAATACCCATTTACTCCAAGGGTTAATAAAAGCTTTTGATCGGGTTGATCATGCTATTTTAATTAATAAGCTCAAAAAAATCGGTATACATGACATTTCATGACATTTCATGACATTTCATGACATTTCATAACATCTCCGTGTTCCTTCCAAACTCAATAGATTTAACCCTGCTCTTCATGTTCCTCATGCTGGTACCAACTATAGGCAAAATGCATTTCTGTGGCGAACAAGTGACAATTTCAATGACATGATTAAACGCTTTGACTTTGATCTATTCTGTACGAGTGTTAACTCAGCTAGGCAGCGGCTGAACAGTGAATTTTTTTAGCATTAATTGTTGAATATTTTTTGATGCATTCTTAATCGATAGCTTTAATTGAAAGATCACATATGTTTCTACAACGTTATTTAAACGTGAAAACCTTCAATTGGCTCTCTGCTATGTTACTCCGGCATTGTTAAATTATAATTAGCTGTTGGTTTTCCTGAAAATAAATAAATAAATAAATAAATAAATTTCATGATATTTCATGACATTTCATGACATTTTTCATATTCTTCAGTATTATCGTCAGGCTAGCCGTAGGAATGAAAATCACAACGCCATCTGTTCAACACTCGAGCATTTGTTTCTAGGGGGTGTTTATGCATGCATACTAATGTATAACGATGGCTTATTCAATAAAGGCGTTTTTTTATGCATATACATAATTGCCTAATTGCAAAAATAAGGAGATTGGCCGCCCGCGAACAACAGAAAAACTACCGATCGGTGGTACGGGCATTCCAGCGATTAATAATCATATACAGAAACTTATTAATCATCATGTCCATAAAAAACATTGGTTTTTACTCCCTTGTGGTTTTTACTCTCATGTCCATAAACAACATTTTTTTACTCCTTTTATAATTCTTTTGCGGATGACCTTACTTTATCTGAAGGTGAAATTGATAGAGGACTACCTGTCCTTTTAGAGTGTCTTGGATACTGGTTAGATAATATAAAATCGAAGACTATCGCGGTTGTTTGACATTATAAATAGGATAGAAAACGAATTTACCGCGTGAAATTTGTAGGACCCGACGTTTCGGTGACGTTGCAGCCGCCGTTGTCTAGGGTAGACTGAAGAGCTGTCAGTCCGTTGTTTTGCGGGTAGGCCGCAAACCGCTGCCGCCACTGCGTAGGTTATAACGGTGGTGGGAGGCCGGGCTCGGAGCGCGGGAATTTTTAAAATCCGTCTTGCACACAACACTCACTGTATCCTGTTTTACGTCTTTGCGTTCGGCGTTCGGCGGCGGGAACATTTTAAGAAGAGGGTTCCACGTAGAAGAGAGTTTGTAGCCGTCATCTCTATTGAAGTTCGGAGTTCTTCTTATTTCAATGGCTTCCCGGATCATGCGAGGAAAGTAGAATTGTTCCTTGGATAGAACAATGGGATTTTGAAACTGCATCCAGTGGTTACTTCCGCTATCCAATATATGTTCGCAGATCGCCGATTTTTCTCGCTGAACGTTTTTAACAGCTTTGATGTGTTTTGTCAGTCGCGTGGCTATGGGCCGTTTCGTTTTTCTAGACAACGGCGGCTGCAACGTCACCGAAACGTCGGGTCCTACAAATTTCACGCGGTAAATTCGTTTTCTATCCTATTTATAATGGTTAGATAATGTTGTTTAAATAAACTAAATTGAAGCATTTGAAAATGTTACAATATAACTTTTACCCGAGAGGCGAATAAGTTTGCTTGAATTTTACATTCCTGGCAGAGGGAAAGTCTTGTGAACGAGCTAAAATTTTTTTTGAGGTGAAGACGGATACATACATTTGACCCCTCTCGAGACGAATAAGACCATTTCCCGACTGAAATCTCTCCGCGGTGTCTGCTTGCGTGTGTGTGTGTATTCCTCGATAGCGCACAAACGCTTCACCCGATTGAGCTAAAATTTGTCAGGCAGGCATCATTCCGTCATGGCAAGAAATTGTAGTTGAAATCAGACCACCAGAGGGCGTGCTAGTCATACTTCAATCTCCAAATATTGCAGCTAGAAACTTGAAATTCCGTATACAGATGCATAGTTGGACCGAAATCACGTTTGATTAGAATAACTCGTATACAAGCGACTTTTAAAACATCGCCGTATTTAAGATAATACTACATAATTTTTGGAAAAACACCATTTTAATACCACGGCAATACTAAAATATACTGGTTTTGCTATGATAGTCGCTTGACACAATTACCTTAGGGGGTGAGGTGGGGGGAGGTGGGTGGTCTTGGGGGGGGGGGGGGGGGTTGCTGGGTTTGGCGCCCGGCGGGTAGGGATTGGGGGTTATCTGATTGCTGGGAAAGTCTTCGGGTGACAACTGATTTTTTAAACTAAACCAACATTCCCTTAAAGAGACTGGTGTGATACCTGATTTTGGGCTTACTGCTCGACAGTAGGCGTATGTTCGATAAAAACATCGATATGGTTACCGGAATAGCGTATGAAATGTTGGGGTCATTTTCTTAAGAAATTTAAGTGAGTGTGGACTGTTGTATCAACATAGCAGGTTATCCTTGCCAAACAGAGAGCTAAAAGGAAGAAAGAGATAAATTTTAGCAAACTCATACTTACATCACCAATATTTTCCTCGGCATAATAGGCGACTTGGTATCCGTGAAGTCCTGAATGGTTTCGACTCTGCCAGGACACCAGAACGGAGTATGGTTGGATATCTTGAATGGCGAGCTTCAGAATAAGAGGCACGTCGCATAGCTGCTGGGGTTCTAGGTCCAGAAAAATCTGTGAAGATCGTAATAATAATTAGGTAAAACATGGAGTAATTACTGTTATAGCTTTAGGTTTATCGTGAGTAAATAGTAATCTATTTATCTAATAATGTAATAACAGTTAGATGTGATTTTTTTAATCAAAAAATACACAATTTAAAACAAACAAAAATTGTATTTATATAAAAAAAGTATCAAATAAATAAAAATACTGTATAACATCTATTAAGATACCATATCACACAATAAAAACTCAGAATCTTTGTGAAAAAGATCACCTAACATATACTGGAATTCAATTTATAATTTTATAGTTAGAATAATACTTTATTCGTCAAAGTCTGCGACGATTTATTTTATATATTCTATTGTTTTTATTCAATTAAAATTATTTTTAAACATTTTTTAAATAAAACCCCTCAAAAGCATATGCCTGTCTATTTTACCGCACTAACCTCAAGAACAAGGGAGGTTTATGTAAAATACCATCAATATATCTAAAAAGGGGGCTGATGAAAAACAACCTAGTTTACGGGTATTAGACGATATCCCGGACTACAACAATGATAAACTCAAGAACCGCTTGACAGATTCTAATTTGGTATTATTTGTGGGTTATCAGATAAATATTAGGAGAGATATCTGAAATTGAATACTTAAAATTACCTGTCCATGTAATTCCTGTGGTTGTTCGCATCGCAGACCCAACGTACCACCAGCGACGACCTTTCTATGGTCTCTCATCCACTCCCATAGTTCTTGGGATTCGCAACCGCATATCAATGGATTTTCTGTTGAGTTTAAAAAATAAAGATGCTGTAGAATATTTTATAAATAACAAACATCGTATTTCCACTCAATAAAAATCTGTTTCTTAAATTATAATGAAAACTGTGTCAGGATATAGGTATATGAAAATATATATGTCAGGATATAGGAAAACTATGTCAGGATATAGTTATATATACAAAGAATAATCCTTCTAAGTTTATATTGGGATTAATTCATGATAGCTGCGGATCAAAGTTTAATATATCATTATTTAGTTAGGAATTACCCATGAGAGTGTATGCTCAGTCAACCCTTACCTGAAAGGGAATTGAAAACTATTTAAACTGATTAATTTCAAGGGATTCAGAGGGACCCTAATTAATATTTCGGGAGGCCCAAAGTTACCATAGATATATAATATACCTCTATAAGTTTTATTGCAATTATTTTCAGAAGGAAAAATATGTACATAGTAAGAGGAACGTCAAAAAAAAATGATAATGAGTTGTAAACTCTTTGAAATCATTTAAAAATAAATACTGGCATGCACAACTAGTACACCTGTTATTACACTGACAAAATTAGTAACTTGATTCTTACATTGCCTTTTTGTTATTACTGTTTTATACAGAATAACGATGTTTCAATCGTAACTTTGTTGAATTACAAGGATTTTTTTTGAAACCATATTACTAGATTATATGTATCAACACATACGTATGATTCGTTTTATAACGGTAAATATTCCCTAGAATTAACAGTATATTGTAGTTTCGACATGATTTATGTGTCCGACTCTAACCGTACGTATACTACTACATACTGTCATGTATTACGACACGGTAACGACCGTCACGCCAACACCGTTACGTGTCATGTTAATTCATAAGTATGGACCACAGTCCGAGTATATACGTTTTCTTATTGAAACATGCGTATTTCGATGTATTGTAGCGTTATATTTTTCTCAAGTGTATGTTCTAAAAAAGAAAATCCGATTTTATTTTTTTTTAGAGTCATTTGTTTGCATTTTATCAAAACGTGTTGGCGAAAATAGAAAAAACTATTTTGCGCGGTAATTAAATACCTTGGCTTAAAAAAATAGTACGGCGAGTATTTAAGACCTAAGAGGTACAATAAGGGTTAATGCTCTGCCATATTCTACGGTTGCACTTTGGTGTGGCGAGTTTAGGTGTGGAAGAATTTTAACAAACGACGACCCTCGCTAGAGTCGCCTTGCGACGGCAGTCACTGAAGAAATGGTTGGGAAAGTTGAGAAAATTGTTTGGGCGGATCGTCGAATAACAGTTCGTTTTATTGCTGAAGAATAGAAGATTTTGACAGCTTGTGGGCATAATATTTTACACAATCGCTTAGCTATAAAAAGTTATCCGCACGCTGGGTAAACTAGAATGCTTACGGACGCGCTGAAAAGCTAGAGTGAAGGTTTCGCAAACGCTCTTTGAAAATATTACGACAGGATCCTGACCGTTTTTTGTCTCAATTCAAACTATGGACGAAACGTGGCTTCACAATTACGATCCTGAAACAAAACAACAGTTCATGACCTAGAAACGACCGTAATCTGAAACTCTTAAGAAATTCAAGGCTATACCATTCGCCGGTACGATCATGGGCTTTCTTTTCTGGGACAGTAAACGGGTCGTATTGATTGAATACCTTGATCATGGAGCTGGGGGGACTACCCCTCACAACACTCCAGGTTGTTCGGTGTGAGGTGGTGGTATCAACTTACGAGTTATCTCCGTAATGAAAGGTGGTTTTGATGTAAAGTAGAAGGAATTTATTGATCGAAGGTTTGAATATTGCCAGTTATAACGCTTGCCGAATAGTGTGAAGGACTTTCGACTGATTGAAGTGAATTTAATGTGATGAGGAACGTATTTGCCGGTGAGTAACGAGCGCGCGAATTACTTTATCGAGACGCCAGGGTTGCGCGACGGAGGTTATACTGGAATAGTGGATGAAGGATTCTTTCCCAGTCACGAGGACTGGGAAAGGTAACGAAAGGAAACCAAGGAGCCGGATTCGTTGAACGACCTCGTGAGAGGGGTGCCGAATATGCCGTCGCAACATTGGGAGAAGGTGATCACTCGGGGAATGATAATTTGGTTGTGTGAGGGACCACCCCTCACTAGCCCGTTGAGTATGATACGACCAAATCTGGTTCTGAAACAATTATCCGTTGAGTATGATACGACCAGATCTGGTTCCGCGTTTTTTTCACTTCTTTGACGTTCTCATATTTATTCATAATTATCTAATTGTTTTACAAAATGATATTTCAATATTCTATATTCGAAATTTCAATGCAATCATTGTGCAGTTGTTCTTCTTATGATTGGTGTAGTAGTTTCGTAGTTATAGTACTTTAAGGTCGATGTCGCCGAAAATCCTGCAAAAGAGACAGATGCATCCATGAAAATACCCATTTACTCCAAGGGCTAGACTCTAATTGCTCGTGAGTGAGGAGTGGAGCTCAGAAGGTATTCGATGCTTGCCAGTTGTAACGCCTCGAAAGATAAGTCGCGGTGTGTGTAGTGTGTGAGTGATGATGATGTTTGACTCGTCGAAGATTGATATCGCGGATATTAGAGTGACTGCTTGATGATGATGATAACGAGGTATAGACGCGATGTGTACTCACTAGAGGATGATAAATAATTGATCGAATGTATGGATTTTTATACGGTGTGTATGATGCAATGTTCTGCGCGTGGGGGAAATAAGTGTGTTAATTTGAATCGATCAGAAGAAATGATATTAGTCATCGGCTGTGTCTGCATTAATTGCCGAAATTATATAGAATTCAATGTAGGTTGACGCGTGTAATATTAAGTGTGTTTGCAGTTATGGGTTTCTAAAATCTACTTCTTTTGTTGACTGATATGTTGGGCGAAGTACCAACAGTTGCTTTTTCGCCGGTTTATATAGGCCGTGAAATGATGCAATCCAAAATAATTCCGAGTAAAAGTATTGTTTCATCGTGCTGATTCATAGCTGCACGAGTCAAAATAATAGCTGAATTGTGTCTGTGGATTTCACTGGAAATCGATGCATTTGTTGATCGCATGTAATGGACTTAAGGTCCGTTACAGAGCTACTACAGCGAGTGCTGTATATGCTGAATAAATGACAAAAGAAATGCGACATACGTGAGAAACGAAGAAGCAAAATCGCGAAAAATATTTTGTTCAACAAATAACGCCCCAGGACACAACTCCAGAGTTACGATGGCTGCCAATGAAGAAGCCGGCTTTGAATTTTTAGAATATTCTCCATACGCACCGGACCTAGGGCCTAGTGATTTCGATCTATTTTCAATGTTAATGAAAAATCTAAGAGGTTGAAATTTGAAGATGACGACGCAGTAGTAGCCGCAGTGCTGGCATTTCTAGGTGATCGGGATAAAGAGTTCTTAGGAAGTGTATTTTATGCTTAGAAAAAAGATATATCAAGTATAAGAACCTAGAACAGGGAGAGATCAGGTCGTTATAGAGAAATTTTTGTGCCGAAACGTCTACTGTCTTTTGGACAGCGTCACTACAGCTTTCTTGCTCCAAGAAAGGTTAATATCATTAGTAAAAAGGACATATTGGAAATTAGCAGCAACCAACAAAAATTTCACCTTACATTATAGTTAATAAACCCTAGTAGGAGAGAGACGGAGGGAACATTTACCACAATTTAAAAATAAATAAATGTATTTAAATATTTTTTTCCTTTCTTTTTGATATACGCATATTTATATTTACCTTATTTAAGTACTTAATATATATGTATTTTTACTAATTGTTATATATTATTAGTTTAAATGATTATTTATTTTTGATATTATAAATTATTATTTAGTATTACTTGTTTATATTTGTAATATTATTTTGGTGTAGTGTGAATTTCATTTTAACTTAATTTGATTAAGATTTTTTATTTTTATTTTGGAAGTTATGTAGTTTATATAATTATTTGTATTGATGTTCTCCTTAGAACATGTTTTGCCTAGTTAGGAGCAACACAATCTATGTTAAGTGCTAACGGTGTATTTTTTTGTGGACTAATAAATAAAAAGTTGGGTATGTCGAAAAGTTAAAGAACATGAAATCGAAGACTATCGCGGTTGTTTTACATTATTAATAAGATTAAAACGAATTTCTTGTAGCACCCGACGTTTCGGCGATGTTGCAACCGCCGTCGTCCAGTGTACACTGTAAAGGATGTAATGGATGTAATACCACTGCAAACCGTAAAGGATGTAATACCACTGCAAACCCCGGGTGTGTATAAAATCGAATGTAGCTGTGGTTTAAAATACGTTGTACACACCAACCGGTTGTACAAACCAACTCGACTGATGGAGAACATCAAATCTGTTAAAAACGTTCAGCGGGAAAATAGGCGATCTGCGAATATATATTAAATAGCGGAACTAACCACTAGAAGCAGTTTCAAAATCCCATTGTGCTATCCCAAGAACAAATTAACTTTCCTCGAATGAACCGGGAAGATATTGCATTAAGAAGAACACCAAATTTCAATAGAGACGATGGTTAGAAACTCTTTTCTACGAGGAACCCTCTTCTTAAAATGTTCCCAATGCCCATCGCCGAGCGCAAGGACGTATCGCAAAAACAGTGAGTGTTGTGTGCACGACTCATTTTCAAATCCCCGCGTGGCGAACCCGTCGCGCCAACACCGTTAAATTTTGCGAAGTAACAGCAGCAGTTTGCCGTCTACCCGCAGATGACGATAGGTAGCACTTTAGTAAACATATTTTTAAACATGTAAGTTGAATATATTTTAACATTGAACTAACTACCAAAAATTATTTGACTTTGTTGTGATATATTATTTTGACAATGAATTGTACTTTTTTTGACTAGGTATTTTTATATTAAATCTTTTATTACTTAACATATATTAAATATTATTGACTGTTCCTTTCTTTTCTCACATATAATTGTATTTATATTATTTAATCGAATCCTATTTATTGCCGATTATATAATGGAATTGCATTTTATTTATTATGTTATCTTTTAATATTTTTAACTATTATTATATATTTTTTTTGAAGACCACAGTTTAGGTCAATTTAGTGTTATTTATTAGCTTTTTACTAAAACTTGTACATCTGTAAGCAATCAAGCTCAAGCAAACTTGATTGTAATATTAGAGTCCTGTCCACCCTAGAGCGGGCTAGTCCCAGTTGGGTGACAGAATCAAATAAGCAAAAGGTTAAGGTTTTGCCATTCGGTTCCTGTTATTTTTGTAAGTAAATCAATGTTTTATAGTAATTCATTCACAAATAAATAAATAAATAGTCTAGCCTGCACAACGGCGGTTGCAGCATCGCCGAAACATCGGGTGTTACAAACTTCACGCTGTAAATTCATGTTTATCTTATTTCAATAATACTTCATCGTACTCATTATTACTTTTTTATTGAAGGCTGTAGTACAAATTATTTGGTGTGAAGCAACCTTTATAACCGATAAACGTGTTAATTAAACGACACGCACATTCCAATTAAAATTAACCTTCCATAGTTAATAATACGTTGAATTATGTATGAATATGTTGGTAAAACGAGATGCCATACGTGCCTTGCAGGAAACCGAGAAAGGCGGTTATAAAGTTTAAGCAGCTATTTTCGGATCGGGCAGCGAGAGGGTTAGTGCGCCTGCAGGTGATATGAGAAAATTCCTCCAACCTGTGGAGCGGCCTTCGAGGCATGTGGGGGAGGGAAAAGGGGTGGAAAGGTTAGAAGGAATGCTTCATAATTCTTCGAGTGAAGAAATTTTATTTATTATTTATCCTGCGTCGAGGGATGTGACTTCAAGGGTTGCGTGGAGGGGTGTCCGGAATGTGATTAAAGGGAGAGGGTTAATATCTCACACTGTCAAGCGGTTTTATTCACGCAGAAGCAATATGAACTTTGGTTGGAATATTGCGCCAAAAATAGGTTACAAATTTAATATAGACGAAATGGTAATATGTGATAATATAGGCGAAATAATATTGGATACAGCGATATTTCTAGCATGCTATCCTTTACTGCCAAAGTATTTATTAATTTATTTACTTTATTTATTTTATTCCAACAAAAGAGAAAAACAGCGCTCGGGTCTTAAGTTAATAAATAATAATAACAATATTACGGCCAAAATAGTCTCCTGATAATATACAGTTTATGTGCGTGATGTTGTGTAATAATATTTATATGTTATGTTATATAATCATGTTCTCTCGATTTGTGAGTGTGTATGACAGAGTAGGATGAGTGTGTTTATATGTGTGATTGTGATGTTTGTTTAATGGATGCGTGTAAGAACATCTACGTGTATGTGTCATAGTTGTGTATATATGAGAGTGTGTGATTCTGCACAGGTATGTATCTGTTCAAGCTTTTATGGCCTGGACTATTACCGCACTGATAAACTCGCTTTTGCTTATTGAGAATATATCTAGTTCCTGAAACGATTCATCGTAGGCTTCCATAATTCGATGCAGAGTTGAATTCCTTGCTTGATTTGTATGGAGTCTGGGTACATTGAATACCCTTGGGTGATGAGCTCGGCGCGATGGGACATTTAAGGCTAATTTGCTTAGAATTTGTGGGCTGTCGATATGATGGGAAAGTATATTGTGGAAGAACTTCATATCAGTCACTTTACGTCGCTGCTGAAGACTCAGCATTCCGAACATTGCTAAGCCGTCAGAATATGAGGTATATTCAGCGAGGGTTCGATGACACAAGTGCCTTACGAAGGTTTTCTGAATACGCTCTATACGGTCAATGTGTATATTGTACTGCGGTGACCATATAGGTGACGCAAACTCCACTATACTGCGAACGTAGGCGTTAAAAAGAGTGAAGAGCACATTAATGTCGGAGAATGGCTTGCATACTCTCAATACGAAACCGAGAGCTCTGTAAGCTTTTCCCATCATGTGTTCAATGTGTGTATCCAGCATTAATTTGTTGTCCAGCATTATCTCCAAATCCCGCACTACACTCTTCTCTACTATAATCTCTCCGCCTATCCTGTAGTCAAAATTATATTTTGATCGGTTACGAGTAAAGGATACCTTGCTGCATTTCGCCGCATTTAAACTTAATTTATTGAGAGAGCAATAGTCTGACATGCGAGCAAGGTCCTCCTGTAATACACTTCGCTTCTGGGAGGAAAGGATCAGTACTTTGGTGTGGTCACATACTCTTCGGCAGACTGTAGGCCAAAGAAGCTTCTGAGAACACACATATGTAAGCTAAATAGCTTTTAGATATTCAATGGCTGCCGGACCGGGTATTGATAATCTTGGACATTTACCGATTCCTGAAAATAATGAATAAATACACGAGCTGACGTGCAATTTATTAACAGGTCTAATGCGCACAGTTCCCTAAGCACTGGTTCTTAATGGTTCCATGCAGCTTGGTGGTGTTGGCCAAATTGTATGTCGTCTGGTCTGCCCAACTCACGGTTCAACTACTATATGGTAGGCTCCTCGAAGATAGACTAGACCTGTCAGGGCCGCTGTGAGATTCTGCTACGGCTGTATTTCAATTTTAATTTAATTTATATTTATTAATTTTCCATTACATTTAAATTAGAGTCTATTCGTCAGTTTTTACAATGTCCAAATTGATCACCAGGGACATACAGTTCAAAGTTCTTCATTGTTGCTTTATGATATGTCGATTTTTACTCTTAGAAAGAGGAGAGAGTGTGGAAGCCTAGTGTTTCTGCACAAACTTTTTAACGGCGGGATAGACTCACCAGATTTATTAGAATCGTTAAATTTCAAAGTACCATCCAGGCGACTGAGGCAGCACCTAATATTTAACCTTCCCACTTTGCAGACAAATCAATCTTTCCACAATCCTATCTCACGTACATGCCGGTTATACAACACTATAACCGATAACATTAATTTCTTTAACCTGGACCATTAGCAGTTAAGTCCATTATAAATAGCGTATTATGAACAAATTATGTTTTTATTATTTTAGTCCAGACAATATTTGATATTTTTTTTCCATTTAATTGTTTTTCAGAATTTACTGTAAACTTATTTCTAAAATTTTTAATTTTTGTTTTGATAATTTCTAAGGATATTAATTTTTGTACTGATAATTTTGTAAATCATGAGATAAACTGAGCATATGCAATTATTTATTAAGCATGCGGAGTACGCATAAATATTATACTCTATTTAGTAACAATGTAAAAAATATTAGCGATAACCATGTATTATTAGAGTATTGCTTGGGTACCTATTATACTAAATAAATAAACTAAATAAATAAATAATGTAATTCTTCATTATTGCTTTTATGATATATAATAGGTGTAAACTGCTTTCGGAGGCGGTTCGGATCAGAATATTGCGGATTCGGGGAAACACCTCGGGCAGAACTTGACGTTTGGCACACTGGCCGGTTTGCTAGCCACACTCGTATGTTTCCTAAATAGCGGGGGTAGATGTTGACCTGGAGTCACCTATCGTTAGAAAAGGTCCGATGGCCACCAGGACTTGAGTAGCAATGGCGGACAAAAGGCGCCTCTGTCAGCGATGTATCCGAACTGGATTACCGCTTACGGCAAGTTGAGACCGCCCAAGCGACATCGAAACCGTGACCAGACTGGATGATGGAAAAATCCGGACAAATCTGGTAGTGAGGATGTGAGGTCGGCCTGCCGCTCACTTCTCAGTGCTACGCTCTTTAGTGTGGAACTCTTACGGCCACGTTGGCGTAGTTAGACGGTGGACTGTGTTGTCCCTAAGTTTCTGCGTTCACCCTATGGGAGAGCAAATGATATAATATCGTTATAACTTCATGGGGTGGTGGGTTCGCCCATAATAGTCAACAACTCTAAAGTGCTCAAAATATGTCTCCTATATTTTTTTATAGATACGTTCTTCAGCTTGAGTCCTTCGAAAATTAAATGTAGTAAAGTCGAAAGACGTACAGAGAGAATGAATACTAAAAGGTTTTTGATGAAGAGGAATATATCTGCCAATATATAAAGTTATAAACTTCAAAGACATGTAGTAATCACTAATGCAGGAAAAATAAACTTTACAAAAGCATCAAGAAATTTAAACTATATTGAAAAAAAAAAGATCATTTTTAAGGAAATAGTGTAGTAAACATACTAAAAATGGAAAAAAAATATGACAATTGCGGAAGAAAGTGTAAAATCCTTGAGGCTTTCGTACATTCAACCAATTTTTAATTATGTAATGTAATTAAATGCGCCCAAATACTAGATGCTTGAAATGGGATTCCCGCATTGCTCCTTTATTAATTTACTACGTTGGGATGCGGTTAAAACTAATTTCAACTAGGAAATACGCGTATGGAATCTACAATAATTAAAATTTGCTGCGTGTACATTAATAATTATGTATTTTATGATTAAAACCTTACCTTCTGCCCGTAGACTCCTGATCTGTGTTTCAAGCGGCCGAAATGCGTTCAGAGGAATATTCTCTAAGTAATTGCGGCTTATGTCTAGCAGTCGCAGCTTCTTCAACGGCTTAAAAGCATCAGCTGACACAGAAGATATCCAATTTCCGTACAGATGGAGCTCGGAGAGGTTGTCCAAACTCTGAAAAGTCCCTTTTGAGATCCGCCCGATATGATTGAACGATAAATCGAGAATTTGTAACGCTTTCAAATCTGAAGGAAAGTCTTCCAGCTCCCTTAAGTTGTTGTGGGATATGTTTAGTATTCGCAGAACTTCTAATCCTTGCAGTCGCTCTCTCGGCAACATTTCTATTTCATTCACGCTCAAGTCTAGAGTCAGTAGTAGAGGCAACGTTTTGAAAGCTCCTGGAGATATCCTGGATAGCAAGTTCTGCACGAGGAAGAGGTGTTGCAGCGCTGGGAAAGCCTCGAAGTCTTTGCTCGTGAGTATGCTCAAATTTGTGTGGCTGATGTGTACTTCTGCTAGGGATGGATACCGCTGTGACGACGTAATATCGTGCAACCTCGTCAGTGGGTTACCGGTTAAATTCAGCCAGTTTAAACCGGGCAACGTTTGCTCGGATAACGCGCTTGATGGTATTTGCTTGAATCGGTTGCACGACAGATTTAGCTGTTTCAAACCGTGAGAATTGTGGAAGAAATTCGCCGGAAGCGCCGTTAGAAAATTTCCACTCAGATCCACCGACGTTAGATGCGTCATATTTACCGAAGCGAACCCCGTCAGCGATGATATTAAATTCTCCTGAAGGTCGAGCTGGCGAAGATTCGGCAGACCGTTCAGTTTAAAAAAATCTAACGTCGTTAGATTGTTATTCGATAATATGAGTATTTCCAACGACGTTATATTATACAGAGCGAAGTGCGGGAATTCGGCGAATCGATTTTTGTGCAGTTTCAACTCTTTCAAAACGCTTATACTCGAGAAAACGTCTTTGTGCAGTTCTTTCAGAAAATTTCCGCTCAAGTCGATTCGAACGATGTTCTTATTCTTGAAGAATATATTTCCCGGGAGTTGAGTTATTTCACAGTTGTCGAGTACGAGAGTTTGAAGCGAGGGCAAATGATCGAAAGCGTCCGGCTTCAACTTTGAAAAGTTGTTATGCGACAGTTTCAATATTCGCAAACCGGGTATGTCTAATCGTCCAGCGTCGTCGCTTGTCAATCGGTTGTGCTCCAGTTGAAGATCGTTGAGATTATTCAACCCTCTGAAAGCACCGACGTCTACGCGTTCTATGGAACAGTTCTTTATTATGAGTGTTCTCAATGGTAAGCCTTCTTGAAATATTTCGCCGTGTAACACAGTTATGTTGTTGTTCGATAAATCGAAATTCCGCAGTTTTTTCAGCGTTGAAAACGCGCGCGGTTCTATAACAGTGATTAGGTTATCGCTTAGATGCAACTCTTCTAATTCATGGAGCTCCGCGAATGTTTTAAGTGTTATTTTAGTCATTTTGTTTCGACTCAAATCGAGCACTTTTAGCGCCTGCATCGGCTCGAAGGTCCCGTCTTCAATGTGGGAAATTGAATTGTTCGTTAAATAGATTCTTTGAACCATTAATAAATCGGCGAACAACAATTTCTCTAGTTTGACTATTTGGTTGTGGCCGAGCCACATTATTTGTACACTGGTTTGTCCTCTCAGCGATTCGTTGTGTATAGTGGAAATGCGATTCGAATCGAGTTGAATGGATACAAGAGACGAAGCCTCGTGCAGAAATACGTCTCCTAACGCTGTTAAGCGGTTGTCTTGCAGGTTTATATGTTGAAGGTTCTGGAGACTGCGGAAAGCGCCCATTTCTATGTGTGAGATATGATTGTTTTGCAGGTGTAGTTCTAAGAGAGTGGGCAGCGGCTCGAATACTTTCTGTCGAATGTTGCTTATTTTGTTGTTGTGCAGTCGGATCTCTCGCAGGCTGGTAACCATTTGAAATGTTCCTGGCTTGAGTTCGTTTATCCAATTGTTGTCAAGGCTCAGCGATGACAGTTTATCGTTGTGGAAAAATATCTCTTGTGGCACATGCGATATAAAGTTGGATCCCATATGCAATTGCGTAAGATTTGTCAACGTCGACAGGCACTCGCCATCTATTCGGCGTATCGCGTTCTGTTCCAAATAAATAACCGACAACATACTGGAATGCGTGAAAGCGTCGTTCGGTATCTCCAGTATGTTATTTTCTGAGAGCAAAACTTCAGTTAATTCAGGAAGGTTCGAAAAGACGCCACTGACGTAATGCACGTGGTTGTGACTCAGATCGATCGTTTTCAGTTTTTTGTTCTCTTGAAACGAGTCCCGATCTAAGAAAACGATTTTATTGTGGCTTACATCGAGCGACTCTAGATTCTTGAGCGAAACGAACGCCAGCCTGTGGACGGTCTCTATGGAATTATAATACAGCGAGAGAGTCCTCAGCGAGGGACTCGGCCTGAAACAATCCTCGGGTAAAGTTTCAAAGTCGTTCGAGTTTAAATCTAAGAAGACGAGCGACTCTAAGCGCGAATACCCGTCCTCCGGAATTTCTCTAATTTCATTCCAAGCCAAGCGGAGCGACCTCAGATGATCGAGTCGCCTCAGCGCTGCCATAGGAAAATGCGTCAATTTATTTTCGGCCAAATCTAACTCGGACATAGTGTGCTCCAGCCCCGAGAAAGCATACTCCGAAATCTTCTGCAGCTGATTCCCCTTCATATTCAATTTGATCAATCTCAAGCCGTAGAAGCTGTAACTCGGCAGATCGTCGATCTCGTTCGATTCCAAATCCAACGATATCAACTTTCCCAATCCGGAGAAAGCTTTCTGCGGAATATGCGACAGTTTTCCGGACGCCAGACTCAGCGATTCCAATGTCGGCCTCAAAGATACAAACGCGTCGTCGTGTAGATCTTCAATGTTCGACTGGGTTAATTGTAAGTGTCTTATTGGCGTCGATGATGGGAATATATCTGGGGTTAGCGTCACAACTCCTCGATCCAAATCGTATACTGATAACGATTGAACAGGCCCAGCTACTACTGTCAAGATCGTGCGGAGAGAGCCTGGCGTTGCTCCGGAACACTCCAGGAAGATACCTGAAACAAAAAAATGATTTAGAGTCTAATAAAGACATAAAACCGGTTAAGTTAGATTCGTTCGCCAAGAATTTCGAGCCTTACGATAGGTCACTAGGGAAAACATAAGTCTCGAGTCTCGATGTAAACATACTTTAATTTCTTATGTACGTAAGATATATGGTATGATATATGGTATATTATGGTGAAATACCTATTTATGACTCTGATTTACGATTTCGAATTTCATAGACATGATCTGATTATGATAATTTTTTTAATTAATTTATATATTCTTAAATTTTATAATTATTTTTTTTTGTTATATTTTTCATTTTTAAACTCTTGTAACCTTCTTTTTATTCTTACTATTTCTCAGAAACATTACGACTTTCCCCAACTTTTTAATTTAAATTAATTGATTTTAATTCTTTATTACTATTATTATTATTTTAATAAATAATTCTTTTTTATGACTTTTTGACACTGTAATTATTTTTATAACTAAGACTATTTTTTACTTACTGTTATAAATAATTGGAAAAAATGCTATTTTCAAGTTTTTATTTGCTGTAATCTTCTGTTTATTCATATTTAACTATGCAAAATTGCTCTTAAGCCTTCATATTTTTTAACGCAACCACACACTATTAATTGAAACTTCTTATTTGTGTAATGTCCGCTCAAGTCCAAGCTTCGTTTAGTGGGGCGATATCGGACAGTCGTCTTGTATTTAGTATTATATGTACTTAATTAAAATTGAATAATATGCCAAAATAACAATAATACAAATCAATGTACAGAATCTATATGATATAGTAGAGATTGTCGTTGTATATACCCAATCGTATTTATATAATTATATGGGCAATATACACATATGACGTAAATATATTTGATATTTACTATATAAGTATGAAAAGAAAATAAATAAAAAGAAAATGCTGTTCGTTGGTATGCGCATATTAGGTTGAACGGCTGAACCGATTTAGCATTTTTTTTAAATTTTCGTAATAGTCCAAATAAGCTCCCAATGGAAAGGAAATTTGGAAAAGTTACCTGGAAAATTTGAAAATTCGGAAAAAACTAAAAGTGCCTTTTTTCTACTCAAAATCCGAACGATGGTTTATTCTTTTTTGTTTTGCTATGCTCTCGGGATGATTTGAAAAAAGGGGTAGATTGTAGGGGGGAGGGGATTTGAAGGGGGGCTGTTGAGGGGGGTGGGTGAGTGTAGAAGGGGGTGGAGGGAGTTTAGGGGGATGAGTTATGGGGTTCAGAGGTTTGCCGCGGGAAAGGGGGGGGGGGAGTTTCTGATTGCCGGGAAAGTTACAGTCACAGTCCCAACCTATTTTTCACTTTGTTTACGTATTCCAATAGCTTTCACAGATTCACAAAACGATAACCAACAAATTTATTGAAATTTGGACAGGACAACGTTTGTCTGGTCAGCTAGTATATAATATTAATTTTAAAATCAACCGGTATACATACGCTTTTCAACCAGGTTTTTAGTTTTAGAACGCCCTTATTCAAATAATAATGTATTAATACTATATTTAAGCTGTTGAATAGATTTTAAGTGTACTTATAAACAGATCGTAGAGACTTTTAATACTCTATTAATAATGCTTAATAAAATCCCGCTTTATCACCTCCAAGTCAGAAAGTTTGCTCTAGTTGGATCTCTCATTCGCTCACTTCAGAATATAAACAGGCTCATTTAAAGTAATGAAATGTAATTTCACTATCTTCGAGAATGGGAAATAACAGCAATATTTTTGGTGTAGTCACGACGGATGAGACGTGGGTCTCTCAATATGTTCCATGGAACAAGCTGTAGTTGACAGATTGTGTATTTCCAAAGGGAATTCTCCAAGAAATGTCAAACGTGCAAGCATCATTGGCAAGAAAATGGTTTGTTTGTTCGTTTCTTCTCTTTGCCGTAAAATTTCACAATGGGCGGGTTAATTATTATACGATAATATCTTACAACCAACCTTACTATGAAGGGTTTATATGTATGTATTGCGTATAGCATATGTGTAAGTGTGTGTCTTGTTATTGCATTCAATCGAGTGTGTGAGGGACCACCCCTCACAAGACTCCGAATTGTTCGGAGTGAGATGGTGGTATCAAATTACGAGTTACATATATTCGTATTGAAAGGTGGTTTTGAATGAAGTAGAAGGAATTTATTGATCGAAGGTTTTGAATATTGCCAGTTATAACGCTTGCCGAATAGTTTACGTTGACGCGAGTATGTAGATGCGCGACTGCGGTTACGAGGATATACGGATGAGGATTGTATGTGTCCTCCTAGTATCTTGTACTGGGCACGACTCGAGTCTGTGGGATTACAGACTGATGCTCCGAGACTTAGGGAGAATGAAGAAAGGACACCAAGGAGCCGGATTCGTTGACCTAACTCGTGAGAGAGAGTGCCGAATATGCCGTCGGTGATCACTCGGGCAATGATAATTTGGTTGCTTTTCCGCCGGTTTATATAGGCCGTGAAATGATGCAATCCAAAATATTCCGAGTAAAAGTATTGTTTCATCGTGCTGATTCATAGCTGCACGAGTCAAAATAATAGCTGAATTGTGTCTGTGGATTTCACTGGAAATCGATGCATTTGTTGATCGCATGTAATGGACTTAAGGTTCGTTACAATAGTATTGACATGCAATACCGGTAATTATATCCTAAGGGAAATTGGTAACCCTGCCGGGAACCAACCTGGAACCTTCAATGTAAGATCAGGAAACCTAACCACTATATATATACCGGCGGGCCCTGTGACCGGAGGCGATATTTTTTTTGCAAGATTCCATGTGGCGACAGGTACGTTAGATATCTTAAAATAATCAATACCAAGTGTAATCAATGACAACTTTAGTGTTAATGGAACCATCAATACCTATAGTGGTTCGAAGTCTTACGAATAGGGTTCCGTTAGTACGCTTTGGTACGAAACCCTAAATTAAGAAGCGTCTGTGTCAAAAATCCATACCTACTCTAGGCGAAACCACCACCCCAGGATGTTAACGAAAAATAACGGAAGAATAACGAGATCAGGTCATTCTGGAGAAGGTCCAGCGAAGAGCGACTAAATTGCCCTTTAATTTTGAAGATCTAACATACGAGAAAAGATTGTCGGCTCTCGGTTTGATCACTCTGCAACAACGCAGGGCACGGGGTGACTTAATCGAGACATATACGATCCTAACTGGTCAAGCCAAATCAGTATACTTTGCGTATTTTAACTCATTAATGACTTATGGGCTACTATTTTGGGGAAATGCTGCAACCAGTAAAAGAATCTTTCTTTTGCAAAAGAGAGCACTGCGCAGCATGTATCAGGTAACGACTAGGACCTCATGCAAAGAATATTTCATCAAGGCAAGGGTAATGACTATGTATTCGGCGTTCATATACCAATGTTTAATGTATGCTAGACAGCACCTAACAGAAACACCAATTAATGCAGACATTCACTCGCATCATACCCGCGGTAGCTCCCTTTTATGCGTACCCCGAATACGACTGGCAAAAGTACAGAAAAGCTACTTGTACCTTAGCATTAAATTCTATAATCTACTCCCTACAAAATTTAAACAGCTGGAGGTCATACAATTTAAAATAAACATCAAGGAGATGCTGATAGGTCACCCTTTCTATAATTTGGCCGAATTTGAGGGCCATGATTTTTCAAATATTGTGCCCATTTAAATTACTTAAAAAAGTAGAGCCTTATTGTCTGGTTATTTTATATGGTCTTATATCTGTACTTTTAGTTTAAAATGCATAACGTAGATTTAATTTGATTATTTAACATTTTACAGACAATTTGAATATTACGATAAATAATTTTACTACGTATCTTTTCGAATCACTAACTGCTTCAAATATTAAGCTTCTATTTTGATTATTTATATTTATAGTTTGACAATCTAGTAGTTAATTCTTGACTAACTATGTATGTTCAGTAAAGAGTAGTAACGAAACTTACTATATAACCCAATTATTTTGACACGTCCAAGAGCGGTCTTTAGCCGTCAATTGGACATGACGAAAATGTAATGTAATGTAATGTAACTGCATCGTATGACGTTCCTGGGTTACAGACTATCTACACCATGAGCACTAACACACATCTGCGTGGGCATCATCTGAAACTCCAGCGTGAATCATTCCATTCAAATCCCAAGAAATATTTCCTCAGCAGTAGAGAGGTAAACGAATGGAATGCTCTCCCAAGTGAAGTGATCAATGCCAAAAGTGTCAATGACTTTAAAAATAAACTGGACTTATTCCACAGAAATTGTAATGCAAGCACGGACTCAGGCGCATCAGCTTAAGCTACCTGCCTGTTAAATGTATCATAATAATAATAATAATAATAATTCTTTCTCCTATAAAGTGAAGGCAGAGACTTAGGAACAACACAGTCCACCGCGGCACCGTCTAACTACGCCAACAAGCCCGTTTGAGTCCAACGCCTTGCCTTAAGGCACTGGGAAGTGCACCTAGCGGGCCGATGTCCTCCAGTCTGGTCACAGTTTCGAAGTTGCTTGCGCTGCCTCTACCTGATGTTAGCGTTAATTCAGCTCTATTTTATCGCCGTCTACTCTTTCTGTGTCCATGGTCGTAATGCTCTTTCTGTGTTCATGGTCCTCGCAGCAAAAATACGAAACTCCCCTTTGTTAGAATCATTTACGTCCATGGCGCTCTTTGCCTGTCGATGTCATAAGGGATCAAGTTGAAAATGGATCGTTTAAATGGTAGCTGACATCAGGTCAAAAACCACCTCCACCGCTTAGGAAACCTCTGACCCCCCGGTTATTGGCGGGGGGTGTATATTTTGTTTCTACTCTTTATTGTGAAATCACAATGGGCGGTCTTATCGTCATATGACAATATCTTACAACCTACCCTACTATGACGTGTTTATATGTATGAGGATGTGTAACATTATACCTGTAACATATTACCTTATCGTATTATTTATATTAATTTATTATTTGTGCACGTGTATGTATGTCTATATGTATGTATGTTATATAATATCCTATATCTTAAATACATCTACATAACTCATAATGTGACTTCCCTATCCCTTTCCCCTTACTTAAACCTGTATTTTTTTCATAGCTCATTGCGCTGTAACAAAAGATTTAGTTTAGTTGTGAAAACTTTTAATTGGCCTTAGATTTGTATAACATGTTAAATGTTATACAAATCTAAGAATGTTATACAATCTAAAGAATTAAGTATAAAATGCTGCAAGTTTTCCGAAAAATAAAAATAAAATAAAAAATTAAATAAAACATATGTGTACATGTATGTCTTGTTATTGCGTTCGATCTACAGAACTGAAAATGCAATTCCGTTAATTTTATTCCAACGGAAAATGATGACTAAGCCGAGAATCAAACCCAGGACTGGTCAAAATCAGGCGACCTAACCACTATGCCACTAGGCCGTCAAATAGTCGGTTGGCATACGCATGATGTGCAAACCGACCAGTATCGCCCAATGAATTCCCCCGGTTTGGAACAACGGATCTCACCTGCCGACGACTCAGCCGTGGCAGCATTTACAGAGTTCTTTCGAGATTAGTCTCTCTTTGAGAAGGCTAATATGTGGGAGTTGAACAGTGAATCTGATATGAGAAGATCCGAAAAAACATGTAGGCTACGTCTCACGCTGCACTGAATTGTTAGATTTCCAAAGGTGAAAATCAGCAGTACTATTTCAATTTTAAAGTGCCGCGGTTTTATCTGAGCCCCAAATTGCCAAAACATTCCCTTTCTAAATCAGAATCCGTTGCGCTACGCAATTGCGTAGCGCTTCGGTAAACCGGCGTAGCGTTCGCATCGTAGCCCCGCGTAGGCAACGCGAGACTACGCCATCTGAAATGGATCCCGGAATAACAGAGGACGCCTGTAATGGTTTCGCAGAAATCTCGCTCATTTATATTGCATGCTTCGTTTTTCGTTTTCATTTTTCTGAAATGTTTTTCCGCCGCTGTAATTTCAGCGACGATCTAACTCATACCTGTCCCGTGAGAATCGCGAGAGAGAAAAAGGACGATAGGTCGTCGGAAGGAACCGAGTTCAACATTGCCGCATTTTGATTATGTAAAATCAACTTGGCATTACAAAGCGCTGTTAGACAGGGCCAATCTGGGATTTTTTCTTCGACAAAGCGTGACAATAAATAACATGGTATATTTTAAGAAAATTTCGTCTCGCATGAACGATGATTGCTTATTTCGGCTGTGGATAATGGAATAAATGTAAATGTCGATTATGGAAATCATGCAGACTTTTATGGAAAACCTTTTTCGGTTGAAACAAAATTCAAAAATCTGTTGTTCGGTTATCGAAGTTTGTCTTTTGAGAGAAAAAGGCGGTAATTTAAGGAAATTGTAACTATAATTTGCTAGTTTTTGACATCTGTATTTTATATTTTAGTTATTTCAGTACACAGTTAAACAAAATCTAGTTGTCTCTAGGGGAAAACGTCAGGCACTGTTCCTCGTGCCTCGACCTCATGCCGTCACTACCAGTCTTGGAATTCTCCGTCCTCCAGTCTGGTTACAGATTTGAAGTCGCTTGCGGGGCCTCTTTCTGACGTTAGCGGCATTTTAGATCGAATTTATAACGAACCGTGGCGCCCTTTGTACGTCAAAATTGTACGGGATCGGGTGAAAAATAGATCGTTTCAAAGGTAGCTAACATCATGTTAACAACTTCAGCTGCTTAGGAAACGTACCTTTCCAGACCCCCCCCCCCGATTATTACCCGCAGTGCATAATCGATGGGCAAACACCGCATAATGTGCAAACCGCCCAGTATCGCCCGGAATTCGATTCGATCATAAATGTACACGACACTTAGGGCTCATAGAGTCGTTTCCAGGTTAGTCCCTCTTCAAGGAGGCTACCGAATGGGCGTTTAAACGTCAGTTGACCCAACCTAAAATAACAAACAGGTTATTAGGCGAAGCTGCACGAAACTGTTTAATACTATGAGCGAAAAGACGTTCAGAAAAAGTTACTCAGTTGCAAGTACACAACCGCTCTAGGATGAAATCAGCTACGGACTACCTAAAAATATATCCTCGACAGCTCACACTGAAATCGAACTGCTTGATTCCGTGTTGCTTCGTTATGAAATTATTGGGGGTGGTCAAAAACAGTGGGGCCGTGTCGACTACAACGGTTGAACCCATCACCCCAGGCTGGTATAATGATATATGTTCGTTATTTGAGCCGTGGGATGAGTAGAAGACTGAAGGCAAGAAAAATCTACTGTCTATCTCCGCTAACATGCCCGTTACAGGCCAACGGCTTACGGCGAGGCACCGGGAAAGGTATCCAGCGGACAGCCTCGCCCCCTAATTACCAGTTTTGGAAGGATATCTCCATCTGGAATTAACCTTAAGGACAACTCCCGCCTCCTGATTGGTTAAAGGATCGAGGTCGCATGCCCGGGCCTCTCCCTTACGTAGCAATGATACGGTATCTACCGATCTATCGCGGACCACGGCTTCCTTTACTCGGCTCATCACCTGGTATCGGGTAGCCGATTGGTCGTTTCAAGAGCGGTTGCCGTAAAGTTAACAACCATCCCCGCTCTGTAGAAAACAAGGTCGTTTCCAGAGTGCCCAAGCTACGGTGCGCAAACCGTCAAGGAGCGCCTGAAGGATGATTCCCAGGGAACTGTAGTCACAGAGTCCTACCCAGGCTTTCACTTTTGCGTGGAGGCTAGCGGATGGGTCCTGACCTGTGAGTTGGACCGACCGTAACACATGGGTTACTACGGCCTAACTGCACTGGGTCCATTAGCTACCTTATTATAACCAATTATTCTGATTATACTTAATCAGTCCTTTATAAAAAACAATTCGTTATTAAAGTTATTATAGATAGCCAAATAAATTGATAGTAGTTTCACCTATTAGCGCCATCTGCATGTCGCCGGCGAGAAGGGGTTGCCAAAACATACTATGACGTTGAGTACACTAGTACGATATACAATTAATGGTTCCAACCTGGATCTACAACCTCTGTCGACACACTGAATTTGAAATAATTGCGTGTGTCTTTGCTTCGTTATGTAAATTTTATTAAGATCGCCTCTGTATACTGTGCACTGTTACATGCAAAAACAAATAAGTTAAAGGTGAAGCAGTGAACCTAATTACCCTTGCAATACGCTGCGAACGCTAAATCTAGGTACTACATTAAAAGCGCTCGCGGCGCCGACGAAAGGAGGCGTTTGCTTTTGAAAGTGAAATATTGCTTAAAAATGGCGAAGCTCGCCGCCCAGCGCAGCTGAGCACTGCCACTGAACGTGTTCTTATTTTTGCAGTTTATTAGGCTGCCTCGTATTCTGAAATTGCTAAACCGAGCTGTTGAAATAAGGAGAACGATTTTCTGGAGCTTAAATGGACATTTAGCGAAAATAACCTCAAAATTATTAACGTTAAAATGAAAAAGATGCAAAATGATCGGGCGTTCTCTTATTTGTATTAGATACCCCCGATTGCTTGCATGCTTTAATAGATACCCAAGTGCTTAGGATGCAAAAAAAGTTTTGGGGGTTGTGTTTGGTGGGGGGGGGGGGGGAGACTTGGGTGGTGTTAGGGGTTTGGGCTGGTTGGGGGTGGAAGAGGGATTTGTTTAATGGGGGGAAGGGTTTAGGGCGGGGTTGGGGGTGAAGGGTGGCGTTGGGGGCGTTGGAAGGGAGCGGGACGTCTGGTGGGGAGGGAAGGGGGAGGAGGGAGGGCGTTGGTTAGGGGGATGGGTGAGGGTTTGGGAAGAGTTGGGAACGGGTTACTGTTGGGGGATTGAAAGGGGAGGGTTTAGGGTTTTGCGTGCGGATGAAAGGTTGTCTGCTTGCCAGGAAAGTCTTAGGGTGACACAACCGATTTTTTAACTAAGCATTGAAGAAAGTAGCTGTTATCATTTTAGATTTTTAACGAGGTCACACAATTATTAATATAAATAAATGTTTAATGTCGGCCCAAGCACAAGCTTTTCTTAGCGTGGCGACATGGGAAAGTAAAATAGCCGAATTTCTTGAGCGTATTAAGAAATTTAGTGATATAATATTTCATTCGATGTTTTATTTTTTTTATTATTTGCGGTTTTTATGTTCATGTGTTGCAGTATTTGTGCAGTTTTCATATTATGCTGCTTCTTCAAGTCGCTTTATTGTAAGCAGTAGATTGTTGAGCATGTTGATGCTTTGATATAATACTGAATAGTGATATTTGGAGAACATCACTTTTGGCTATTAATGTTGCCCCTGTTTTAGGTATTGTGTAAATAGAAAAAACCTTTAGTTTCCAATATATTGCTTAGGAGAAATTAGCACTAGTATACATATTAGTATCTATATACCGGGTATTGTAAAAAAATGGCAACAGTGCGTGCCCCTCGTGTGTCCATAAATGGCTATGAATGCCTGTTTTAGCAAATAATATACACGATGGAAGTCGAAAGCATTTATCCAGAGTAAAAATCCGTAGATAACCCTGAAATGGAAGCATGAGTAAACCTGACGTAGATGAAGACGATAAAGGTCGCAAAATATTTGTTAGTTTACAGCTTCAGCAAACAATGTCTTGCTATGGATACAACCTCTCCTATTACCTTTTCTTGACTATGCAAATGTGGCCTAACTTGATTTATCGGTGGAACTACTTAACGAAATTGAACGTTTTAAACATTCATATTTGGTCTACTTAAGTATGGTCACGTGCCCGCATTTAGGGCACAGTTAGTCACGACTACGCCAAAGAAGAAATGTTTATATGATTGCTCTTCTCTATCGTGTTCTCTCTCAATTAGCGCTATCTCCACGAGCTTTTCGAATCATTATGTTACCAAGGTCTTGTACTTCGGCCAGCCTCTGATAAGTTACTCAAAATTCCATGTCATAATACTAATACTCTTTCTGTGTCCATGGTCCTCTCAGCAAAACTACGAAACTTCCCTTTGTTAGAATCATTTACGGTTCACCCAAAAAAGTACAAATTTTCTAAAAATAATCAATTCATTCCATTGTCTCTCCTTCCTATCCTAATTTCCTCCCCTCGAGCATTCTTAGTTTTAAATATAGGAGTTTGTATCTTATGTAGAAAAATGTTTAAATCTTTATTTTCATATCGCTTGCATATACCACTTCATTGTGATTAGGTTGGTTGTAAGATATTGCCATTGGCAATTTGCTCGTTCTTTTTGTATTTTAATTTTTAAATGAAAATGAAGAGTTTATTATTATTATGAATAAATACACTCGCTGAGGGCTGTCCGTCGGAACGAAAACAAAATTTCTTATCGCTGAAGATAGCTTAGCCCATACATTGTCAACTGTGCAGTAATTATGTAGATACAGCGTTGCACCCGCTGCTGCTGCATCACCTCTCTGATCTAATTAAAATGCTTGCAGAGATAATATAAAAATAAAGAAGTGGAGTAATTAAAAGCAAACAAGCGGAAACACCCCCGGGCTATCAACCATTTTACAAAGGTGCACAGTGCGTCTTTTAAAAGCTTTTTAGATTTTTCATATGACATATGAAACGTTATATGATATTTCATGCCATAATATTATGATTGACATATGAAAATGTGGAATAAGTCGAGTAGACACATATGGCCCGATTGCGTTTCTTTACGAACTAAAACTGATATTAGTTCAAGCGAACGAGATAAAGCATTACGTTAGTGCGGGATATGAAACAAGCGATCATCGATAAAAACTACCTATCGAACTTATACTTTTCCAAATAAATTTGAATATATGTCGTGCGGTCTTCAATGCAGATGCGTTACCTTTGGTGGGTAGTTTTAAAGCGAAAAAGTGACAACCGTTCATTTCACATTCCGCTTCAGCATATTGCCCTGCCTCGTTCACACGAACTAATTCTGATTTTAGATCACGAAGAAACGCAATCGAGTCCATAATATACTACCTTGATCAAAAAGTAAAGTTAATTTTATTTTTCCCAACAAATGGCGATTTATTCGGCATAAAGCAATTGAATTACTTTTATCATTGTCATATAAAATATATTATTTTATCAATTCACTATTATCATTATTTCCCGATTATCTTTTTGTTTGACTATTATATTATTTTTAATTTGACTATCACGATCATTTTATTAACTCTGCAATTACTTTTATTTGATTATCGACTATTTTTATTTTTTCCTAAAATGTTGTCTTTTCAACGATTATTATTTAAGTATTTTATGAAATCGATAATCAAACGGCCATTGCTAACATTACCAAGACCACTTTCAAGTTTCCACACTTCTAAATGCCGCCTATTTTATAATCAAAAAGAGGAAAATTTATGGACTTAAAGGATATTGCAGAAATTAATGACAATAACAGTCCCGTTTCTGAGTATATTGACAATCCTTTCTGTTGCAAAGCCTTTCTGGATCAAATGCAAATTAAGGTATTCTGTATAAATATTAGGAGCATCCGTAAAAATTTAGATCAACTATTATTGCTACTAGAAGATTTACGCGTTTCTTTTAATGTTATATGTTTAACGGAAGCCTGGTTAAGTGACGATTATTCACCTGCACATCTTTCTGGCTATAAAATGTAACATACAAAACTTAATAAAAGACAAAACGATGGTGTGGTATTATACGTTAATAATATATTAAAACATAAATCTGTTGAAATTAAATTGGAAAATAGTAACTGTATAAGTGTAATAATCAATGATGATATTAACATAGTTTCAATTTATAGAACGCCATCTGCTACGGATATCACGCCTTTTATAGATTCTCTGTCACATACCCCCCACGAACATAAAAAATATAAGAATATTTTTATAGTAGGAGATATGAACATCGATATAGGTAAAAGCGACAACCAAAAAATAAACGATTATCTCACAATATTGGCAGAATCTAATATAAAAGTGATTAATAGTCAACCAACACGAATCACAATGTCTTGTAGTAGTTGTTTGGACCATCTGCTAGTAAAAAGTATATTGAAACTTATCTCGGCTGTATACAATACGGCAATTAGTGACCACTATACCATTATTTTTGGAATTAACTACTCTATCCACAAAAGGAAAAAAAACAAATTATTAAGAGAAAACAAATTGACTTTAAAAAACTAACACATTTTATCTGCAATGAATCATGGAGCCCGGTATTAAAAGAAGACGACGTGGATAAGGCAACCGAAAACTTAATCTCAATATTTAAAGGGTATATCGAAAAGTGCACCACAGTGACCCAAAAACCCATCCCACATAAAAAGCAACGTCTCAAGGAATGGATTACCGGTGGATTGGTTCGATGTATTCGTAATAGCTGTACTAAAAAATGCCGAGGATGATGAATTAAAAGAGTATTATATTAAATATAAAAACCTATGTCAATTGATAATAAAAAACACTAAAACAAACTTTTATAGAAAAAAATAGAAGAGGTCAAACATGATTCAAAAAAAATATGGAACACAGTCAAAGATATTGCTTTCAATAATACAAAATATAAAATAATCTCAGAGTTAAATATAATGGGACAGATAACCACAGTTGAGCAAGACCCTGAAAAAGTCGTGAATCATATTAATCAATATTTCAATAGCATAGGCTATGTCTTAGCAAATAAAAATCTCCAAAAAAATAACATTCGGGAAGAAGAACTAGCGGACAGGATCGATGCCAATGGCAGTATGTCCTCATCATTCTACTTAAGACCAACAACACAGACGGAAATTATCAAAATAATATCGACACTAAAAACAACAACTCAAACGGTCCTGATGATATCAACGCAGATATTATAAAAACCTATAGAAATAACCTTGCCATTCCACTTGAATACGTAATAAACCAAAGCTTTAGGACGGGGATCTTCCCAAATTATTTTAAGCATGCCAATATATTACCAATACATAAACAAGGTGATGACACAGATATTGCAAACTATAGGCATATCTCACTGCTTAAAAATATGAGCAAAATACTTGAAAAAGTGGTAAAGGAAAGACTAACTAGCCACTTAGATAAAATGAATCTTTTATCTAAAAATCAATTCGGCTTTCGGAACGGTATCGGTACGGGTGAGGCTATCCTTGAGGTTACTAAAAGCATAACGAATGCATTGGATTCGAAAAAGAAATGCATTGCGGTATTTTTAGATCTAGCGAAGGCTTTGATACTATATACCATAAAATACTTTGTAAACGATTAAAGTGTTATGGTTTCAATGGCCTCGCATTGAATTGGTTTTCCGATTATTTAAAAAAACAGAACACAAACTGTTAACCTCAACGGTGTTCGAAGTGTATCCCTGCCACTAACATTTGGCGTTCCTAAAGGTAGCGTGGTCGGACCAATACTGTTCACAATGTACATAAATCCGCTTTACGAGCTTGGTTTTGGTAGAACAATAGCGTATGCTGATGACACGGTGTTAGTAATTTCCGGTTCTAGTTGTGAAAAGGTATATAATCGTACTAATATCGCGATGGCTTCAATTAAAACCTGGTTAGACCTAAACCTACTTACGTTAAATGTTGGCTAAACAAAATACATCCCATTTAGCATCGATGTAAGAGGACAGCCGGATAATCACCATCATCTTATCATTCACGACTGCAAGAGAGATGCCACGTGTCGTTGTCAGCCAATCGGACCAGTCGGAGAGATAAAATATCTCGGAATAATTATAGATAGACACCTACGGTGGGAATTACATACCGAATGTCTAGTGAAAAGACTAAGGAAATTGATTTATATATTTATTCAATTGCGAGATATTCTGGGCCTACCCTATTTAAAAACAATTTATTACGCTATATGCCAATCCATAATGACATATGGTATACTTGGATGGGGAGCTTGCGGAAAAACCCTCATCCAGAAAGTGAACGTTGTCCAAAAGGCAATAATTAGAATCATGTTAAGGAACGTCTTTTGGACAACGTCATTACAGCTTTCTTGCTCCAAGAATGGTCAATATCATGAGTAAAGAGAACATATTGGAAATTAGCAGCAACCAACAAAAACATCACCTTACATTATGGTTAATAAACCTTGGTAGGAGAGAGACGGAGAAAACATTCATTACAATTATAAAATAAATAAATATATTTATTTTCTATATATTTTATATACGTATTTTTACTAATTGTTAAGTATATATTATTAGTTATAATGATTTATATTAACTATATACTGATATATCTATCTATTATTAGTTAGAATTAATCATTTATAAATGATTATTTATTATTGCTATTATATATTATTAATATTATTATACATTATTATTTAGTATTACTTGTTTATAGTTCTAATATTATTTTGGTGTAGTGTGAATTTCATTTTACCTTGATTTGATTCAATTTTTTATTTTTTATTTTGGAAGTTATGTAGTTTATAATCATTTGTATTGGTGTTCTCCTTAGAACAGGCTCTGCCTAGTTAGGAGCAACACAAGCTATGTTAAGTGCTAACGTTGTAATTTTTTTGTGGACCAATAATTAAATAAATAAATAAAATAAATTCATACATATTCTTGTGATCCATTCGAAGTATTCTCCCTGGGCTATGATACACGTGCCAGAGCTTTTTCCAGTCTTCAACACGTTACTGAAAAGCACTCTTTGATATGGTTTTGCAGCTTCTGCCGCGTCAACTCTAGGTTTATCTCTTCTATGGACTTAAAACACTTTTAAATTTGGGGAACAACAAATAATCACAAGTGGCCATATCTGAGGAATGGGGATATTGTACCATCGAATTTATATTGTTCTTGTCCAAAAACTGAGGAGTTAAGCTGTGTTTGCTGGAACGTTATTTTATTGTAATATCAATGAGTTTTTTTCCTCGAATTTTACCTTGTAATTTACTCTTTATTAACCTTTTCTACATTTTATTGAATAATAAAATTGCTAAGATGAACTTCCCCCAAATCATCCGGCGTCTCTTCGCTGCCATCTTGAAACGTTTTTTACTATTAGTGAATCATCTGAGATGACATAACGCTGTCAAGAAAAGCTTTCTTCAACATGTCTATGGTTTCAAAATCTCATTTTAATTTTAACACAAAACTTAATGCAAATTCATTGATCGATTATTTTTGGAAAACAATAAATATAAAAAATATTCTACAGAGGGCGTCACTCATAAATGTCGTTTATAAAAGAAATACAAAATCAATATGGCGGAAACTTAATAAAAATATTAAAAATAATGTTACCAACCTGCGCAAACAAAATTAACCAGATCGATACAACAAACTTAGATAAATCTCAAAATGGTCGATACTATTTGATCATACCAAATACTATGCAATATGGAAGGTGGGGTAAGTAATCAAATGTAACGAAAAATGCATTAAAAATATGAGGACTATTTACAGTATTACAAATTTAATATGTTTTAGGAGAGCGTGTGTTAAGGAGTCGAATAAGAAATATTTTGAATATGATTGTGAGACGATTGATATTGACCATGTATAACGATGAAAATTTATCGGAAGATTTCTGCAATAATCTCGAAGTCGGTCCATTTATAAATCACATTTATGGTGAGATTTTTCTTCAGACAAATTTTATTTCTGCATCATCCAGTCTTTTTGTGGTGGTGGTAAAAAAATAAACATTTTGAGACTACGATACAAAATAGACCGTTGATATTTACTTAGCCTTACTCTTTGTAATACAATATCTTTGTTGTGTCTCGTGTTATGACTATGTTGTATTAACTGTGATTAAAAGTTAGCCATATTAAGTTTCAGTAGACAAAAGCACTGGTAGGTATTGTAGAGACTCGTCACATGTTACAATTTAGTTGCCTCGTCAGAAACAATTTAAATTTGCTGCGTGGTATTGCCACCCGCGCGAAAAAACAGAGTCAGGTATAATTACGCGCTTGCACACAGCATTATATCATATGGGATTCTAGGTTGGGGCGGTGCAGCACTATCACACCTCGATCCACTTATTAAAGCTCAGAAGGCGCTGTTAAGAGTTGTCAACAAAAAACCGTTGCGATACCCGTCTGAGCAACTTTTTCGTGAGTTCTCTGTTCTTGACGTACATCAAACATTAGCTAAAACGATAATACTCTATTATCAGAAACATAAAGAATTGCACCAGCAAACAACCCATAAAATTATAACACGAGCGATAACTAATGGTTACCACATAGTGCCCAAACTGAATAGTACCCATGCACATATATATTTTCTATACTTGGCACCGTCATTGTTCAATAAAACTAAGGATAGACCCGGCATTTATACTAAAGGTATAAATATAAAAATAAATATAAACAAAAAAAGACTAACCCACTGGTTGATCACCCAGGGAAGGAAAGAAACTGAAAAACTAATTTGATTCTAACTTACCATTCCTAACACATTATTATTCACCTACCATACATTTATGATTGGCATGCTTTTTGTTTTTAATATTATTATTATCACATACCTTTTAAGATTATTTGAAATTTATTTTTTTACTAAAATTTTAGTTTACTTGATTTTATTTTTCACGGCATTCTTCAGCGTATTATTTTTTTATTTAGCACTAGGCAGTACTTAATTATACGATTCTGAGCCTACCTTAGTGCGGACGTCTCGTGCGATCCAGTTAGGTTAGGTTTAATTTATTTGTAACTGACATTATGATTTTTTGTAAAATAAAGAATTTGAATTTGAAAAAAAAATGTCATGTCGATTTTGAGAACGCATAATATCGCGTAAACACGAGCGGATCTCAATAAGTTTGCCCTCTCACTAGTCTCAAATAAACCACCCGCCGTAATACTGCTCTGTGTTTTCCTCCGTCGCGGGCCTCCGGTTAAAATCGTTATTAGTACACACCAACGGGTGGTTATCTATACGGACCACATGGCGGTGGCAGCAACGGATATTTTATACGATATATCCGGCATTGCTCAATCATATGGATTAAAATTCAATGCGGATAGTACTAAAGTGCTCACTACAAACGGATCGAATGCCAGCGTTTACCTCGATGAAACCCAAATCGAACAGATCCCACAATTCAAGTATTTAGGATCGTTGGTTACGGAAAAGAAAGTGGAATCGACGGTAGATGTCCATAGCCGGATCGGTCAGGCAACAGCAACATTCGCCTCACTCAAGTGGTGCATATGGAAGCAAACGAATATTACCATCAAAACCAAAATACGACCATAGCGAACGTTGGTCCTTCCCATTCTTCTTTATGGAGCGGAAACGTGGACGTTATTACAATCGAACCTCAGCAAATTCGAAATCTTCCAAATGCAATGCTTGAGGCAGATTCTCGGTGTCTCACTCCGCGACCGAATTCGAAACGAGACCATTAGAGAAAAATGCGATCAACTGACAACTATCGAAGAAGAAGTACAAAAACGTCGACTGCGATGGTTCGGCCATGTTTGCCGGACTTGTATGAATGGACGATAATCGCTTGCCGCGTGAACTTCTACGGCGAGAACGTCCGACATAATGGAGAATTCAGCGCTCGGCACCGAAAAAAACAAACCGAAAAAAAAGAACATCAAAGACGACCTTAAAAATCAACGATTATCGGCTATCAATGCTCGAGATGTCGCCGAAATTCGGCAAGTATGGAAACGAATCGTGAATGAAGTAAGAGATACAGCGGCACCGTCAGCAGCGTATTGGCTGCGAAAGCAACCCCCTCCCCAATCGCCGGCTACGAAATAAATAATAATAATAATACACGGCGGTACAGTGGCATGTTAGTAACCGCAATCATCCCCATCCCCAAATTTATTCGGAGTCCTGCATCAACATCTAAACCGTTTCCAGTTTAGATAAGTTAAAAAAAAACATTTCTGCACTTTCCTGGAATGAATTCTTTCTCCTCTATTTGAATTCACATAATTGAATCGAATAGGGAGAAGGAATCGTAGATGCATAAGTTCAACAGCTCCTATCGTTTCGTCAGCACTCTAAAAAGCATAAATAGTTTGCAGATTCAGTAACACTGTGCGACTCGCGTTGCTTTTAGTGTAATTTGTGCATAGAAACGGCATGGGTGCGCCACGGCATGGGTGGTACCGCGAGCGAAAACAGCAGACTGATGATTTTCCGGTGTTTGCTCTGCGTAGCGGTAATTGGCAAGTCTATCATTTGTACTAACTCGTATATCGGAGAGAAATTATCACAGTTAAAGAGTTTCTTTCTTTTTTTAATAATACCGGTAAAATCACAACGCGCAATAAAATTATGTAATGCTTCCTGATAATCAATGGATGAACATACACGTTTTTAGACTTCTCGAAGGCTATTTATTTATTTGTAGATAGATAGATAGATAGATAGATAGATTTTTATTCGAAGTAGACTTATAGTACTTTCCGAACGTCTTATATTTCTAGACATTTATGCCTTGCTTGTAGGCTTTACCATTGATTACTACACTATATAATCACTACGTAATAGTAATAATAATAATAATAATAACATTAAACACATGGTTTTTATAACTATGTTACACAAAAACGACTTGACCAGACCAATGTATCGCTTAAAAAATCTTCAATTTTATAATAGCCTTTAGAGCACAAAGTATCTTTAACAATTTTTCTAAATTTAGTGTCTGGTAAAAGGGTTAGTTCCTCAAGCAAAGTGTTATAAAAGCGAACACCGTCTCCAATAAAAGATTTACTAACTTTTGCTAACCTAGAGCCCGTAATGGCTAGTTTATTTTTGAACCTGGTGTTCCTATTGTGAATGTCACCCAACCTACGGAACCTGTGCAAGTTTTTACGAACATACATTATGTTATCGAATATATACTGACTATAAACCGTCAGAATATTGATCTCTTTAAATTTCTCTTTTAGCGATGCTCGGGAGTTTAAACAATAAATGGATCGTATGGCTGTATATGGACAACACGACACCCTAACCCGAATGAGTTGCCTACATTATTTTACAAAACAATACATGAACTGAATAATAATTACAATTACATAAGCTACTACAAGAAACGAACAATAACATAAAAAGAAACGTGTTTTTATACAGAAACGCGTACACGATACAGCACCGAGCACAAAAAGCGAAGCAATAGATGAATTTTCTCTATCATGCTCTAGCTAGCTTGGTCGACTTTAGACCTCGTTACGTAGAAGTCATTCAGGTGACTCGTTTGATGACTTCTAGAAACGTTCAGCGAAAAACAACTAGGTTTTGTTCTGAGACTATCCGGTATGGGGATGCCATCTACGGTATAAAATTATGTTGTAGAGACTACTTCAAATGTTATAATTTATTTGCCCCTCTACAGCAACACATATTTTCCCGCGCGCAGTATTACCACTGCGCGGAAATTCATGGAGTCAGATATAATTGCCACGTAACTTGTACAAAAGCACATTGTGTAAGATCGAGCGAGTAAGAACAAGCTCATTCTAAAGCAATTTACTCCTCCTAGCCTCCGGTTAAAACCGCCATCTTTACGTATATAACAAGCGCAGCGAACGGTGGTCGTCAATGATTTATGCTTATCACACGTACCACACAGTTGCGGTAAAGGTGTAACTCAAAGATCTATGGCATCAGCGTCTATTCTTAGTTGTTTAATGTATTCTAAAAACAGGATACACCAGGGTACGCTTAACATGCACATACATGATCACCCCTCAAGCAAAGCCGACATACCCCTGTCCAAAATCCGTTCAACTATAATCCATAAGTCATTCATTATTAAATATACTTCCAAAGTCAATACGAGATATAGAACCAAAAATATTCGAATATACAGTTAAATACTGGCTCATCACACATGCTATTTATAAGAAAAACGACTACTTCGACAAAATATTACCATTTTTAAAATATAGTTACATCATTATCACGAAAAATAATATCATATTTCTACGATTATATTCATATTTCTACGAATACTATTATATTTATATTAAAACATACGATGTAAACCTCGTAGGAATTGTTCGATAATGTAATGATTGTCGTTTTACGTATGTCATTATTCTAGATGATTAAAATATTGATTTTGAGCCCCCTGAGACGATTAGTGCTATTTCCAGATTGAGGTCTGTCTGTATTGCTGCGTATGTGTATGTGTATTCCCTTCATTAACTTTGCTGCGGGAAGTCGTTTTTTACTTTCCTGGCAAGAAAAGTGTCGTGGACGTACTTCTGTGTTACTATGTGTGTATGTATGTGTATATTCATCCAAGATAGCGTACAAACGCTTCATCCGATTGTGCTTAAATTTGGCTTGCAGGCATCATTTTGTCATGGCAAGAGTTGAACAGATTGTGGTTGAAATCAGTCTACCAGAGGGCGCGCTAGTCTTACGCTTGTCAGTCAATCTTGAAATATTGGCCTTAGATAGTGTGTATAGTTTGATTATTTGTGTTGTAATAGTAGATTGTATCACAAGGGAGCAAAATAATATTTATACGACGAGGGCGCTTTTTTGAGCGAAGTGAGGGATTCTTTAGTAGAATCCTGAACGTAGCGAGGGATTCAAAAAAGCGCCCGAGCCAAAAATATTTTGCGCCCGAGTGATACACTCTACTTTTCATCACCCACTATGAGAAAAAAAAGGCGCCTCATATTTTATTGTAATATTATTATTTAATAAAACATAGTACTGGAAGTATATCATATCATGGCTAAGTACTGGAAGTAGGTCAAAAACACAGATTCTGAAAAATTCTTGGCGCCTCTTGCATTTTCCGTTCAATAAAATTTCCATAGGCTTTCATATATTTCTCCCGGGATTTTGCAGGTAATAGATAATCAATCACATTTCTTGCTGCAGTTCAAATGCTTTCAGGAGTTAAACCTATACTTTCACTGTCACTTGAAGAACTCATTTTTCAAAACAAAACGATGAATTTCTTACGATCCGTGAAAATTGTCGAAAACGCGGGCGACAAAAACAATTGACGTTCGCGCGTTTTTAATTTCATTTGTTTTTTTTTTATTCAGCCGGCGGCGCGACTAGGGGCAGTCGTACCAGCCAGTCTTTATTCAAACAATATTTGCGTTCGATTTCTTCGGCGCTGAAGACTAAGATGTTCCAAATTCAAAAAGTGCGCCGCAAAGATAAATTGCTGCTCACTTATTCAAAAAGTGAGCCGCAATTTATCTTTGCGGCGCACTTATAAATTTTCTTATAGAAAACACCACTTTTGGGCGCACTTAAAGGCGAACCAAGTCGTCCTTTTCGAATAGATGGGATGAAAACCATATTTTAATTATTATTTAATATTCAATTGAATTTACACATTTGGATGAATAAAAGAATATTGACTATTGACTTTTGTAATGGGTTTTAGTGGGATTAAGTAACATTAGTATTGCTCACCATCCTCGAAGTTGTAGCAGGGACAAATTGGATTGTCGGCGAAGCTGGGACACTGGGCGGTGTCCTCACCGTGCAGCCTCGTGACGAGCGTCAGCAGGAAGAGTAGTCTCCAGGGGACACCGCGACAAGTGTCCCACATGGTGCGCCATTCGGCCCGCGTGGTCCGAGTGTCCCATTTGGTCCGTTTGTCCCACGCGCGGCTCATGACGCCAGTGCTCACGTTACCGCTGACATGCTACAGCGGCCAGGCTCACCATTCGAATTGCCTTCGAGTCATACGATGTCCCGAATCACCTGGAACAATAAAGAAAGAAAACGTTACTCGAGTAAATACGAAGGATACCTATTATAATTATTTCAAAACAAATTATGAGAACAATAACAGATATTTTGAAATTGGGTCGTTTTAATTTTATTCTCTTATTTTTTTCCTCTAGCACTTCAAACGGGTTTACAATTAATAATCGAAATTGAAGAAAAGTACGCTCTAATCCGGGAGCACAATGTAAAAATCGGTTGCGTCACCCCAAGAATTTCCCGGCAAGCAGACAACGTCCCCACCGCTCGCAAAACCCCTAAACCCAACCCACCAACCCTCTTGAACCCTCTTTCCCAACCCCCCTTCAACCTCTAACCCTTCTGTAACTCCATAACCCAACCCCCCAACCACCAACCAACGCCGCTCCCACCCAAAACCTGATGAATTGAAGCAATCTAGATAAGGCGGGATAGGAACCCATGGAAGAAGAAGAATAACGGAAGTTAAAAATATTTTCGTCCGGAACCTCATACATCCTGAGTACTTGGTCTATCTTCTTCGAAGGTAAACCGTTTCAGATAAGGCGGGATAGGAATACACGGAAGAGGACGAATATCGGAAGAAGAAGAATCCCTTCGTCCGAAACTTTATACATCCCGAGTACTTTGGTATGAATTAAAGCACTCTAGATAAGGCGGAAAAGCAAGCCACTGAAGAAGAAGAATATCGGAGAAAGAAGAAGATTTTCGTCCGACACGAAAAAGGAATTGCGCAATACCTGCGCAAAAATACCTACCATTCAAATGTACCTATCATTCGAGCGTCGCATGTTTTTGTAATATTTCCGTGGTATTAAAATTGTATTTTTCCAACAATTATGTATTATTGTATTAAATACGGCGGTATTTAAAAGTTTTTTGAGTCGCTCGTATACGAGATATTCCAACCAAAAAAAGTGGGGAGGCTGGCAGGAGGGGGCGGGAGGGGTGGTGAGGGCGGTTGGATCGTGGGGGAGGGGGGGGTGAGGAGTTTGGCGCGCGGGAATGAAGGAGGGTGGGGGATTGTCAGCACTCTGGGAAAGTTTTGGGGTGACCCAACCGTTTTTTAGCTAGTCGGAAAGATACTGTACCGAGCTAAAAATTTTTTTTTTAGCAAATATTTTCTAACAACAAATACTTTGGTTGCTATTCTGATATAGGTTAGCTCTAAAATATTGCCTGCAGGCAATAAGCTCGCCTTTTCTTAAGAATAAAGAGTTTTATTATTATTATTATTATTATTATATATATACAAATTCAAATTAAAATTCAAAATTCTTTATTTATCTATAATATTACATGTATTTTTAAAATTCAAAGCCATCCTAACTAGGCCTCGCCTGTACTAAGGTAGGCTTAATATAAAAAAAAGGTATAGTGGTTTTCGTAACTAGCTGTAATACATCTTTGTATATTATTATGTTACATTTGAGAAGTTAGAAATAGAATAAGAAAGCGTAATAATATTAAATTTAGGTATATACATATGAATATATACATACATTTAGGTATATACATATGAATTTAGGTACATACATATATAAATAAATATATACTTTATAGATAAATATAAAATAATACTGTATATATATATATATATATATATATATATATATATATATATATATATATATATATATATATATATATATATATATATATATATATATATATATATATATATATATATATATATATATATATATATATATATATATATATATATATATATATATATATATATATATATATATATATATATATATAATATATATATATATATATATATATATATATATATATATATATATATATATATATATATATATATATATATATATATATATGTATATATATATATATATATATATATATATATATATATATATATATATATATATATATATATATATATATATATATATATATATATATATATATATATATATATATATATATATATATATATATATATATATATATATATATATATATATATATATATATATATGTTATTAATGTCTCCGTTTCTGTGCAAAACTTGTTCTCTTTTTTTGGATTAAGTGCTGTCTGGTTGTGGTTACTCGTGTTCCTTTATGGTGTGTTGAATATAGATGATAATTGTCATGATTATAGTAGTAGAGTAGGACTACCTTAGCGTATATTTGACGAACGTCAAGGACTTTAGATTCATTGTACAAGCTCTCAGAAGAATACCGGAAGGGTTTTTTGTTTATTACTCTTAATAGCGACTTTTGGGCTTTAATTAGAGGATCAAGTGCTTACAGCGAGGCTCCACCCCAAGCTTTGATTCCGTATGCTAGTAAGTTATGGGCCAATGCGAAATATATCGTTCGTACTAAATCTTTGGATACGGCATTTCTTATTAACTTGAATATATGTACAAGTTTTATTACGAGTAGGTATGTCTGTCCATTGTTTGAAAAAATAGAAAAACTGACAACACTACTTATAGAACAAAATTTTAAGTACACATTAGGTGACAGATCGCCTGTTAGTATGCCTAGTGGCCACGGGCCAATGTGCAGTCGTATCCCGTATAACGACGTTACAGAAACTGCTGAATCTAATTCGCCTCCATTGTGCAGGTCGGCGCGCCGGCGAATCTGACAATGCAGTTTAAACTTATCGCCATCTTTATTTGTCCTTTTTGGGCAGACCACGCCACGCCATTTCCCCTTTGTCGCAGCGAGTCCGACCTAACTCAACCTAACGAGCTTCCATTTGGATAGAAAGCCCGTTTCCGTGTCATCAATCCCAACCTAAACATAACACGGACGAACTACTAATCTCTTTGCGAATTTTATTTATTATGTGCCGATGCAGGAGACAGGTTAAATACCGAGCGATCAAATAAAACTGCATAATAGGCATCTTTATTACAAGCTTTTATTTACCTTGTAATATTTGTCAGTATGTTTGTTTAGGTTAGAGTTTATGTTAAGCATGACCTGATTCTGCACCCAGGATCGACTATCGACGAGGATACTCTTCCACGGGACTCCTCAACGGTCAACAGCACTGACACGAAATTTTGTATACGCATTCAATTATGATAGCCCGTTTTAAGTTTCACCATGACATGGCTGCTGCGCTCATGGTTGGCTAAGGACGAGGGGACTCCTTAAAGATTAACAACTAGGGTTGTCGACTACAGCGGGCGAGCCCGTTACCTCAGGAAGTTTTAACGATTAGTCGTTCTATCTCCTTGGAGTGAGCGCAGAAGACTAGAGGACAAAATAGTCCACCGTCTAGCTACGCCACAAGCCCGTAAGAGGCCAACGCCTTAACCGCGAGATAGCAAGGAGTGTTACCCGGTGGGTCTACACTCACGCCCTTACTTCCAATTGTGACCAGATTACTCCAGTCTCTCGATTGGTTACGAGTTCGAGGTCGCTTGCGCGGTCCTCTCCCTTACAAAGCGGTGAAACGGTGTTTACCGAATCTATTGCGGACCACAGCATCCTTTGCCCGGCTGTTCACCCATGATCGGGTAGCCGATGGTCGTTTCAAGAGCAGTCGCCGTAAGGTCCGCAACCACCCCCGCTCTATAGGAAAGAGTACTGCTTCCAGACTCCCCTGACTGTTAGTCAGAGTGCACAGGCTAGGGGGATAACGGGCCCATGATGAGGTGGCCACGATGACCCATGTGTTCAGGGTCGGTCACACTCACTGGTCAACACTCATCCGACGGCCTCCCCGCATGGGGTGCGAATCCTGGGTAGGACACTGGGTCAACCAGTCTCCCCTGGGAATCAAACCTCTGGCGCCCCTGGACGGTCTGCACACCGTGCGGCGCAAGCCAATCGATTGTGCTCTCCGACTAACAGTCGGGGGAGTCTGGGAACTGTATTGTTTCCTACAGAGCGGGGGTGGTTGTCTACCTTACGGCGACTGCTCTCGAAATGACCATTGGCCATCCGATCCCGGTTCAGAGTCGGGCAAAGGACGCCTTGGTCCGCGATAGATTCGGTGCACTCCGTTTCACCGCTTCGTGAGGGAGAGGACCGCGCAAGCGACCTCAAACTCGGAACCAATCGAGAGACCGGAGAAATCTGGTCACAATTGGAAGTGAGGGCGCGAGTATCTCGAGCCCGCCGGGTTTATTCCTGGCTAACTAGCGGTAAGGCGTTGGACTCTCACGGGTTGTGACGTAGCTGGACGTAGAATTGTACTGTCCAAAGTCTTCTACGTTCACTGCAGGGCGACAGAACGACTAATCGTTAAAACGTCCTGTGGTGACGGGCTCGCCCGTTGTAGTCGACACCGCAAGATGTTAGTCAGAGTGCACAGGCTTACGCCGCACGGTGCGCAGACCGAGCAGAAGCGCCAGAAGGTTGATTCCCAGGGGAAACTGACCATAAGGCCAGAGTCCTACCCAGGCTCGCATTTCATGCATGGAGGCCGTAGGATAGGTGTTGACCCGTGAGTGTGACCAACCCTGAACAGAATGGGTCTTCGTGGCCAACTCAGCAAGGGCCCATTAACTCCCTTAAAGGTCAACAGCACAGAAACGAAATTTGTACACGCATTCAATTATGATAGCCCATTTTAAGTTTCATCTTGATATGGCTGCTGAGTCCAGGGTTGGCTCCTGGAGAGGAGATTCCTCAACGGTCCACAGCAGTCACCAAATTTTGTATACGCATTCAATTATAATAGCTCGTTCTAAGTTTCACCTCGACATGGCTGCTGCATCCAGGGTTGGCTCGGGAGAGATAATTTTATTATAAGTTTGTTTTTAAAATTGTGTTTTTACTATTAACTTACTGTAAATATCAACAAGCGTAGATCGTATGAAAATAGAAACCATCATGATGTCCAGAACGCAAACATTTCAACGGTAAGGTTGGCAAAGACAGTACCAGTGAAGGACAGCACAACACTGGAGAGTTGCTACCTACAACGAATGGTGAACCCGTCATCCCAGGACGATATAACAATATATATTCATACTTTCAACCGTGGGGTGAACATAGAGACAAAGTGACAAGACAGTCCACCGTCTAACTATGAAAACCATCACGTGAGAGTCTAACGGCTTATCGCGTGGCAATGGGAAATGAACCCAGCGAGCCAACGTCGCGCCTGAATTCACAGGATTTCTACGTCTTACAGTCTGGTAGCTTGCGCGTCCTCTACCTGATGTGAGCGGTTTTAAATTTGGAATTTATCGCGGACAGTGGCGTCCTTTGCCCGTCCTAAACGCGGACAGTGTCCACCGATCGGTGGACAACGGGTCATTTCAAGAGTAGCTGACACCAGGTACCGCCCCCGCTGCTTAATTTAAAAAGAATCCCTCGATAAGGAACCAATTTAAAATTTGGACTCAAAAAGTTGATCATTGCCTTGGACAATAATGCTTTAAACTGACTTCGAAAACTTTCAGACGCGTTTACTCCTACAATGTAAGCGGTGAGTGTATTTTATTATAATTTCATTATATTGACTGGTTAATTTTCAAGCAGTACTTAGCCACATTTTTTATTTAGGCCCTAAATTAATTACAATTAATTAAAACGTGAGAGCGCTCTGAGAGTTACGCTAAATATGCTTTGCCATTAACACTCTTATACCACCACTGCGTAAAGATAGTTATTCTCGCTGCGATTGACCGTTTAGTATGCGTCTGCTTCTCAGCGCTAGCGGACGTGGAATCTGCGCTTGACGCTTCGTCAACGCTGGATTTTTATTGGTCAAACCCTACAAAATTGACTCCGCCTATTTTTTCGCGTGTCCGCCCATTTCGTATATTTTTCTGAGGCCTCATGTCGCCTAAATCAGAGTCGATTGGCTGATGCCGCATGCTGGGCAAACCCGAAGATCATCCCCCAGAAGATCTGATGCACCTGCTACTGGAGGGGAGTTGAACCGTGAGCTGAGCCGACCAGATAGCGAGCAGGTCTTAATGGCCAAACTTTACAGGAACCGCTAGGTGACTGTAGCTGTTTTATATTGCGTGTTTTAATTTGACGGACGTCTTTCCACACAAAGGACGTCCCCGACATGACCATGAAAATTAATTACTAATCATTATTAATTAACCAAATGGGCAAGAGATCAGCTATGCCGCAGTTGCGTACAGGTGATTTCCTAGCCTTACAACGGATTAACAAAAAAGTAAAAGTAACGAAATAAATGATTAAAAAACAAAAATATTCAAAAGCTGAAAAATTCAAAAGTGTACCTATCCAAACTAAAAACGCAAAAAAATAAATATTCGTAATAAAACTGTTATAATACGAGTAAAAATGTTGAAATACCAAAATAATCAGAATGTTCATAAAACGCGAATCATACACCCATAGTCAGTAATACATATCATCGGAGATAAAATGTGTCACCCCAAGACTTTCCCGGCAAGTAGACAAGCCCCCCGCCAACCCCTTCTTCACCCCGCACGCGCTCTAACCCAATTTCCACGCGCTCGCCAATTCGTAGTAGAAAAGCCCCTCGCCAACTCCTTTACCCCGCCTGCGCACCAACCGAATTTCCACCCACTCGCTAATTCGTAGTATATTTGTAGTATTTTCCGTGGTATTAAAATGGTATTTTTTAAAATAATGTAGTAGTTTATTAAATATGGAGGGTTTTAAATATTACTTGCGTGACTTGTATAAACGATATTTCAACCAAAATTACTGCGGTCTGACACTACGTTACTGCGGTCTGACAACGCATCTGTGTACCGATTTTCAAGTCTCTATCTAAAATATTTCAAGATTGAAGTATGGCAAGCGCGCCCTTTTGGGGACCGATTTTAACCACATCCCTGCATGCCATGGTTCAGCTCAATCGGATGAAGCGCTTGGGCGCTATCGTGGAGAAATACAGACACACACACACACATACACACACTCAGAAACACACACACAGACTCAAAGACAGACTTCAGTCCAGAAATGGTCTTGATCATCTCGGGAATTGGAGGTCAAAATGTATATATCCGTCTTCATTTAAATAAAAACTGCCGGGAAACTAAAAGTCAAAAGTTATTGAAGTAATCGCTATGATCATAAAAACATAACCTTACAATAATTCGTGTAATTAATAGTAAACTAAAAATGTTTATAACAACCCTAATTAAAAATTACTTTTTATAAAAATAATAGATTAAAACATCCATAATTAAATTCTCGAAATCCTCGACCAGCGACCCAGCCTATTATACTTAAGCACATTCCAGGCATTCACATATAATGTCTGACCTGTTTTAGAGCAACTGGTTGTCATACCTCATTTCATACATTGCAGTTTCAGCTAAACGAGTGAAAGCTGTGTAACCGACAACTGGCAAAACATGAACCATTTTGCGGGCGCGCTGTAAATTCAAGCGCGGTCACCATTTTATTTCGCGATTGTGCAAATGAAGCGGAAAATTGGACGGGTGACACGAATCTGTTTTGGATGGGATTGCTCTCTACGCTTTTTGCTGCTTTCAGTGAATGTTGCGCAACAGCTCGCGGAATTATTTACGTCCAAACAGGGCGCAGGTGACGCGAGCTCGGTTTAAAAATGGCAACCGAAAATGGTTTTCGGAGTGGATTTTAAATAATAAAAGGGCACACACAGCACACTATTATCTCCGCAAAGTGGTTGATGAGGTGGTTTTTTGGCGTGAATACGTCTTTAAAATTGCTTCCATAGTGGGAGGCAATTCAAAAAACGAATGACAACAAAATCGGGGGATAGAGTTTGGTGTTGCAGCTACATATGTGTGAGGGCCCACCCCTCACTAGACTCCAAATTGTTCGGTGTGAGGTGGTGGTATCAACTTATGAGTTATCTCCGTATTGAAAGACGGCTAATTGAATGAAGTAGAAGGAATTTATTGATCGAAGGTTTGAATATTGCCAGTTATAACGCTCCCCGAACAGTTTACGTTGAAGCGAGTATATTGATGCGCGACTGCGGTTACGAGGATATATGGATGAGGATTGTATGTGTGCTCCTAGTATCTTGTACTGGGCACGGCTCGAGTCTGTGGAATTGCAGACTGATGCTTCGTGACTGGGAAAGATAAGGAAAGGAAACCAAGGAGCCGGATTCGTTGACACACCTCGTGAGAAGGGTACCGAATATGCCGTCGCAACCTTGGGGGAAGGTGATCACTCGGGAATTATAATTTGGTTGCTTTTTCGTCGGTTTATATAGGCCGTGGATTTCACTGGATTTCAGTGGATTTCACTGGAAATCGATGCATTTGTTGATCGCATGTAATGGACTTAAGGTCCGTTACATTTCTATCATCTCCATCCAAAATTTAATTACACCACTGGAAGCTAAAGACTCAAAGAATTCATTACGCTAAGTGAGGGCTGTGACGCATCGCGCGCGGTGGAGGGGGTTTTGCCGCCATTTTGAGGTAATTTTGCTGCGTATCAAGATTTCCATTTAGTATAACTTTCGACTTGGAGGAGATACCTACGACGTTCATTTAGGTTTCAATCGTCAGGTCTCATCCAAATCTATCGATTGTATTTATTAAAAATTAGTGTAAAATCGTTAATAGTAATTATATATGGCGTTACAATAAATATAAATAAATATATATAATGTCGGCCTATACGCGTCAAAAAGTCAAGTTCAAATACAGATATCGTGTACGGTTGTAAAGGGCTTCTCAAAAGTAATCGAATGATACAAATAAAACACCATATGACCAAGTGAAGCAATGCCGGGAACGTAAAAGAATGAATGCGGCCGAGCGAGATTAACGATGGTGCCAGTACATATGCAGCTGGGGCGGTTAAAATTATGCAAGTGGATGATGAAATCACTTTTAGGACGGCGACGGACTGTGTAGGCATAGATTGTGTACGATCGTCGAAGTTATTTATTTATTTATTTATTTATTTAACAGGGAAAACATACAGCGCTACAAAAAAATATTACAACACATGAAGACACACTGGGCAGCAGCTAGTGCACGTTTCACTACGATGTTTGTCAACAATCCATTCGAACATAAGTGTGATATGTGTGATCATCTATGGTTTTTATTGAAGCCAACAAAAGAAATACCCGTTACGTACACGTATTCACGTACAACATACAGCTGTGTTCATGACACAGCCACACCCCATTTTTTGTAATGAAACTGGTGAGGTTTAGTAAAATATACGCTATACATCCTTGTGCTCTGTTTGTTTCCTGCATTGAGAAAAATATTTGATTGATTCTTACATAATCATTTCGTTATTACGGTTTTATACAAAATAACGATGTTTCAATCGTAATTGTGATTCGATATGAATGTATTGTGCAATTAATAAGTAATTTGTTTAAAAGAAATAGTGCATTGCGCTCTGTGTAACAATGAACAAATCATCATCATCTCCGTCGATTCACCCAGCGCACAGCTGCTTCCGTTTCGTTGTTATTTATGTGTCTTACAGTGTATGTGAGTCATTTGTCATTTTCAACGCTCTTCACAAACTGTTCTAATACAATTGTGAGAGTGGCCACCCTTCACTAGACTCCAATTGATTGTGAGCGAAGGGTGGTTCTCATCAAGTAGTTTTCTCCGTTATTGAAAGTCGTGGATGTTGAAGATGAAGTATTTATTCAGAAGGTCTGTAGTAGGTTGTCAGTTCGTAACGCCTTGATTGATATTTCGCCGTTGTGTAGGTAGTGTGGGCGCGAGGTGAAGCCGTAGTTGTGTATCTGAAGTGTGAAGCTCCTCGATAGATTCGAAGACAATGATGGTCGCGTATACTATGCGTGATTTGTTGGCTCGAAGTGAAGTGTAGGGCGCGAGTACTTGTTAATGCGCGGTTACTGCCCGCCAGGAAATGAATATTGATCGATCGAAATGTACTGCTTTTTATATGGTATGCAGTGACGCAATAGTTATAAGTGGGGTGAGAAATGAGCGTGTTAATTCGTATCGATCAGGAGAAATGACATTGGTCATCGTTTAACTGTGCATACAATGCCGAATTTAGTTGGAAATCAATTGCAGCTGGCTCGTGTATATTCGAGCAAATTTGCGGTTTCGATTCTGTAGAAATTACTTTTTTGTTGTGGGTATGTTGGACTGAGGCTCCAACACAATGTTTCCTTTAGAGCGGGGGTTATTGTTAAACTTACGGCAACTGCTTTTGAAACTACCATGCAGACACCCGAACCCAGGTGAACAGCCGGGGAAAGGATGTCGTGTTCTGCAATAGATTGTAATGATATAAAATCGAACGCCTCCTGTCAAATAGAATACATAATATCTAAACCAAACCATGCCAAGTAAGTACACCTATTGCCATCTATACGCAGCAACGGGAAGGCAAGGTGAATGATCTTCAAAGCGTAAAAGTAGTAATTAGTCGATTCATTCATAATCCTAAAATTTAAATCATATTTCAAAACCTGTAGCGACATCTAGCGGGAAAAAAAGCGAGAAATGTTACCGTCGATAAGCAGAGAACTGTAAGAAAATTTTACTGACGTGTCGGCAAGAATATAAAATATATTAAAATAAGATTAAAACTCAATAAAACAATAAAACGTTTATATATTCGTTAAAAATGAAGCGTAATAGCAATAAACCACTAAATAAAATAAAACTGAATAGGCTTTAGAGAAAAATCAAGGAAAAATTGATGATTCAAAAAACGCCGAAATCACATACAAAAATGGGTCTTCAAAAGATGCATGATAGAAACACAGGATATTTAGAAAGATTTCAGCGACGACACGCACTATAGACGTAGAGTAGAATAAGCACTATCTTCTGAAACGAAAGTAGAACCTGAAAACAGAATAAATTGTTAGCAATCGATTTAAATATCGCACGGAACGAATTCGCAGCCAGCTGAAACTGACAGTTCATATAATGATTAAATTGTCGTACTTTTAACAAGAAAAATCGCCACTATAGACGATAATGCTAATTACAGCCTATATAGATAGAACACCCAGTAGATAGACCTACTAGAATAAAGCCAATGAAATAAGCTATTTTATGAAGCAGAGCATATATTCTGTACGATAGTTTACAGGGAGAATCTAATGTTTGAAACTGAATAAATGACGGTTTGACGGAAAAAATAAATCGGAATTATCCACGGCAGGAGGGTGTTGCCATGTTTTGACATCAAATAGAGTCGGAATATCGTACAACTTTTGATCACTAGAGGCGCTGTAGTTCAGAAATAAGGGAGGTTTTGAGGTGGACCACTAATAAAAAACAGACGAGCGTCTTAAAGAGCGTCTCTTCATATTTGGCGGGAAAGTTTTGGAGGGAAAGCCATATCCCAAAAAGCAGACGATAATACAAATATTAGAGTATACAGAAAGAAGAAGCAAGTTAAAAAGGTCATAGGTGACATATTTTTAAAGGAAACGGATAAGTAATTTCGATGTGAAAAATTGTTTTCAAATTGGGTCACTGAAAAACCTACTAACGCCGAATAACTTTTTATAAAAACCATATAGGGTTATAGTAGAAAAAAAATGAATAATAATAGCCGTAATAGTTAATGAAATAGACATACTTTTTGGAAAAATATACACGTACCTTTAGAAGCACATAGCGCCGCGAGGAGGCAACATAAAATTAATATATATGCAGAAATTAGATGCAGGGGTTACAGATTACAAGGGAAAAATAAGGAAATCAGCTCAAATGAGTGAATTAAAGAAATAAGAGTGCAAAAATAGCTCGATGTGCACGAAATGGTACGGAACCCCAATGTGGAAAAACGATAGTTGGTAACCAGAAAGAAAAAGCATGATGGCCGCGTTATTTTGCATAGGAAGGGGTGAAAAGCACATCTAAAAATGGAGAAATTGCCGTATTTTGAAGGGTATAAAAAGGCGGTGGGCGATGCCAAAATCAATTCAGTTTACCAGGAGAACCAACGCGTAATAACCTCGTCACCCAAACGTCGAAAAAGTGCCGGAAAATGTAAAAGTTCAAGTTAAAACGAGGGAATGTGGGCAGAAATGCTGTCCACATTCCCATAAAAATCATGTAGAATCTAAGTGAAGTTTTTTTTAACACGTATTTATTTTATTAGAAGCGGTACATCAAATATTTGGCGGGAAAGCCAACAAAATTAAACAGTGCTAAAAATTCGACGAGAAATCGACGTAAAAACAGTAAAAAACCCTCTATAAGCGACGCCACGTACATCAAATAATTGGCGGGAAAGCAAACAAAATTAAACAGTGCTAAAAATTCGACGAGAAATCGACGTAAAAACAGTAAAAAACCCTCTATAAGCGACGTCACGTACATCAAATAATTGGCGGGAAAGCAAACAAAATTAAACAGTGCTAAGATTCGTCGAGAGATCGACTTAAAGACAGTAAAAAACACATTTATATAGACGCCACGTACATCAAATATTTGGCGGGAAAACATAAGTATGCAGAATCAAACAGTAGCAAGATAGAAGAAAAATTAAAGATATTCCTTTTAAATAAACATTCACGAGGAGATCATATAAGTAATATCAAGACAGACATTCGGAATAGACTTCGCATCACGAAGACAACGTACAATCAAATTTCGTCTTTCGACAGAACGGGGTTGAAAACAATCGTACTACACAGCCGACATCCCTACGATGCAGCTGTCAAATTGAAACAAAACAGTTATTAGTTGTTATGTGTTTAGTTGTTAAGAAGTGTATAAAGGTGTTATGTTAGTGTAAGGTATGTGTTAATTGGATTGGATGGCAGCTTAAAACGAGTAAGATTGTTCAAATTAATATAATTGCGTTATAATTGCGTTATAACCGCCGAAGCTGGCCATACTATAAAACTGTTAAAGTTGATATTTTTTTAATATATTATGCAAATATGTATGTTGTCATAAGTATGAATAACAAATGCGTCTTACACTGTTTCGCGCTATAATTGAAATAGAAAGCCAATACCATCTGCTTTTCGTACTGTCCGCTACTACATTGTTAGCGTGAACCTTTTTTTTATAAGGCCAGTACTTGATTGGGACTGCAGGCCGTCAATAAAAGACGAAGCCTCATGGATTGAGATATTTGAAACTGCCTGGTTTCACAGAGACAAAGTCCGTGAACCAGCGTAGCGATAAACTAAGAAAAAAATGTATATACGTATGTCGTAATTGATTCGACATACACAGTAATATAGGTTATGATAAGTTGTGTTTTTGTGCTATATTGCGTATTGTCATATTATCATGTTATTATTATTTAATGCAAAGCTACAAAAAGAGCCATATATGTAATGAATAGTATAAACTAAAAAAAATTATTTTACAATATATCCAATATTTTGCCGGAAAAAGTGTTCATATTTTTTAATCAAAAGGATACCATACCTGGGAAAAAAAAAAAATAGACTGAGCTAAATTATAATTAGAAGTGGATTCGATAGATCAGATACCGCGCTAACGGATGAACGAACGCAGTAATTGAATACGCGAGATTGGCGCCTTTATTATAAATGTATCTCGTAATCCAATAAATATATAAGAAATATAACTCCTGAGTTCACGACGCACTGACAGAAGACTGTAGCATCCGTCAGTGTGATAAATAGTGCATCGACAAATCAAACGATGTCAGATATTCAGTAATGATCACTAGCGTACTTCTAAGTACATTAAAAAATAAAAAATCCCAGCTGATTGGAGTAATCGTCAACCGATATTGAGAAAGTGACTTAAAACTATTAGCATACATTGATCTGGAAGTCTCTAACTATAGAACACCTTTGATAATCCACTAGATAGAAATTGTGTCATAGAACATCAAAAATCAATATTTCTCATCGGGATGAGATCTTAAGAGTGTATGTTACAAGCCGATCCTAATTTATAAACCTCAAATTGATCCAAACTATCTAAAACCAAGTGCATAAGGGTCTAACAAATTGGTCTAGACACATAGAATACTCCTTATTATTCTTCTTCTTCTTTTGGAGAATACATTTTAGTCAGGACAGGAGAATTTCATATATGAGGGAGATCGTACAAGAGAAAACAGGGCTATTCACTGGAAATCTCTATTCTCTGCATACTTTGAATATCTTTATACATATATTAGCATCATCCTCTTCTTTTAGTCACTTCTCCGTTCAATCTTCTTCATCAAGCGCTTATCGCTGATGATACGTCGCGCACGTTTAAGTAACAAATATTGATAAATATTATTATTATTGAATAATATTAATTAATATTAGTGTTAATAATATTAATAAATATATTAATATTAATATTAATAATATTAATAAATATATTAAAAAAAAATATCGCTACAAAATGGCTTGCCCAAAGTGTGGCCGATCATGATCATTGCGATATATTGTCATCTTACATCTCTTACATCTCACAAATTATACAAATTAAATTATATTAAATAAGAAATAGGATTATATTAAATTGGCGACCCAACTAGTGGGGCCAAATAATATAAAGATAAAAAAAAATAATTCGCTACAAGATTCCGTAGAAACCGTATCAATCACTGCTACGTATGGAAGAGGACCGCGCAAGCGACCTCGATCCTGTAAACAGTCAGGAGGTAGAAGGTATCCTGATGGTTGATTTCAGACGGACATATCCTTCCAAACTCGTAGTCAGGGGGCGAGGCTGCCCGCGTTTGCCTCTGACGAGCTAGTGGCGTAACTAGACAGTGGACTAATTTAGTCCCAAGTCTTCTACCTTTACCTCACGGGAGACAGAACGATTTAAAATCGTTAAAACTTTCTGAGGTGATGGGTTCGCCTGTTGAGTTGACAGCTCTAGTTGATCTAATACATCTAAAAAAACGAATTTAAAAAAAATGTCCTTATACATTTATTTATTTATGGTAATGAACATAAGAGGCATGAACCGTAACAAATTATATAGCTAATATTTACACTTAAACTTTGACCTTGAAAAATTATTAACCCACAGCATGCTATGCCACAATTCTCACACACGTGCCGCCCAACTAAATAAAAACTGGTTCCAGGGCAAGCATGTTAAACATTGGCAAAATAAGGCCCAATGTCATAAATGTTTGTGTAAAAGTTAAATACTAATATACAATATATAAAAATATATACATTAAAAGTTGTATACAATTTTGACAGTGCGTATCTGGTCGAAAAGATATCCATTCTGGCTCCTCCTCGCATTACTCGAAACCCGAATCTGTTTTATATAAAGAGATATAACTCTAATTACACGAAACATTCCTTAATAAACAGAGCTATGACAACGTATAACGATAGGTTCGGGTACATTGATATTTTTTCATCAGTTAAAAGTCACTTTAAGGAAACCATTAAAAAATCCTATCAGTCCTTTGTCCCTCGTATTTCATATAATGACTATTAATCGCTTGAACAGTTTACATGAATAGCTTTTTTGTAATTTTTTGTTTTTGCAATTTTTTGTTTTTTAAAATGTAGCTTTGGTACAAAATAATTAATATTGTATATAATCTCAATATAAAATTTCATTTCCATTTGTTTTTTGTTCTTTTTCTTTTTCTATAATATTAAATTAGCTAAAAAATGTATATATATAAATAAGATATAATAACGGAGATATGTACTGTACACATTATAGATAGATAGTGTTAACATATAATTAGTCATAGTTTTATTGCTATATTTTGTATTTGTTATGTATAAACGCTGTTTGTTAACCAAATAAAATAAAATAAAATAAAATAAAATAAAATATTGATACTCGGAAAAGCTTCTTCAATATTTTGGTGTACTTGAAGTGAGACAGTTGTATTTATTTAAAATGTTGTTGATTTTTATTCAATTTCAAAATAACAGAGTGTCCAAACAACAAGTACACCGAACAAGGCGATCCGTAGCGGATATGATAGACGTCCGTCGAAAGGCCCCAGGGCATACAACAAACTGGATAAGTCTATAAGAGCCATACACAACAAAGACCAATTTAAAAAAACGATGTCATAGGTGGCTTATGACATGTTAGCCACCAAATTTTTGACCCTCTTATATAGATTTATTTTATTTTTATTATAATTTTTTGGTAATATCGATGTTCTTGTGTTTTTATTCTTAAATTCGATTACATTCAAAATTTATTATATCTAGTATCATGCACATTCTATGTATAATTGTATACACTGACTATTTCAATTTGATTATTTGACTATTATTTGCAATACTATTTTTTCATTCATATTTTTTTCAATTCGATTTATTATTGCAATGTTATTTTTCCATCCCTTATTATATTTTTCGCGTGTTATTGAAATTCCTTTATTATTTATATTATTATGTATTTTATGATAGGTATTTTAAAAATATTATTCGCAGACTTAGTCTGACGAACACATTGACATATCAATGACCTAGTTTTAAATAATGATTAATTTGTACCTACGTTGTGTGTTACTATTAGTTAATTTTTAATAATATTAGATACTTTATTACATATTTTTAATTATGGACTTTTAAGTATGCACAAGCCTTTGTTTACATTGTACGCTTGCTTTAGTACGGGCCTAGGCCTAGTAAGGCGGCGTTAATCTGAAGAAATACTGAGCTGCGGTAATCTCTTTTTAACACGCTTTTATTAGGTCGACCTGTATGTAACTATGTAATGGAATCCAAGGTAACTAATTTAACCATCTTCCAAGGATCGTAGCGTCATGAAAATTGGCAGCTGTATGTAGTTCTGATGACAATACAATAATATGGTACTGTCGAACTGATCTGATGATGGAGTCGGAAGATATGAACTGGAAATTCATGATGGAACATCGTATCATAGCTGTGTTTGAACTTGTTAGAAAAGTCTTGGAATGAACTTTGACCACGATTAGGGTACAAGGTCTGATGTGGTTTTTACGTGCATTTATAAAATCGTGTTTTTAGTATTTTTTTTAAACTATTAATTTATTTGCTACTATTTACAATGGAGCCTCTAGTAATAAGGTAATAATGTACTGCAATTAAAAAATTGTGCTTTTCTTTAAATGAATAAAATAAATACTGATTCACCTACTTCAACCATACTGCTTAATTTAAACTTAGACTATATAAGCACGTAAAAACTACTGTTACTATTAAACTATTCCTAATCGTACTTCTATATGTACATAACTCTTATAAACAATATAGGTATAAATATACTAATTTAATCGTGGTTTCAATACGATGATCCACTACTTTACCCACTAACAAAACTTTCGAGATACGAACACGACAATACGAATGACGAAAACATAGGAAATATTTCCTCGTCTCAATCCTCACAACCCATTCTAGTTCCCTGGAGGTTATACCGCGAAACTGTCAAATTACCGAGCAGCCTAAAAATACTCAAACGACAGTTTAGTCTCTGAGGAGACAATAGTGACATCAAAGGCACTCTCAAAAGTTCAGAGACAATTTACAATTCAGAAAGGGGGAAAAAAACGAATACACTTGGTCCTTTTATCCCGCCGGGGTGCGTTCGAATATTTACGAAACGACCGACACGGACAGCTGTCTGCCGCGGTTTCAGTTCCAGCCGGCGAGATAACGCACGGACGCTGACTGAAATATACGCTGTCAACTTTTTAGGACTTGCTGCTTTTTAGGACTCTTTTAAACCATACAAAAATAAATAATGGTGGGCACAGATAATACATCTGTTATTATATTTTAAAACACAAAAACTATTTTTATATATTCATTTGATTTTCATTAAATAATAGTAGAGGAAAGGAAGCGTAAGTGGAATGGGAAGAAACTGTGGGAAAGGCAATTCTTTTTAAAACTATAGGAGTGGCATATATACATGTTTGCCTAATACATCACTAAACGGTATCCTAATAACTTGGGTTGTCGACTACAGCGGGCGAGCCCGTCACCTCAGGATGTTTTAACGATTAGTCGTTCTATCTCCCTGGAAGTGAACGCAGAAGACTTGGGGACAAAACAGTCCACCGTCTAGCTACGCCACAAGCCCGTGAGAGGACAACGCCTTAACCGCGAGATAGCCAGGAATGTTACCCGGCGGGCCGATACTCACGGCCTTACCAGTGTCACCAGATTACTCCGGTCTCTCGATTGGTTACGAGTTCGAGGTCGTTTGCGCGGTCCTCTCCCTTACGAAGCGGTGAAACGGTGTTTACCGAATCTATCGCGGACCACAGTGTCCTTTGCCCGGCTGTTCACCCAGGATCGGATGGCCGATGGTCATTTCAAGAGCAGTCGCTGTAAGGCCCGCAACCACCCCCGCTCTATAGGAAACAGTATTGCTTCCAGACTCCCCTGACTGTTAGGGAGCTAATGGGCCCATGATGAGGTGGCTACAATGACCCATGTGTTCAGGGTCGGTCACACTCACGGGTCAACACCCATCCGATGGCCTCCACGCATGGGGTGCGAGCCTGGGTAGGACACTGGGTCAACCAGTCTCCCCTGGGAATCAATCCTCTGGCGCTCCTGGACGGTCTGCGCACCGAGCGGCGCAAGCCAATTCTTCCTTCCTTCGCCCGAACGTCCTACCCAGGTTCGCACCTCATGCGTGGAGGCCGTCGGATGGGTGTTGACCCGTAAGTGTGACCGACCCTGAACAGAATAGGTCTTCGTGGCCAACCCAGCATGGGCCTATTAGCGTCGAAAGTCTGTTCATTTTTCGAATTAATATATAGCCTATAACACTCACAAATAACGTGGCTTTCTATTGGTAAAAGCATTTTCTAGTATATATAAACCTGTCCATTTATCAAGCTATTTTATACGGAGATGAAGTTTGTTAGGGATATCCCACATTATCTTCCAATTTTTGAAATCGGATTTTCCACACTCGGAAATCAATTATTAAAATTATAAAAAAATCTTTTCAAACGTAAAATTGCGTCTTCTGATATTTATAGACTAAGGCAATTTAATGATAGATTCATCAAAAAGTTTGAGAAGTCTTCGAAGATACATCCAAAAATAAAAAGGGTATTCCACTTTTGTTCCCTTTTCTGTAATTTGTTTGTTAATAAAATGTTTGGTCAAGGTGACATGATACCAGGTAACGACCATATCTGAAGAACTTTATAAAAATATAAAAAGTTTCTCAGCGAATCTTTCGATAAGAAACCAACATATTCATATTCATATTCATTTTATTAGTATACTGGTATACAAGTCAGATACAGATTAACAAACATTCATACATATTAGCGAACAAACATTTTTTTATCGTAAAGAAAGGATAAAATAAACAAAACAAAACGAAGAAAAAAACACAAGAATAATGTAAAAAGAAGAAATACAAGACAAAATGCAAAGAGATCATTAAATACTTTAGCAACAAAAGCATTTTAGACTTCACTCGAGTAATATTCCTCCATTGAGTAAAACGCCTTATCTGTAAGGTATCTCTTAAAGCGTCTCTTAAACATGTCAAGAGATTGCGCCTGCCTAATGTGCTCTCTGAGTTTGTTGTAAACCGCTGGGCCGGCGATATAGGCTAGCCTCTCCGACTTGGATAATGTATGACTTACCGAACGTAGCATGCTACGGGATCTTGTTGGATAGTGATGATGCACACCATTCACTTCAAAATCGGCTAGATTTCTGCGAAAGAACCGCGATACTTTCATTATATAAATGGACGGCAGCGTCATGATGCAGACATCTCTAAACAGAGGCCTAGCTGGCGCATCAAGCGCCACACGCGCTATTGTGCGGACTGCACGCTTCTGCATAACGAAAGCCCTCTGCCTGTCGGCTGCCCGCCCCCATAACTCCGCGCCGTACGTTAGCAGTCAATGAACGTATGCAAAGTAACATATGCGCAGTGCGGATAAATCGAGAAATGAAGCGATGCGATAGAGTCCATAGCCCGCTCTTTCCAATTTATCATATATAATTTAGACTAAAAAACTGACCCATTGCCTTGGACAATGCGGCTTTCAACGGATTTCAAATATTTTTAGGCGCGATCCTACAATGTAAGCGGTGAGTGTATTTTATATTAATTTAATTATATTGACTGGTTAATTGTCTAGCGTTGCGCTTAGCCACATGTTTTTATCAAGGCCCTAAATTAATTACAATTAATTAAAACGTGAGATACGCGAAATATGCTTTAGCATTAACGCCCTTACACAAACACTATTTCTTTGCTGGTCCGACCATTCTAAATATTTTTTTCAGGCAGTATGTTGCCTTAACGCTTAACGATTTCGTTTAGAGTTTTACCATAACCAGTTGCATTTAACCTGTATATAGGTAGATTAACGTTTAATGCATTGCCTGCTTAACGTCCTTCGCTTGCGGAATTAGCGCGCCTTTGCGCGAAGGTTGTTCAAAGGGCGGAAGGAGGAAGGGAGAGGCAAGACGGAGGGAGACGAAAGGAGAATAAGCATAAAAGCCTTCCGCTGCGGCGCATTACCCCTTTAAAGTAGAGGCTGGCTCATTCGTAAAAAGAGGAAAATCAACATTGGAAGCATTTCTACTGCATATCAGCATATCAAGATATGCTGTAAAAATATCAAAATCAAGAAGCAAAAATCGCATTCTATGCATAATAGCATGAGGTACCATTCCGTTCCGATTTTCAGGAGCCAGACACGTTTGCCACACCTGTAAATCAGTCAGGTAGTTTTTCCCTAATAAATGTTGCATTCGACTTGACAGTAAATAGAATTTAGTGATAAAAAAGTGCAGATAATCTTTTATTTTATTTTTTATTTTATTTTATTCCAACAAAAGAGAAAAACAGCGCTCGGGTCTTAAGTTAATAAATAATATTAACAATATTACGGCCAAAATAGTCTCCTGATAATATACAGTTTATGTGCGTGGTGTTGTGTAATAATATTTATATGTTATGTTATATAATCATGTTCTCTCGATTTGTGAGTGTGTATGATAGAGTAGGATGAGTATGTTTATATGTGTGATTGTGATGTGTGTTTAAGGGGTGTGTGTAAGTACATCTACGTGTATGTGTCATAGCTGTGTATATATGAGAGTGTGTGATTCTGCACAGGTATGTATCTGTTCAAGCTTTTATGGTCTGGACTATTACCGCTCTGATAAACTCGTTTTTGCTCATTGAGAATATGTCTAGTTCCTGAAACGATTTATCGTAGGCTTCCATAATTTATTTATTTTTAATTTTTATTTTATTTATTTATCTTATTTTTTATAGTTACATAAAATAGATTGCGTTATTTTTTTTAACACCTAAAAAAATACATATGATAAAAATCGCGAAAGGGCATTACTTGTCAGGATTACATCACCCCACTAGGTATACGTCTGTGTTGGGTGATGGATACAAAGTTCTGTGGTATTTGCTGAGCCTGTACGCCTAACCTGCTGTCCTTCTTCCGTCTCATAAAAAAAAACAATACGTAATATAATTTAGCATATTCTCGTCATGACAAAGTTCTCGCTGTTATTCGCGAGGTAATTAGTCTCTCAGTGGCTCGTGCCAACAAGGGTTTGACAGTATCCTCCAAACCCCCAATACAGTTTGTGCGGGATGGCTCTAAAGGCAAAAAACATTTAACTACAAAACCTTTCTCAATAATCGAGAAAGCTACAGATTGGATTCTGGAGGTTGATTCGGTCTCTAAGCAGTATAAATTCCCTGAAAGTCTCGGATGCACAGCCCTCCGTCCAGATATAACTCTTTACTCTCTATCTCGGAAGGTGGCTCTTATCGTAGAATTAACTGTTCCATGGGAATCAAATATCCCAAAAGACCACGAGTACAAATTAAATAAATACCATGATCTCGCAAATGCCGTAACCCGGAACGGCTTCACTGTTCACCTTCACGCGGTGGAAGTTGGCGCTCGTGGCCTGCCAGCTAAATCTCTATTTCACCTCTTTAAAGATCTTGGCCTTTCCAGAAAAATAATCAACTCTTTCTTAGAAAAATTATCTAAAACTGCGATTTGCGCATCTCAAATTCTATGGCTTCGAAGGGGGAGTGAATGGGTGGCAAGGTGAACGCTCACATGTGGCAAGACAGCTGTCCTAAACCTACCACAGCCGGTTCGTAAGTCCGGAATCCACTTCTCACCCCCCAGAAGTGTAAAAAAATAGTATTATGATGGGCCCGACTCCGGTCGGTGAATTCCATGGCAGCTCCGTTTGTATTTATTTATATAACATAACATATTACAATATAATATAATATCATATATTATAACATATAAAATAATGTATCATATTTATATATAATATAGTATAACATTATAAAATATAACATTATAATCTGTATATATGTATATCCATAATTTACATCTGTATATATGTATATCCCATAATTTGTGGTTAGAAATGAAATATTTTAATATATCATACTTTCGCATTCATCCCTAGTATAATTTGAGAGCCAATGAGACACCCGTCTCTTGAACTGGTTGTCGGTTATGTTTAAAATCTGTCCTGTGTACGAGTTAAATATATTATAGAGTTTAGGTCCGAGATATGCGTAGTGTCGTTGTCCGTATACAGTCCTCATTTTTGGTTGAATTTGTTTGTCTTTGTGTCTAGTGTTGTGTTTGTGCTCTGGTTTATCTTTATCCGTGTTCCTCATGAGGTCCCTCCGATAGCGCACCAGAACAGCGCGTATGTATAGTTGGCGTACTTCAAGTACTTTAAAGTCTGTATATAGGTCGTCTGACGGGGAGCGATATGGCTTCTTGTTAATGACTCTGAGCAAAGCCTTTTGCGCTTTGACCAGTGGGTCATGATTTGTTCTTGCCATACCGCCCGAATCGATTTGTCCGTATGTAAGTAGAGTCTGTGCCAGTGCATAATAAACAGTCCGTAGTAGGTTAAGGTTGAGTATGCTTCTTATGTTTTTAAATATATAAATCAACTTTCTAGTCCGTTTAGTCGTAGCCTCAATGTGTTGTGTCCATTTTAGATTTTGGTCAATGACTATTCCTAGATATTTTACTGTGTTCGTGCGTTCAAGTGGTAAACATGTACAGTTCATGTAGTCGCATTTATGTAACGTAATATGGTGGTTAGTATTGGGATTATTAGTATGTCTATTGTCGATGCTAAAGTTCATATATTTAGTCTTGTACTCGTTTAGCGTCAAAAGATTAAAATTCGATGCAGAGTTGAATTCCTTGCTTGTTTGTATGGAGTCTGGGTACATTGAATACCCTTGGGTGACGAGTTCGGCGCGATGGGACATTTACGCCTATTCTGCTTAGAATTTGTGGGCTGTTGATATGATGCGAAAGTATATTGTGGAAGAACGTCATATCAGTCACTTTACGTCGCTGCTGAAGTCTCAGTATTTTGAACCTTGTCAAGCCGTCAGAATATGAGGTATATTCAGCGAGGGTTCGATGACACAAGTGCCTTACGAAGGTTTAATCTGTACTCTTAAAAGCATTTCCAGCTCAACCTTTAAATTAATAGTCCTAAAACTAAAAGATGAGATAAAGAAATTTTCAAAATGAAAAAGTCATATATATGATGTATATGGTAAGTAATATAAAATTAAATAAAATAATATCATTGTTTTAACAGTATATAACAATATCCTACTAATATTATAAACGCGAAAGTTTGTATGTATGTATGGATGTTTGTTACTCTTTCACGCAAAAACTACTGAATGGATTTTGATGAAACTTTACAATAATATAGCTTACACATCAGAATAACAGATAGGCTATAATTTATAAATATTTTATAAAGGGTTTTCTATCATCAGTATCACAATTTTCCATCACCACGAGGGTGAAACCGCTGGGCGCAGCTAGTATAAGTATATTCTTGTATTATTAACATAAATAAGTCAATTTTGAATTTGGTATACAGGTTTCAATATGAAATAATTACGCACTTTATTATTCAGAAGCTAATAGATGGCATTCTAATCTCTTCGTATTTTTTCCGTAATGTAATCAGCTTAGATACAAAATGCTATAGGTGGCAATAAAAATTGAATGTTACATCACGGTCATTGTCATCATCGGTTATTGTTATTATTGAGTATGTAACGGACCTTTAAGTCCACTACATACGATCAACAAATGCATCAATTTCCAGTGAAATCCACTGACACAATTCAGCTATTATTTTGACTCGTGCAGCTATGAATCAGCACGATGAAACAATACTTTTATTCAGAATATTTTAAATTGCATCATTGCACGGCCTATATACCGGTCGAAAAGCAACCAAATTATCAGTCCCCGATTGATCACCTTCCCGCAAGGTTGCGACGGCATATCCGGTACCCCTCTACGAGGTCGCTCAACGGATCCGGCTCCTTGGTTTCCTTTCCTCATTTTCCCTGAGTCTCGAAGCATCAGTCTGTAATCCCACAGACTCGAGCCGTGCCCAGTACAAGATACTAGGAGCACACATACAATCCTCATCCACTTTCCTACATTACCTCCGTCGCGCAACCCTCGCGTCTCGATAACGTAATCCGGGCACTCGTTAATTCGGCAAGCGTTATAACTGGCAATATTCAATCGATTCAATCAATAAATATCTTCTGCTTCATCAAAACCGCCTTTAAATACGGAGATAACTCGTAAGTTGACACCACCACCTCACATCGAATAATTTGGAGTCTTGTGAGGGGTGGTCCCTCAAAAGTTGTTATAATCAACTAAGTCTTTTATAGAAAACCATTCATTGCTATTAATGGCAAAATAAACTGCTATTAGTTTAGGCGTCAATGCTATCAGTGCCACCTACATTTTGCCAGCACAACAGGCTTGCCGAATCGTACTAAAAGCTTGCCAAATCGTACAAATAGCATTACCGAAACTTATTTGTGTATTGTTTACACTTACACATATGTATTTATCGTTATATTTATATATAATTGTTTGTAATTTTTCATTTGATATCATTTCAACAATGAAAACTTTAATAGTCGGCATCAGTAAATCGATGAAAATAAATAAATATATACTAATTTTTGGTTGTCTATTTTCAAATTTAATGAAATAAAATTGTATTAACATTGAAATAAACTCGCTGTTTTTTATCCTTCAAACATCCAGGTATCGTAGTTAAATGCCTCAGCACCCTTTCAATTATAATTTATAGGACCATCTCTAATGATAATTAATTTTAACAACCCATTATCATGGAACCACTCGTTGCTCGACCGTTTCCTTTGATGGTGTTAACGGAAGAAAAAGCAATCTCACAGGGCACCCGAGATGGGTGAAAAAAATGTTTCTTTTTCCTGAAAAATAAAACGAGGAAACGACGAGACGGACGCGTCTCTCTCGTCGGGCAATCAATTAAGTAAACTTCGATGGTGTTTCGCATTTGTTGCTCCTCATTCTTTTCCTTATTCCTTCCACTTTTATACCGCTGCTTCCAATATAACTGAATAAACTATAATAAAAGTTTTAATTAGTTTTCTTCCCATTTAAATGATTTCTTAAGAGTTATCTCTCGAAACTAGGTTGAAAAGGTGCGTTTAAATCGGGAACTACAAAAATATATATTACATTTTCTATTTTTTTTAATTACTCTCTTATTATATCTATCATTTATTTATTCAATTATTAGTTTTCTTATAACATATTTTACATGCTTTTTTAATCATTCCTATTTTCTGTTGTACATGTTTGTTTTTCTATCTTGGGTCGTGTCTATGAGCGATATTTGTCTGAGAAAATCACACGGCATTCGCTAGAACATACATTAGGACATATGTGTTCAGAGAATGGAAATACCATCCTATGTATATTTGTGAGCGAAAATAATCATTTGGTGGATTTCGCACGGATACGTAGTCATGGTTTCCGACATGATGAAAAGCGGTTTACACAAAGTTCTTGGAGAAGCTAAACTACTGGCATCCAAATTCTTTCACTTCCATGAAGGTAAGCTGTAAAAGATTGTAATTTAAGCAGTAAGTTAACCTGTTTATGTTTTATTTTACATACAAAAACTTACATATTTTAGGTAAATTATACATAAATATTATTTTTTTTTATTTTAGGCAATACAGACGCACGGACTCAGAAAGTCACCAATGAGGAAGTTCTACGGCGTGTCGGCCAAAAACGCAAGATATATCAGACCGTCAAACAACGCAAAGCTGCATAACTGGGTTACGTGCTTAGGCACGACAAGTAAGAACTTCTGCAACTCATTATGATGGGAATTGTTGCAGGAAAGAGGAGACCAGGCCGTTTATGAAACGGCTTTGCCGAAGTGATCAGTGTGTTTTAGTTTTGATTTTTTCGCTTTAATTCGTCTCAATTAAAGGCATTTTGTGTTGCAAAAGAATTATCTTGATTTTGAGATATATGGATGGATAGCGATCTTAAGTCGACTGCAAAGGGACCCTTAAACTTACACTGCACAGTCGAAAGTCGTGCACATCCGTAAGTATATCTCATTTAAATATTAGCATTTCCCGATCCAAGCTGGGATTTCCTCCGCTGCTTTTTAAGTAGCTTTTACTATTTTTATTTTAAATGAAAACATCATCCTTTAAACGGATTTCTTTACAAACCAAACAATATATATATATATATATATATATATATATATATATATATATATATATATATATATATATATATATATATATATATATATATATATATATATATATATATATATATATATATATATATATATATATATATATATATATATATATATATATATATATATATATATATATATATATATATATATATATATATATATATATATATATATATATATATATATATATATATATATATATATATATTTATTTATTTACTCGATAATTTTATGATTATAATTTGAAATACTTCTTGATGATATTTTAATTTATTTTTTTAACATGTTTAATTTTTAAGTTTAGTTGTTAATTTTTTACTTTTTTTGTGTGCACAGGTAAAATATTTCCTGGTACACCTGCCTTAGTACAGGCCTAGGCCTAGTTAGGCGGTGTTGACGCAGTGACCAAGATACTGCAGTGTGCTCTATTTTTCGCTACTGGTCCAAACACATTTTTTTTTTGTAATGCTGCAGTAAAGTATATTTTGTGCTTTACCTTTAAAAAATAAATAAAAAAATTAAAAAAAATATATATAAAATAATAAATATATCTATATATATATATATATATATATATATATATATATATATATATATATATATATATATATATATATATATATATATATATATATATATATATATATATATATATATATATATATATATATATATATATATATATATATATATATATATATATATATATATATATATATATATATAGGGTAATTTCAGGAGAGATGGACCAGCGGGTGAGACGGACCACCGCAATTTCTCTTAAACTACAAATATCCAAGTACCTCAATTATCAATGAATTTTAATTTTTCTCCACTTTTACAGAAAGATCAATTTTATTTGCTAGTCCCCTTGTCTATAATTATAATACAGCCCATTTATACTTTTTACACACACGCTTAACACATATATGCTTATTGCATTACAAGAGTCTAAATTCCTTACACTTACACATTATAAATACGCCCACAAAAATCGCACATACAAAACATAAATATATATTTACCATTATTTTTATTTATGAATTTTAATATTTTCATTATTGTTTTATCATTTTATCATGACATGCCAGAAGCAAGAAGAACGCTTTCCTGCACATCTCATTTCGGACGACATACTGACACACTACACTCACACGTATCACACACGCATTGCTCACACCATACACACTTGTAATACCTCATTATTTTTTATTTTAAATATTTTAATTATTAAGTACTTTATTTCGTATATTACCTCCATAAAATACAGTTTTTCGTTGTTGATTATCATTATTAACTCAATGTTTTTCAATACTTTTTTAAATATTTTAAATGTTTTACATTTGTTTTTCGTTTGTTGCAATATTATTAATCTGTCAATATTTTTAAGAAACCTGCATTACAAGGCGACTCTAGGTTGAGAATCTACTACCAAAACGTTCGCAGTATAAGAGGAAAGACTGATACCTTTTACCAAAATGTTCTCCTTGAAGATTATGACATAATTTGTCTTTGGGAAACATGGCTCCATAATGGAATTTTCAACGGTGAGATTTTCAATAATTCCTATCATGTCTATAGGAGGGATCGGGACTACTCATCAATGAAAGAAAACCGAGGGGGTGGAACCCTTATAGCTGTCAAGGCCAGTATCACATCAATGTGCAAATTTAACTGACAAACACCAGCGGAAGACCTCTGGGTAACTATATCTCTTCCCCAAATGCCCAAAATACACATTTGTTGCATTTATTTGCGCAATGATATCAATCAACAACGGCTTCTTAATGGGCATTTAGATATGGCTTTTGACAATATGTCAAATCATCCTAATGACCTATGGTTATTGATAGATGACTATAACCTTCCAAATATCATTTGGGTCAACACAGATGATAGCACACTGGCTATCCAAAATATATGCACATTAAATTCCTTAGAATCAAGTCTAGCTGATTTTCTATCAATTTCTAACATGCAGCAATACAATAAATTGCGCAATACTAAAGATCGTATCCTGGATTTAATTTTATCTAATACCCTCTTGACGATTAAACCATGTTCTGAACCCTTGGTAACAATTGATAATCATCATCCAGCGGCGCTGATATCTATCCCTATCTCCACCCCCATCCGATATTGTCCTGAAATTTGAACCATTCGATTATTCAAAAAAGGCAACTACACAGATATAAACGAAATAATTAACAGTCATGATTTTGATGCTCTCTTTATTGATATGGATGTAAATAAATGCATGGAAATATTTTATTCAATTTTAAATAAAATTATCGTACATCATATTCCTTCTAAAAAAATAAATAGCAATGGCTACCCCGTATGGTATAGTAAACCTCTTATAAACGTAATTAAGGATAAATCACTGTACCACCGCAAATGGAAAAAATATAAAAACCCATTAGACTATGAATCCTTTTCCATCCTACGCGCTAGATAGAAAATTATTACGAAAAACTGCTTTAGTCAGTATATTGATGCGACCCAGCAAAATATAAAAGACGATGCAAAATCTTTTTGGCGTTATGTCAAAACTCAACAGTCAAGTCCCGCTTTCCCACAGACTATGCATTATAATGATCTGTCCGCGAGTAACGTAAATGATATAGCCCAGTTATTTTCTAATTATTTCAACTCCGTCTATGAACATTCCACAAATCACGGTGACTATGAAGCTGCGCTTTCCCATCATAATGATATGCCCATAACAGATGTGAACATATCGGAAACTATGACGCTAGCTTATCTTTTAAAATTAGATCCCAGCAAAGGAGCAGGGTACGATAATATACCTGCCTTTATCGTTAAACATTGTGCTTACTCATTATCTAAACCTCTCAATATTATATATAAAAAATCTCTGCGAACAGGCACTGTACCCTCTCTATGGAAATATGCATTGGTCACACCAATCTTCAAAAGCGGAGACAAGTCAAATGTGTCAAATTACCGGCCTATCTCAAAATTATCCACATTTGCGAAGGTTTATGAAAAAAATATATGTGATTCTATCCTTACATACATTAAAAAACATATAAATAATGAACAGCATGGTTTCTTCCCGGGCAGGTCAGTCGATACTAATTTAGCTGTATTTACGGAGTATTTAAATAAGAATATGGACAATCGAATACAAATTGACACCGTGTATACGGATTTTGCCAAAGCATTCGACCGCGTAAATCATGACATATTATTAAAAAAGATTTACTCTATTGGTATAAGAGGTGACCTTTACAGATGGCTAGTATCATATATTAAAAATAGGTCGCATTGAATCTCCATCGGTTCTGTTATGTCACAATGTGAAATGATACCTTCTGGTATCCAACAGGGATCACATTTAGGACCTATACTTTTTATTCTGTACGTTAGCGACATCGGTGAATGCTTCAAACATTCAAAATTCCTGATGTATGCAGATGACTTAAAGATATATACAATTATTAAATCTGAAAACGATTGTGTTCTCCTCCAGAAGGATCTCGACTCTTTGGAAATATATTGTAACAAAAACAGGATAAAAATGAATGTAGCAAAATGTTTCCACATAAGCTTTACGCGAAATAGAAACAAGATTAACTATTCATATCAGATCGATGACATTCCTATCGCGACGTGCACTTCTATTAAAGACCTGGGTGTAGTTTTAGATGACAGATTAAGCTTTCGGGCTCATATTGCAGCTATTGCCGAAAAATCTAGTAGAATGCTTGGCTTCATAATTCGCGCATCGAAACCATTCACCGATCCATTAATATTGAAGGTATTATACAATGCGTTTGTTCGATCTCACCTTGAGTTTGCTTCTCCAATATGGTCTCCTTATTATCAGGTCCACATTAACAGACTGCAAAATATCCAAAATAAGTTCGTTCGATACTTAAATTTCAAGACGAAAAGTTATTGTAATACTACTAATGAGGCGGCCTTACTATTTAAAATAAATTCGCTATGTTATCGGCGCAACTTGAATGATGCTCTGTGCCTCTATAAAATAATGAACGGTATATTCGATTGCTCTGACCTGGTGGGAGCGATCAATATTAACGCCCCAATGAGGACCACACGCCAATTTGACCTGTTTCGATTGCCGCGCTTTAAAACTAATGCATCAAGGAATGTAGTACTCACACGCTGTTGTGAGCTTTATAATACCCATTTAAATGGTATTGATATGTTTAATAATTCCATAATCACTTACAAATACTTCGTAAATCAAACCCTAACCGATACAATAAGCTGACTTGGTTTTTAGCTATTTTTATTGATTATTATTATTATTATTATTATTATTATATTTTATATACGCCATTACTAATATCATACCCGCTCACACTCCACACTTACACGCTCAACACACTCCCACAAACACATACACACACCCTGCATACTCGACTCTTATGTACCTACTTCTAAAATTGAAAAAAATTCGCATCCGTCACAAAAGTAACCTGAATGGCTAGAAAAAGCCATGTTAAGGTTGACACGGTTCCTTTGTGGGTCGCCGGCGTGAATACGCTTGTTTTGAAATGAGAAATAGTGGCGGGCGGACGCCCGAGGGCGGCGGCCCGCGCGTAAGGCGGATCGTGGGCGGCCCGCCTTGAGAAGCCGTCTCGGATGCCTGCCTCCAAAGGCGGCAGTTGCGCGTCGCTTGTGCAAATTGAATTGAGACCAGGCCAATGTGAGTGTGTCGCCCGGTACGTGCGATGTACCTGTTAGCGTGGGAAATTGTGTTCGCTCTCCTACGATCAACTTTTCACGATACAATTGAGATCTACTAACCAAAGTATGACAGAGGCGGAATTACACCACTAGAAGAATAGAATTAGAAGACGCATTAACAAAGGTGAGAATTATACATGCAAAATGAAACCAATATGTAAATAGAGAAAAGTAATTTTTCTATATATAATATATAAATTTACTCTGTATATAATATATAAACTTTATTCTGTATATAATATATAAAATATGGTAATTTATTAGACGGAAAAAATACTACGTAACACTTTGAGAATTTGCATGAAAAGTTCTATAAAATTATCTTTATGGTTATGAGTAAGATTTGTTTAAAGAACTGCAATATGTCCAGGGTTCATCTATATATGTTTTCCGATTTTTTAATCCACCGTAACTTCTAAATGCTCATACCGATTTAAAAGTATGTGGTATTGTTAGAATCGTTATGTCATCCCGAGTATCATATGGTACCTTAACTGTTTAAATATTAAGTAGTTGTCTAAATGTCCAAATATTAATAAATTAACATAAATATATAGTGCCTAGTATGTGACGAACTAGTCGTCACGTTTTTAGGATCACAATAACCATTCTTTAAACCAATAATTACTCATAATACTTTTAATTTGAATAAAACTCTTAATTCCAGCCAGTAAAAATCGTACGATACGATACGATATAATTTGAATGTTAAAGACATCCCTGATCTAAAATCGATCGATGGCAGTGATTGCCAGTCGAAGAGATTTCTTTTTTTTTTCTTCTGGAAGATTAGGAGCGAGGCGGGGGCCCGCCGCCGCCGCCCGCCGGCCAGCGGCCATTACAATCTGCTACCCGCTTCATCGAGCCAGTATCACCATTTATAAAAGTTTTAAATAGTTGCTAAATATATCCGTCGCCAAAATACGACGTACATAGAGCCAGTGGGATTCGCGCCGCTCAATTCCGGAACCTCAGTCTCCCAGGACGCCGATCAAACCTTACAAGGCGAGTCTCTCCCAGTAATTTGTATCTAAATTCTAAAATCTCTAAAATCACCTTGTTTCTTTTCAAGGGATCGCTTCCGTAAAAGCGACCGTCTGATGTGGAGGCGACAGCTATAGATTCTAAATTCAAGCTCTAGCCAATTCTAATTCCCATAATCATTGTACGCAATCCAAGGATTCAGCGAATATTTTCGCTCCCGAAAACCATTAAAAGATGGGGATATATTAAATATTTTATTGCGCCCTGAAGCGTCAGGTAGTTTGCGCGCCACCCACGTGAACGCGCCGGGTTCGTTAAACAATTCTTCCAGAATCAACCCCTCTAATATATAGGAATATAAAAGTATTAGTGAACGTTCGGTAGTGGCACTTTCAAAAGACATACCTCCTCCAGGAGGGATTCCCTCCTGGAGGGGATTCATTTCACACCACCCATACCTACCTACCAAAGAAATACCGCAGGTCAGAATTCCCAGTCTTCCTCCCTGAACGACCATTACAACGAGTTTTGCGAGTCCTCCGATTAATTTAAATGAAATACTTTGAAATACCTATTGTGAATATTATAATATGCGAATAAATATCGTATGTGGAGCGCAGTTAATCTTTCAATGGTAATAAAAGGAACCCAGGATTCAAAAGCACAGGCCCGTAGTCCATTTGATTAAATTAGAGGGAAAAGATTTCCGGCGAAATCCGCCGCCATTTAAAATTAGAGTCTTCGTCTTCATACTTTGAATACCAGGCGACGACAGCTGCTACCGCTGGGGATACTTTCTGCGCTACGGTAAGACAGGTAATAGGAAATATACATTTGACCATCTCGAGAACATCCCATAGTCGCTTCAAGGTCGTCCTTTCCCACGGGAAAGCCCTCCTTTCTGCGCGCGAGGCGAATCAGGATAAGACCCACGCCCAGCGCTGAGTCTAGCACGGTGCATCCTGGCCCGCGTCGCACTCCCCTCTGCGTTCTCAGGATAGACGGCGTCCTGGTTCTGCGTCCTGCTAACGTCCCGAAAAGCCCGTCCCGGGAGCTAACGGGCCCATGATGAGTTGGCCACGATGACCCATGTGTTCAGGGTCGGTCACACTCACGGGTCAACACCCATCCGACGGCCTCCACGCACGGGGTGCGAACCTGGGTAGGACTCTGGGGGGCGAATCCAGTTTCCCCCGGGAATCAAACCTCTGGCGCTCCTGGACGGTCTGCGCACCGGGCGGCGCAAGCCAATCGATTGTGCACTCCGACTAACATATTGAGATGTCAACCACAACGGGCGAACCCGTCACCGCAGGACGTTTTAACGATTGATCGTTCTGTCGACCGTGCAGTGAGCGTAGAAGACTTTGGACATAACAAATCCGACGTCTAGCTACGCCACAACCCGTTAGAGACCAACGCCTTACCGCGAGTAGCCAGGTATGTTACCTGGCGGGCGGCACTCGCGCCCTAACTACCAATTGTGACCAGATTTCTCCGGTCTCTCGATTGGTTCCGAGTTCGAGGTCGCTTGCGCGGTCCTCTCCCTTACGAAGCGGTGAAACGGAGTATACCGAATCAGTCGCGGACCAAGGCGTCCTTTGCCCGACTCTGAACCGGGATCGGATGGACAGTGGTCATTTCAAGAGCAGTCGCCGTAAGGTAGACAACTACCCCCGCTCTATAGGAAACAATACAGTTCCCAGACTCGCCCGATTGTTAGTCGGAGAGCACAATCGATTGGCTTGCGCCGCTCGGTGCGCAGACCGTCCAGGAGCGCCAGAGGATTGATATCACAGGGGAGACTGGTTGACCCAGTGTCCTACCCGGGCTCGCACCCCATGCGTGGAGGCCATCGGATGGGTGTTGACCCGTGAGTGTGACCGACCCTGAAACAGAATGGGTCTTCGTGGCCAACTCAGCAAGGGCCCATTAGCTCCCAAAACAGCAAGGGCCCATTAGCACTCCGACTAACAGTCGGGGGAGTCTGGAAACTGTATTGTTTCCTATAGAGCGGGGGTGGTTGCGTACCTTACGGCGAATGCTCTTGAAATGACCATTGGCCAACCGATCCCGGTTCAGAGCCGGGCAAAGGACGCCTTGGTCCGCGATAGATTCGGTATACACCGTTTCACCGCTTCGTAAGGGAGAGGACCGCGCAAGCGACCTCGAACTCGGAACCAATCGAGAGACCGGAGAAATCTGGTCACAATTGGAAGTAAGGGCGCGAGTATCTCGACCCGCGGTAAGGCGTTGGACTCTTACGGGTTGTGGCGTAGCTAGACGTCGGATTGTTATGTCCAAAGTCTTCTACGCTCACTGCAGGTCGATAGAACGACTAATCGTTAAAATGTCCTGTGGTGACGGGCTCGCCCGTTGTAGTCGACAACTCAACATACTCTTCTAGGCAATTAAAAGGCTAATCAGGCAACGTTACAAGTGTCAAATGCAAGGTTTGCATTTTCTACCGAAAATATATATGTATCTATGTACATATATGGATAAATACATAAATTACAAATATTTTATAAAAAAAAACCGTAATAACAATAATTATAAATATAGTAGTTCACATTTTGTAACGGCAGTCGTATTTCTTCTTTCTTTTAACCCTTGGAGTAAATGGGTATTTTCATGGATGCATCTGTCTCTTTTGCAGGATTTTCGGCGACATCGACCTTAAAGTACTATAACTACGAAACTACTACACCAATCATAAAAAGAACAACTGCACAATGATTGCATTGAAATTTCGAATATAGAATATTGAAATATCATTTTGTAAAACAATTAGATAATTATGAATAAATATGAGAACGTCAAAGAAGTGAAAAAAACGCGGAACCAGATCTGGTCGTATCATACTCAACGGATAATTGTTTCAGAACCAGATTTGGTCGTATCATACTCAAGGGGTAAATATTTTTTTTGTAATATATATACGGTCTAAAAAAAGTGCCTACTATTTTCAAGGAAACTTCTGTATTAGATATAGTTTACAATTACTCACAAGGTCGAAAAAATTGCTATAACATATTTTTTATTTGTTTATATACTTAATAAAATATTTCAATGAATAACCGTAAACACTAGAATGAAAATATAATCAATCTATATGGCATGTATGATATGAAATACGGTATTAACTGTCTTCCATCAAAATATGTTTTTAACCCTCTTTTGCCTGTGTCGACCATCTCAATATAAATTTAACTGCAAAACGCTGATAGCACACGTTGTGTAACCTGTAAATGCAAATGGTTATGGAGTAAAAGCCTGAATTCAAATGATATTTGGTATAGACATTATGGCAGGTGCCATTCCGTTTATTATTTTATTTATTTATTTATTTGTATCAAACATAATTATAAAACGCATAAAAATGGTCATAACAAGTAATGGTGCGAAGAAACAACGGCCCACATTCACATGACCATGCTCAGCGTATACCCAACTAGGCCAAATATAGCCTGTATCTGGGCATATATTATAAATCAAATCAAATCGTATCTATTTTTAAAAGACCCGTTCAGGGTGTAGGAAATAAAGACATGAAATAAACAATTAGAATTTAACAAATAAAATATCATAAATCCCCAAGTTAACTCAAATTGCACAAACATTTCAATAAAAAATATTGTTTCAATTGCTTATTAAATTCAACCTAATTTATACTAATATTATAAAGAGGTAAAGTTTGTGACGTTGTAGGAAGTAATCTCTGGATCTACTAAAGCGATTTTGAAAACTCTTTTACCAATAGAAAGCCACGTTATTTGTGTGTATCATAGGCTATATATCAATCCGAAAAATGAAAAGACTTATTCGTGGTAGTCGAATTTCCAAAGTAGGTCGGAAAAAACTGTTAAACGAAAATGTTTCCAACGAATGCTGCCTTAACGATGAGAGATATATGATTAAGTTTCAGAGAAAAGTTGTAGAGTTTGATATTGCCTACAAAAAAGTGACAGCATTTGTCTAACTTTTATATTTAGGTAACAAAAATTTGTATTTTATATTAAAAAAATAATTTAAATCGTTGGGTCAAGTTTATTGGTCGTATTATCAACAATTATGAATTATTGTCAAATTAAGTAAATTTGTCGTCTCAAGTGTTTAAAACACTTTTCTCTTTTACTGCATATAATTTCCCTTTTACTGCATAGATGGTTAAAGAGATAAGGCACTCTCAAATAAGACAATCACAAGAAGACACTCACAAATAACGGTATTATAGTCAAATTGGCATGCAAACACATACATACATATGCAGTCAAAATATAACCCCTCTTTTGGCAGTCAGAAAATAAATCATAGTACTCAGTACTAACTAAACCACACTCATAATTTCATCACAAGTAAAAAGTTTTACCGCCCAACGAAGTGGGCACGGGTTTTCTAGTTATTGATATTTTTCAAGTTTCATGGCAGCATGATAATAACTATCGATTCCATATATCATCGTGCGTTGGAACTCTGAAGTGGCAGCCTGTGACGAATGGATATACAGAGACTTTTTTCTCGTATCGTGCGTGTGTATATGCGATTGAAATACACATGCTTGCTTTTTGTTATAGAATTCACATATACATTAATGAAAAATATTGTCATATATCGCGAAAGGTTTTATTATGTCATCTTATTATCTTATTATTGTATCCTAGCGTATTATAATCCTGATCCTGGATAAGATCCTGTATCTCGTAAGTCAGCTGAGTTAACCACGGAGAATAGCAACTAAAAGTATAAATAGGATATAAAACGAATTTACCGCGTGAAATTTGTAGGACCCGACGTTTCGGTGACGTTGCAGCCGCCGTTGTCTAGGGTAGACTGAAGAGCTGTCAGTCCGTTGTTTTGCGGGTAGGCCGCAAACCGCTGACGCCACTGCGTAGGTTATAACGGTGGTGGGGGGCCGGGCTCGTAAATTCGTTTTCTATCCTATTTATAATGTCAAACAACCGCGATAGTCTTCGATTTTAAACTATAAGTATCATCTGAGGTAGAAATTACTCAGTCCTACTCATAAATTCAGAAAAACAATATAAGCCGTAGAGTCTCCTTTCACGAGAAAGTATTTTAACCGCCCTACGTATACGAAAGTACGTGATACGTTCTATATATTAATATATAAAAAGCCAGTATATAAAAATATATAAAAATTACATGTATAGAAATTTATATAAAACCGCTTTTTGAACCGCTATATATATATTTGCCGTGCGTATTTTAAACAAGTATTGTTATTGAGAAATCTAATGAAAACATCAAGGAATTACCTACTTTTTGCATAATAACCAAAAGGTACGGCGTTTAAACCATCGACCTCGCAAACGGCCCTAACCCAGAATTGACAAAACGGGGTTTTTCATACCTGTCACGCAAGGTATGAAAAAACAGTTAAAAACCGTGTAACAGTTAAAAACCGTTAGTTCAAAATAGTAACAAAAAACATAAAACCCGTGTTACTGTTATATAAAAACTTGGTTATAAAATGTGTTTTTACTATTAACTTATTTACCACATGTAGCAGGGTTGACCATTTCCAAAAGAGAAAGCGGCAAGGATGGACACAAATGAATTGAAGTCGGCTTCTCTCTCTTTATTCCGCGGCAGCGGAAAAAGCTTAAAGACAGGCGAAGAAAAATAATTACTGCCAAATAACTTCACGAGCGTCCGCTGTGTTTTCGAGTGCCCGTCTGAAGTCCACGACCCACTGAAGCTCCAGTCCGGAATGGGAGAGGGGGGGGGGGGGCATGCTACCCACCTTTGAAAATGTACGGGGAGTAGATTGATTAAAGTAATCCATTCGAGTGTAATGAAAACCAGATACCTTTAAAACTTCCCCTTGCCAATGAAGCGAAATGAAATTCCGCAGATCCCACGAAAAGAAGAGCGGTCGAAGCCAAGCTCATCCTAGCAGAGAAATACGTCCACCAGTAATATTTAATATTTAAACTGGCCAGACGACATTCCATCGGGAAGCCTGTAAAACTTTAACGAAAAAGACGCGGTTAACCATTTAGGCCGTTTAATTCTATAACTACGAAAAAATCGGTTGTCACCCTAACACTTTTCCGACAAGTAGCCAGTGACTTACTTCATCTGAATACTCATTTCATAAATAAAATCGATGAGGAGTTAGCGAAAATTAATATGCGATGCAACGCATTGAAAATTTGAATTTCGAACGAGCGTCATCTTATTCAATTTAAAAATCAATATTCCAAACGATTTAAAAAAAAACAAACGCAGGTCACTGTGAGCCTTCGAATTACAATTTGAAACGAGCCACGCACCACAAGCGTTGACACTTTTAAGGGCCATAGGATGCCTTTCCAACTAGTGAAGGTTGGCAGTCAGCTATGCATACTGCTTTTTGTGCTTCACCAGCCAAAAAAAATCAGCGAAAATATTAATCCTTGTTAATTCCTGAATGTTCTGCAACCAAGTTTTACTAAAAAAATATATAATATTTTTATATTAGAGCCCTGTCCACCTTAGAACGGGATAGTCTTAGTTGGGTGACACAATCGAATAAGCATACGGTTAAGGTTTAGCCATTCGGTTCCTGTTATTCCTGTAAGCAAAATCAATGTATATTATGTAATCAATGCAAATCAATGTATATGCCTAAGTCTTATTTTAAATCCAAAATTGACTCCTGGTTGAAACATAACGCCCGGCAAAATATCCATAAATTAATATACCCAGACAGTTTCAATCATTAAATGTTATCCTTGAAAATTCTTATCAGTATTATTTTTATTATTTTCGCTGACTTTTTTTATTACTATTTCTTATTCATTACTTTTTGTTATTATTGCTTAATATTATTTGTATTATTTTTATTTTATTTTATTTAACACGATTATTTATTTTCTGTATCCTTTCTTTTTTAATATTTCTGGTTTTGTTTATTATTTTTAATTAGTAATGGTGACGGTAATGTATATTCATATGTTTTTTTTCTCTTATTTTTTAAAATTGCCGAATATATGTCAATACAAATCTAGAGAGCTCGCTGCCCTGGAACAAGTCCTGGCACTTAGTTGGGCAGCGGCAGCACTTACATGCTAACACTCATGTCGGCCGTGTTCAATTGCTGTTTTTATTTTAATAATTTTTAATACTTATTAAATATTGACATGAATAATAGCGACGCATATTTATTGTAAATTCGTTGTTAAGTTAAATAAATAAATGTTTTATGATAACTAATTCTTTAATAAAGAAATAAATAGTTTGTAGTGGTATTATTTAAAAAAACCCATCTGTCGTGTTAGCTGGTGTGAGTAAGAATACAACGTATATGCTACCATATTCTTGCCTTACAATTATAACTTGATAACTAGAAAATTGGCATTTTTGAGATAAGTATGCCAGAAGATGTAAAAATATCAACTCTATATTCCCTTAAAACCAGATAACTGAAATTCTCCCGCCCTTAGGAGTTAACGGTGGTGATATGTTAAAAATCAGCTCCAGCTATAAAACTAAAAATCGACGTAGACTTATCTAACTGAGAGTTCGCAGCACTGTTTGCTATCATAGCGCAAAAAATCGATACTCTCCACTCATCTAGTTTTAGGTTAGTATTTTTTTAATTATTTTTTTTATTTTTTTCAAATAAGCCAGTTGGTAGGAATCCCTACTCTTGGTATAGTCAAATCGAATAACTGGTATTATACCTTATGTGGTATAATATTTTTTTTTAATATCGACTATTATTTTTTAATAGTAAAACAATTCATATTTCAATTTAAAATAAAGATTTAAGATCTTTAGTTAGTTAAAATGAGAAAAAGAGTTAAAATAATTGGAGCTGCTAAAATACTGCAGATAGTCAAAATATAAAAACGAAGAGTCGGTTATAAAACAGTAAAATTAAAATTATAAAATTAAATCAATAACAATGTCAATAGAAATAGTCAATATAATTTTTTATACTATAATCCATCTTTGATAATCAATGATTGTATTTAGTAATGTAAATAATCAAAATTAGAAAATAAAAAAAAATAAAAAATAAGAAAAATTGTAATATAAATAATTATGGAAGATTAGGAAAATCAATACTCTCAAAGTCCTTAACAGAATACATTGGGTTCTTAATAAGCATATCCTGGACCTTGCTCTTAAATTGAACGTCTCCAAGACCCCTGACGCACAATGGAATCTTGTTATAAAATATATTGGACTGATACAGGAAACTATTTCTAACCTTACTTAGTCGCACTTTGCAAGGACGCAAGTCTTGTTTGTTTCGCGTGTTGTGCGAATGAACATCCGAATTTGTTGGAGTGGTGCTGATATTTTTTCGTGCGTACATAACACCCTGGTAATAAGCGGCATACATTGTTATATTATCAGATTCAATGAAATACGGCCTGCAAGATGTTAGCGATGATATGGTAAATAAATTGCCAATCGCTCTTTTTTGAAGTCTAAAGATTCTTACCGAATTTGCCGCCATTCCCTAAAACATGAGCCCATAACTTAGTAAGGAATGGAAATATGCAAAGTATACAGAAAGTATTTATGGCCACTTATTAGTTTCCACAAATCAAAAATGGTGAACGGGTTGAAACTTTAACCCTTCAGGCCCCGATTGGCCGATATCGGCCACAACACGATTCAGTGTGATGGCCCCGTTTTAATTTTATTTTAATTTAATTAGTTTTATTTTATTATGTTTTATTATGTTAATATGTTTTATTTTAATTATAAGTACAGTGGTTTGACAGTAATTAATGTTTTGGTAAGACATTGTCATAATTCAAATTTTTTACTAATTTTTAGTAAAATTTTTTGGGACATCAACTTGTCAATCGGCTGAGGGGCCGAGGCCTGAAGGGTTAAAAGAATAAGAATAAGAATAAGAAAAGTTTATTTTCAGAAACCCGATCTGGGTATAGAAATTACATTACAAAAATTATTATTTTTATTTATTTTATTTTATTTTTATTTTATTCTATTCTGGAACCAAACAGAACTACATACAATACAATAAAAACCTATTTAAAAGTGACAAAAATCCATTAATGTGATTCCGAATATAAAGTATACAAAATGAACGCAATATAATTTTATATTGTTTCAGCTTGAGAATGGGGGGAATCAGGATGGGAAGTGAGGTGAAAGGGAGAGACAAAATAGATAAAAATATATTATGTATGTATATAAATATATTTATATTTAATTTTAGGTATGATATATAGTTATTATAATGAATATACTTGAGATAAAATTATGTCCTTGAACTAAATTAAATGAAATATAATATGTATAAATGTTTTGTGATCATCTAGATAGACTCTAGAATTTTTTTATTGTGTTCTTATAAGAGGTTTTTGATGAGTGTAATATGTCCACAATTAAAAAGTCTGTATTATATCTATGACACGCTCTGTATAGAAATGCATTTTGAGATGCGTTGGTTTCCACCACAGGGAGATGAAATAGTCGATGCGATCGAACAGGGCGGGGAGGAACATAAAATTCAATGCGCTCCAAAATCGCGTTCGCATCGATGGAATTATTTACCAACCCATGCAAGAATACGGCATCGATCAAGACTCTACGGCTCTCCAATGACATTAAATTATGGGCTTTTAAGGATTCCTCATAGGAGCTGGGCTTAGTGAAAGAAGTGAAATTTAATCGCTTCACAAATCTTTTTTGTATCGATTCGATCCGCGATATGTATTATATATATAATATGTATTATATATATATAATAACATTACGAAATTACAAAAAATAGTATTTCTACAAATGAAATTACATTTCAAATTATAAAAAAAGTGTATAAAAAGTTCTGCGATCTAAGCTAACAGTGTATAAAAAAAGTGTATAAAAATTCTGCGATCTAAGCAAAGCATTCGACTGTATAAACATCAATACCCTGGTAGACAAGCTAAACCATTATGGAATTAGAGGAGTGGCCAATTCACTCATTAAATCGTACCCACAAAACAGGCAGCAAGTGGTGGAGATTAAAATAATTGATGGAATTGAGGAAAAGGCTGAGCAATCGAGTTGTGAAATAGTAAACATCGGTGTGCTTCAGGGTTCAACATTAGGACCTCTCCTCTTCAAACTCTATTGTAACGATTTAGCAACTAACATAACTTGTGCCAAGACTGTCCAACTTGCAGATGACACCACGCGCATTCTTGAAAGTGACTATAGAACAAAAATGGAGGATCCACCAAGCGAAACACTTTTTGAAGTCAATGATTAGTTTAGAGTGAACCCGATGTCGCCAATTTAAGCAAAGCAGTGTTGATAAACTTCTCAAATAAAAAAGAAAAACAGTTAAATTACTCTATCGAGATTGCCAAGTCCACTAAATTTCCAGGAACTTACACCGACGAAAACATGTCACGGAAAACCCACATAGACCAGCCCAAACCAAAATTGTGTTAAGCCCGCTATGCGGTATCCAGATCGAGAAAGATATTGGACGAAAAGGAAATTGAGAGTGCATACCATTCTCCGGCCGAATCCCACTTGGGACATCGGATCCTATTGCGGGCAAATGCCACTGATATTAAAGAGGTATTTATTTTACAAAAAAGAGCCGTGAGAGCAATACGCGGATTATACCGCTTATGTCATACCTACCCACGAAAGCCCGCGCGAGTTCCACAAAAACAAAAAAGACATTAAAACGTTTTTATCTCAGAAATACTAAATTCGTGTGTCCGAGTTATAATTGTAAGGTGATGATATTGTATCTGCAGATGATATATACAAACATTTCAATCGCTCTCGATAGATATATAATCAAATCTGCTCATATAGGGTGTAATTAAACCGTATTCGAAATACTCTGCTGCACATTACTCTGATAAACAACAGCCAGCCGCAATGCGTTTTGCGGCAGATTATTTAAAATTATCTGATGATTTTACGCTGCGTTAATCGGAATATGGGAAATAAGCATTTGCGCGGAATGTTGCCCATAAATATTTCATTAACCGATTCTGAACGATATTTTCGAAGATAATCCCCCGTACCACGGCGTCATTTGCAACATTTAAATCACTGCGCACTAGTGCGCACGTTATTTATGTAAACGGTTAGTATATTACGAAAGTGGCAAATTGAATTGTGGCTAAGAAACCGCACATCAAAAACCATTCGCGGTGAGCTTTTCAGCGATCGAATAAAAATATGCTGTAACGTGTTGATCGATGAGTGGAATAAAGAGAGACTTTAAATAATGCATTATACAGGGTTTGCATGGAAACGGAAAATTTTGAAATAATGATAAAAAAATAGGCGAGATTAGGTATCTTGGTTTGACCATTGATTCAAAGTTAACCTGGAAGAACCAACTAAATGAAGTTACATCGCGCACTCGAAAGTTAGTATACGTCTTTCGTGATATTCTGACAAAACCGACTTTAAAAATTGTGTAGTTTGCGCTTTGCCAAAGCTTATGGATGCATGGTATCATTGCTTGGGGGGCCTGTACGAAACAAGTACTTGAACCACTGGTTAAAGCACAGAAATTATTATTGAGGGTTACTTACAGAAAACATCCCCGCCATGACTCTGACCTGCTGTTCAGCGAAGCAAGTGTTTTGGATATTCGTCAGTTCGTGAAACAATGCCTAATATATTTTTACAAGACTTTAGACAAACGTTCCCGAAGCCAGCAGCAAAGACCAACTAGAATGGCTGAAGGGACGAACTATGTAATTCCTCACGTACATACAACCTTTGCCCAAAGACAGTTGTATTTCATCGCCCCAAAAAATTTTAATACTTTAGAATAATTTTAACTTTTTAATACTAAAAATGTTCAAAATGTACACCAATTTAAGATAAAAGTAAAAAAATGGCTCATTTACGAAGTAGGCCGTACAAAGACTGAAAAAGAATTGCTTCATACAATAATTTAAAATATGTGTGTATGTAGATGTATGAGGGTGTGTGTGTGTGTGTTATTATATATGTATGTATGTATGTATGTTTGTATGTGTATATGTGTATATATGTATGTAACTAACCCTTTATCATATTATTACTTTGTATTAATATGTGTACTATTTTATGCCACTATCTTAGTGTTAGTATTGAAAGTAGATTAGTCAGTACTACTCAAACGTCAGTACTATTTAAAAACAAAGGCTATATATTTCGTATGCCCAGATACAGGCTATTCGGTCTAGTTGGGCATTCGTCTAGAATGATCGTATGGGTTGTGTTCATTTCCTTATTGCTTATATAAATAGTTACAAATTATATCTGTACGATCACACTGTTTACTCTCTACCAAGTTGTAACAAATAAATAAATGGAATTCGCACGAATAAACACAGTTAAAATAACTTTTATTGACGAAAATGCATGCATGGACTAAACCTTTTGGGTTTGCATTAATTCGTGCATCGTATTTTCATTAACTTTAATTCGTGCAGTATTCTTTGTACGCATGTTGTCCAACGGAGCGGCGACGGCTCATCTCGATGGAAACTCGAGCAGGTGCAATATTCTCAGGGGTACCTACGTACCGTTCGATGCCAACTGGAAACTTCTTATTCGAAGCTGAGCCGGTGTCTTCAGAATTGTCCACCTACGTGATAATCGCATGAGCAGATGGGACACGTCCATGACGTTCTAGATGGTAATACTGTCGAAATACCCTTTGCGCAGCATTAACACTATCACCCTGCTTGTATAACGTTCTCACAGCGACAGCACGTTCCAACCCAATCCAATGCTATTAGATTACTAAATGGAAAAGTGTACAAAACTACGCATCGGTTCCGAACAACCGGCACTACAGTGTTGCCAACTTTAACGTTTGTTATTATGTTATATAAAAACCCTGTAATATGAATGAAAAATGTTTAACCCGTCAAATGTGAGGCGTCCCATTAGGGATATAAACTTTAATACGTTGAAATGTGAGGCGTCCCAATAACCACATCATGATGGAGGCCACAGTCGCCGTTTGGGAAAAAATCCATTAAAAAATAGAACGCGCTTCTATATTTTATCGTTTGATGCCAGAAAATAGCCAATGATTCGTTACCATTACTGTATACGATAGTAACATGCGATAAAATCTGTACGATACATGGCAACTGTGCCAACTCGTGGAAAATTCCGCTTCGGCAGTGCGACATTTCGGTCGAACGAACGCCGCGCGGCTCGTAACTGAAATTACAATTGTAAGTGTTTTTAGTTGGATTTTACCCGTAAAAGTGAGTTATATGCATTCTAAAATTGTCTAGGAATGATAATTACCGATTGGAGAAGGCCATTTCCTTTTTTTCACGTAGTTTTTAGTAAATTTGTAATGTGACGCAACAAGATCAATGGCGATGAATCAACATTTTTTTCGAAACGAACGAAATGTCGCGAATGCAGTGATTATATTGGTTTATTTCGCTTATAAAATCGTTATTATTCAATGTAGGAGGTATATACTCAAGGAATTAGATGTATTTTGATATTTACACGTCGTTTGCAAACGGACCACGTTTTCAGAGTTCATAGTTTGGCGGCAAAAACCGAAATTTCTCAATGTGTATAGAGAAGGCTTGGATTTCTATCGACACAATACAACAACAAAAATACGGAAAAAAAAATTTATTTTCGATATTTTTATTTTTGAGAAATTTGGTTATTTGAATATCGGATTTTATAGAGAAACTAAAATGCAGCTTAAAATAACATACAACTTTTTTTCAATTTGGGCTTATTTACTGAGGAAATCTAGACTGTGTCTCACCATGCGGTGTAAGATCGTTATACCAGCCTGGGGTGACGGGTTCGCCCGTTGTAGTCGACAACCCAAGTTGTTAGTCAGAGTGCACAGTCTGATTTTGATTCCTATGGGAAACTGACCATAAGTTAGATTGTGCAGAGTTTGATTCCTAGGAGAAACTGACCATAAGATAGGGGAATTCAAGCTGATTAGGGGAAGAGTTGATAATCCTAGCATGCTAGCGAAGGTTTGTCTCTTTGTCCCGGACAATTATAATCGTGCTCGCATTCATAATCTATTTGCGGAGCCGTCCTCGCGCACCAACCTAAGTCGGTGGAGGCCCCGTCGGATAGGTGTCGACCCGTGAGTGTGACCAACCCTGAACAGAATGGGTCTTCGTGGCCACCTCAGCTAGGGCCCATTAACTCCCTCAACGGTCAACAGCGGAGAGACCGGACTATTCTTCTAAGGTTGGTCAGATTATCAACGATCCTCCTAAGTACTATTTTGTTTTATTTTTCAGATATGTTGCGCGCTTGCCGTTCCACGTCTATGCAGCCCCCCCGTCTCGCTTTCGTCGCCGAGCTTCATAAGGTCAGTACTTATTAATTTAATTTTGAATTTTATTTTGACCTTACGGCGACTGCTCTTGAAACGACCATCGGCTACCCGATCGGACGACGACGGTGGACTGTTTTGTCCAAGTCTTCTGCGCTCACTTCACGGGAGATAGAATGACTATACGTTAAAACTTCCTGAGGTGACGGGCTCGCCCGTTGTAGTTGACGACTCTATTTGATCATTCGGCTACCCGATACCAGGAGATAGTTTGATACCAGGAAAAAATTTGGCAGTAACTGATAGCGGAGGCGCTTGGTCTGCCCGCTGAGTCAACTGCCCGGTGCGTCTTCTACGCTCATCCCGCGGCTGAAAGAACGATCACATATCGTTATACCAGCCTGGGGTGACGGGTTCGCCCGTTGTAGTCGACAACCCAAGTTGTTAGTCAGAGTGCACAGTCGATTGGCTTATGCCGCACTGTGCGCAGACCGTCCAGACGCGCCAGAAGTTTGATTCCTAGGGGAAACTGACCATAAGTTAGGGGAATTCAAGCTGATTAGGGGAAGAGTTGATAATCCTAGCATGCTAGCGAAGGTTTGTCTCTTTGTCCCGGACAATTATAATCGTGCTCGCATTCATAATCTATTTGCGGAGCCGTCCTCGCGCACCAACCTAAGTCGGTGGAGGCCCCGTCGGATAGGTGTCGACCCGTGAGTGTGACCAACCCTGAACAGAATGGGTCTTCGTGGCCACCTCAGCTAGGGCCCATTAACTCCCTCAACGGTCAACAGCGGAGAGACCGGACTATTCTTCTAAGGTTGGTCAGATTATCAACGATCCTCCTAAGTACTATTTTGTTTTATTTTTCAGATATGTTGCGCGCTTGCCGTTCCACGTCTATGCAGCCCCCCCGTCTCGCTTTCGTCGCCGAGCTTCATAAGGTCAGTACTTATTAATTTAATTTTGAATTTTATTTTGACCTTACGGCGACTGCTCTTGAAACGACCATCGGCTACCCGATCGGACGACGACGGTGGACTGTTTTGTCCAAGTCTTCTGCGCTCACTTCACGGGAGATAGAATGACTATACGTTAAAACTTCCTGAGGTGACGGGCTCGCCCGTTGTAGTTGACGACTCTATTTGATCATTCGGCTACCCGATCCCAGGAGATAGTTTGATACCAGGAAAAAAATTGGCAGTAACTGATAGCGGAGGCGCTTGGTCTGCCCGCTGAGTCAACTGCCCGGTGCGTCTTCTACGCTCATCCCGCGGCTGAAAGAACGATCACATATCGTTATACCAGCCTGGGGTGACGGGTTCGCCCGTTGTAGTCGACAACCCAAGTTGTTAGTCAGAGTGCACAGTCGATTGGCTTATGCCGCACGGTGCGCAGACCGTCCAGACGCGCCAGAAGTTTGATTCCTAGGGGAAACTGACCATAAGTTAGGGGAATTCAAGCTGATTAGGGGAAGAGTTGATAATCCTAGCATGCTAGCGAAGGTTTGTCTCTTTGTCCCGGACAATTATAATCGTGCTCGCATTCATAATCTATTTGCGGAGCCGTCCTCGCGCACCAACCTAAGTCGGTGGAGGCCCCGTCGGATAGGTGTCGACCCGTGAGTGTGACCAACCCTGAACAGAATGGGTCTTCGTGGCCACCTCAGCTAGGGCCCATTAACTCCCTCAACGGTCAACAGCGGAGAGACCGGACTATTCTTCTAAGGTTGGTCAGATTATCAACGATCCTCCTAAGTACTATTTTGTTTTATTTTTCAGATATGTTGCGCGCTTGCCGTTCCACGTCTATGCAGCCCCCCCGTCTCGCTTTCGTCGCCGAGCTTCATAAGGTCAGTACTTATTAATTTAATTTTGAATTTTATTTTGACCTTACGGCGACTGCTCTTGAAACGACCATCGGCTACCCGATCGGACGACGACGGTGGACTGTTTTGTCCAAGTCTTCTGCGCTCACTTCACGGGAGATAGAATGACTATACGTTAAAACTTCCTGAGGTGACGGGCTCGCCCGTTGTAGTTGACGACTCTATTTGATCATTCGGCTACCCGATACCAGGAGATAGTTTGATACCAGGAAAAAATTTGGCAGTAACTGATAGCGGAGGCGCTTGGTCTGCCCGCTGAGTCAACTGCCCGGTGCGTCTTCTACGCTCATCCCGCGGCTGAAAGAACGATCACATATCGTTATACCAGCCTGGGGTGACGGGTTCGCCCGTTGTAGTCGACAACCCAAGTTGTTAGTCAGAGTGCACAGTCGATTGGCTTATGCCGCACGGTGCGCAGACCGTCCAGACGCGCCAGAAGTTTGATTCCTAGGGGAAACTGACCATAAGTTAGGGGAATTCAAGCTGATTAGGGGAAGAGTTGATAATCCTAGCATGCTAGCGAAGGTTTGTCTCTTTGTCCCGGACAATTATAATCGTGCTCGCATTCATAATCTATTTGCGGAGCCGTCCTCGCGCACCAACCTAAGTCGGTGGAGGCCCCGTCGGATAGGTGTCGACCCGTGAGTGTGACCAACCCTGAACAGAATGGGTCTTCGTGGCCACCTCAGCTAGGGCCCATTAACTCCCTCAACGGTCAACAGCGGAGAGACCGGACTATTCTTCTAAGGTTGGTCAGATTATCAACGATCCTCCTAAGTACTATTTTGTTTTATTTTTCAGATATGTTGCGCGCTTGCCGTTCCACGTCTATGCAGCCCCCCCGTCTCGCTTTCGTCGCCGAGCTTCATAAGGTCAGTACTTATTAATTTAATTTTGAATTTTATTTTGACCTTACGGCGACTGCTCTTGAAACGACCATCGGCTACCCGATCGGACGACGACGGTGGACTGTTTTGTCCAAGTCTTCTGCGCTCACTTCACGGGAGATAGAATGACTATACGTTAAAACTTCCTGAGGTGACGGGCTCGCCCGTTGTAGTTGACGACTCTATTTGATCATTCGGCTACCCGATACCAGGAGATAGTTTGATACCAGGAAAAAATTTGGCAGTAACTGATAGCGGAGGCGCTTGGTCTGCCCGCTGAGTCAACTGCCCGGTGCGTCTTCTACGCTCATCCCGCGGCTGAAAGAACGATCACATATCGTTATACCAGCCTGGGGTGACGGGTTCGCCCGTTGTAGTCGACAACCCAAGTTGTTAGTCAGAGTGCACAGTCGATTGGCTTATGCCGCACTGTGCGCAGACCGTCCAGACGCGCCAGAAGTTTGATTCCTAGGGGAAACTGACCATAAGTTAGGGGAATTCAAGCTGATTAGGGGAAGAGTTGATAATCCTAGCATGCTAGCGAAGGTTTGTCTCTTTGTCCCGGACAATTATAATCGTGCTCGCATTCATAATCTATTTGCGGAGCCGTCCTCGCGCACCAACCTAAGTCGGTGGAGGCCCCGTCGGATAGGTGTCGACCCGTGAGTGTGACCAACCCTGAACAGAATGGGTCTTCGTGGCCACCTCAGCTAGGGCCCATTAACTCCCTCAACGGTCAACAGCGGAGAGACCGGACTATTCTTCTAAGGTTGGTCAGATTATCAACGATCCTCCTAAGTACTATTTTGTTTTATTTTTCAGATATGTTGCGCGCTTGCCGTTCCACGTCTATGCAGCCCCCCCGTCTCGCTTTCGTCGCCGAGCTTCATAAGGTCAGTACTTATTAATTTAATTTTGAATTTTATTTTGACCTTACGGCGACTGCTCTTGAAACGACCATCGGCTACCCGATCGGACGACGACGGTGGACTGTTTTGTCCAAGTCTTCTGCGCTCACTTCACGGGAGATAGAATGACTATACGTTAAAACTTCCTGAGGTGACGGGCTCGCCCGTTGTAGTTGACGACTCTATTTGATCATTCGGCTACCCGATCCCAGGAGATAGTTTGATACCAGGAAAAAAATTGGCAGTAACTGATAGCGGAGGCGCTTGGTCTGCCCGCTGAGTCAACTGCCCGGTGCGTCTTCTACGCTCATCCCGCGGCTGAAAGAACGATCACATATCGTTATACCAGCCTGGGGTGACGGGTTCGCCCGTTGTAGTCGACAACCCAAGTTGTTAGTCAGAGTGCACAGTCGATTGGCTTATGCCGCACGGTGCGCAGACCGTCCAGACGCGCCAGAAGTTTGATTCCTAGGGGAAACTGACCATAAGTTAGGGGAATTCAAGCTGATTAGGGGAAGAGTTGATAATCCTAGCATGCTAGCGAAGGTTTGTCTCTTTGTCCCGGACAATTATAATCGTGCTCGCATTCATAATCTATTTGCGGAGCCGTCCTCGCGCACCAACCTAAGTCGGTGGAGGCCCCGTCGGATAGGTGTCGACCCGTGAGTGTGACCAACCCTGAACAGAATGGGTCTTCGTGGCCACCTCAGCTAGGGCCCATTAACTCCCTCAACGGTCAACAGCGGAGAGACCGGACTATTCTTCTAAGGTTGGTCAGATTATCAACGATCCTCCTAAGTACTATTTTGTTTTATTTTTCAGATATGTTGCGCGCTTGCCGTTCCACGTCTATGCAGCCCCCCCGTCTCGCTTTCGTCGCCGAGCTTCATAAGGTCAGTACTTATTAATTTAATTTTGAATTTTATTTTGACCTTACGGCGACTGCTCTTGAAACGACCATCGGCTACCCGATCGGACGACGACGGTGGACTGTTTTGTCCAAGTCTTCTGCGCTCACTTCACGGGAGATAGAATGACTATACGTTAAAACTTCCTGAGGTGACGGGCTCGCCCGTTGTAGTTGACGACTCTATTTGATCATTCGGCTACCCGATACCAGGAGATAGTTTGATACCAGGAAAAAATTTGGCAGTAACTGATAGCGGAGGCGCTTGGTCTGCCCGCTGAGTCAACTGCCCGGTGCGTCTTCTACGCTCATCCCGCGGCTGAAAGAACGATCACATATCGTTATACCAGCCTGGGGTGACGGGTTCGCCCGTTGTAGTCGACAACCCAAGTTGTTAGTCAGAGTGCACAGTCGATTGGCTTATGCCGCACGGTGCGCAGACCGTCCAGACGCGCCAGAAGTTTGATTCCTAGGGGAAACTGACCATAAGTTAGGGGAATTCAAGCTGATTAGGGGAAGAGTTGATAATCCTAGCATGCTAGCGAAGGTTTGTCTCTTTGTCCCGGACAATTATAATCGTGCTCGCATTCATAATCTATTTGCGGAGCCGTCCTCGCGCACCAACCTACAGTCCCTGGCCAAATTATTAGACGCACTGCAAGATTTCATGTAAAATATTAATTTTCGAGTGATATTGTACCGTTTTATTGTTTTAAATTGATTTGTTTTTTATTTTTATATTATCTCATCCATGACCGATTAATTTAACATTAATAAAACAGCATTAATTTAGAAAATCATATGTTTATTAAGTTTTAAAGAAAAGTGAAAATATGTAAGTAAAAGTCAATATTTAGTTGAGCCACCTTTAGCCGCTATTAAAGCTTTAATTCTACGCGGCATGCTATCAATGCAAGACTGTACTGTCTTCTGCATTTGAGGATGATGATTCCACACATAAATAATCTTTTGAGAATTGAATTTTATTTTGACCTTACGGCGACTGCTCTTGAAACGACCATCGGCTACCCGATCGGACGACGACGGTGGACTGTTTTGTCCAAGTCTTCTGCGCTCACTTCACGGGAGATAGAATGACTATACGTTAAAACTTCCTGAGGTGACGGGCTCGCCCGTTGTAGTTGACGACTCTATTTGATCATTCGGCTACCCGATACCAGGAGATAGTTTGATACCAGGAAAAAATTTGGCAGTAACTGATAGCGGAGGCGCTTGGTCTGCCCGCTGAGTCAACTGCCCGGTGCGTCTTCTACGCTCATCCCGCGGCTGAAAGAACGATCACATATCGTTATACCAGCCTGGGGTGACGGGTTCGCCCGTTGTAGTCGACAACCCAAGTTGTTAGTCAGAGTGCACAGTCGATCGGCTTATGCCGCACGGTGCGCAGACCGTCCAGGAGCGCCAGAAGTTCGATTCCTAAGGGAAACTGACCATAAGGCCAGAGTCCTACCCGGGCTCGCACTTCATGCGTGGAGGCCGTCGGATAGGTGTCGACCCGTGAGTGTGACCAACCCTGAACAGAATGGGTCTTCGTGGTCACCTCAGCTAGGGCCCATTAACTCCCTCAACGGTCAACAGCGGAGAGACCGGACTATTCTTCTAAGGTTGGTCAGATTATCAAAGATCCGCCTAAGCAGTATTTTGTTTTATTTTTCAGATATCACAGTTGCGCGCTTGCCGTTCCACGTCTATGCAGCCCCCGTCTCCAGATATATGATATATGATATGTTTTGCCAGATATATATGTTTAAAATATGAATATTATAAAAAATGTATTTATTAATTGTAAGTTCTATACCCTTACCGGGTTTTTTGGAATAAATAAACTTTGAACTTTGAACTTTGAAATAAAAAAAAATTGGTTTCTTGAGTTTTCTTCTAGAAAATTTTAATAATAATAATTATACAAAAGTTGTTAAAAAACGAATATACCGCGTGAAGTTTGTAGCACCCGACGTTTCGGCGATGTTGCAGCGGCCGCTGTCCAGTCTACTCGGGACAACGGCTGCTGCAACGTCGCCGAAACGTCGGGTGCTACAAACTTCACGCGGTAAATTCGTTTTTTAACCACTTTGTATAATGCCTTTGCCATTATTATGAAATCAAAAACTTAACGCGTTTGTTTGACATTATAAATAGCTTTATAAACGAATTTACCGCGTGAAGTTTGTAGCACCCGACGTTTCGGCGATGTTGCAGCGGCCGCTGTCCAGTCTACCCTGGACAACGGCGGCTGCAACGTCGCCGAAACGTCGGGTGCCACAAAGTTCACGCGGTAAATTCGTTTATAAAGCTATTTATAATGTCAAACAACCGCGATAATCTTTTTCATAATAATTGCAAAGGCATGATACAAATGTGGTTAAAAAACGAATTTACCACGTAAAGTTTGGACACCAACGTTTCGGCGACGTTGCAGCCGCCGCTGTCCAGTCTACCCTGGGCAACGTCGCCGAAACGTCAGGTGCTACACACTTCACGCGGTAAATTCGTTTATAAAGCTATAATGTGAAGCAACCGCGATAGTCTGATTTCATAATAATTGCAAAGGCATACAAAAGTGGTTAGAAGTTTTTCGAATGTATTGAAAACTTGACGCTTATTAGATGTCCAATAACTAATTATTATACTCCAGTCACATTTCATAGAAGAAACTAGAAAATCACACTCCGAATTTGCCTAAACAAATGAGATCGCACGCGGCGATATTGCATAGACAGGCGCGCTGCCTAATTTTATCGATATTCGCGAAATCGCGGGGTGCGCATACCTATTTGTTTACGTAATTAGTATGGAAGAATTACCATATTTTGAGTGTGATTTACTATAGTTTTTCTATGAAATGTGACTCTTTAGAGTATAGTAATTAGTTATTAGACATATAATAAGCACATAATAACACAATATATTTGAAAAACTTTATCCACTTTTGTATTATGACCTGTCAAAGTTAATGCCAAATTTTCGTCACCGACTCGCAAAAGTTTGGATTTTTCTGTAATATCAGACAAAGCTGAAAGAACTGGTATGATTTTATAAGAAGTGTAGTGTAGTGGAAAAGTTATTATGAAAGAATTTCATATAAATAAAGTCCCTAAGTAGTCAGAAATACAAAATTAAAAAAAAATTTTTTACGAGGAGACATCAAATTTTTCTTGGTTATTATGACTGAAAAACTAAATATTTTTGTATGCAAAGAAGTAAAACAAAATAATGGTTTTGGTAAAGCATTTAATAAAGAACATAACTGTAAATACAATTTCCGCATAGACTTTCGTATTTTGTGATAAAAACATCGAAATGATAAATAGGCGAGTTTTTTCACTTCGCCAAATTTGTAATTTGTCGCCATTATTATCTTAATTGATTTACCAGATAAGGTTATAATGTTTTATATGTCAAATTTCAATGCGATCATTCTACAGTTCTTCTTTTTATGATCTGTATAGTGGTTTACAAGTTATGGTCGTTTTTATCAAGGTCGTCGATTTTGCGCGCGAAAAGGTCGCGCGCGAATGGGACGGCTGAATTTTATTCCGCGAGGAGAGGGGTTAAGCCGTCTTTTTAAATTAGTTGGAGCAGCACTATGAGCCATCCTTACTATATATAGCTCTTGTATAATCCTGTACCAAACTCCTAATTCCAAATCCCACAGTGCCGATATATTATTACGTGTGTATCGCGTCGTCATAAAGGACACACACACACACACACACACATAAGCGAACCGTGAACACCGCCGCGCGGTCGCTTTGTTCGTTCGAGTTGAGTCCTACCCGCCGTCGCATCATTGTCGCAAAATCGTCGAAAAACTCTCGTGCAAATTGGTGTGTGCTGATTCTCGTGCAAATTGGTGGGTGCTATTTTGAGAATTGCGCGTGCGGTCCGGCATCTTAGCGGTCGAAGTTTGTGGAATCGAGTGGGAGCCAAGCAGCTCGTCATTCCGTCAGGTGCACTGATCGACCGTCGAAAGGTTGGTGATTTGTTGGCATTTGTTCCATCGTTATGAAACGTCCATTTATCCCATAAATCCAATAGTCCTAATTATCTCTTTATTTATCATACCTGCCGGATACTACTGGAAATAGTTTAGAAACGAGTGTTCATCTCTGGGCTGAAAAATCGTCAGTCAGCTAGAACACACCGTTACAGCTCTCTTCATGTGAACAGTTTCGCGAGGCAGTTAGTTGTGATTTATTGTTAACATTATTATTTCAAAGTTATTTTTTTTCTAGCACTGTTCAATTCAGGATTTTTAATCATCACTTGCTTCCATTTTACGAGCTTCTTATTAACTTGCAATGTTTGTAAGTTGTCCGTTTCAAAATTTGCAAACCATTTTTCCAATCACTTTCTGGTATCCGATTGAGCTGGAATTCGGCATACTTATATAAGTTCGGTGACAATATCATATTATAGTACCATCGTGCTGATTTGATAATGAATCCGGAATGTAAAGACTGAAAATCACAGATGGCAATGGTAGGACAGTATATTAGGTTATCATGAATACTTTCCAGTACACATGATAACTAGGCTCTGAAGATGGAGCCGATTGTCACTGGAATTCCCTGGTGGAAAGAATTAGGATAGTCGAGTTTGGGCTCGTCTGTTTTGTTGTCATGATCACTTTCCATTACACATGTTGGCGAGGGTCTGAAGATGGAGCCGGAAGATTGCCACTGAAGTCCTTGGTAAAAACTGCTAAGATAGTCAAGTTCGGGCTCGCCATTTTATGACGACGAGTGTCTAAAGATGGAGCCATGAAATTGCCACTGGAACACCCTGATGGAAATTAAAACTTGGATTAAAAAAAAAAACTGTTTACTTTTTATTTATTTTCACGATAGATACATATTCTAATGTATTAGCTATAGGCAGATACAAGGATTATTTATTTCTCGGAGGAGGGAAAACATTTTATCCTCACAGAGTAACTTATTTGCCAATATTGCTAAGTAAACTCTTCGGTTGGTAAGCCACTCCTGAGAGGATTCAACCATTGTATTTTAAAACAAAGAGAAGTAGGGAACGCTCGTATATATTGAAGCACATGGCATTGCTATTATGATTATAACCAATTAATTTGTGTTCATTAAGCTATCGGCATTCATACCATTAGCATGATTAATCACCTGATTGTGTATAATGTATAGAAATGATAGAATATGCCTATAGGGAATCGCCATTTGCAGTGATCAATTTGCATTCTATCTCATCTCATTAAAGATAGTAGGTACGTTAGAATACGCCCAACACATATGATTTGGGTAGCATACAAACGTGTCGCGTTGGGCAGCGACGCCACACATGTCGTGACATTTTATTCTGATTTGAATTTATTCCCTAACATTTTAATTTCACCCTCCTAATTTTAAGTATTTAGTTGTTTTTAATGTATTCTTTGATTTTATTCCTTTTTTCATAAACGATTTATTGATTATTTTAATTTTTCATAATTTTAATAGTAATAATAATAATACTCATTCAAAAATATAAATTTATATTGTATTATTTGCAGAATCTGCCCAACTGCCCGTACCGAGGAAGACTCTAAGTATGCCAATGATTTATTCATTTGCACATAGTATTAAAATGAAAATGTGATGAAATATAACACAGATAAGTGAAATCAAATCAACTTATATTTATTTTAAAAATATCGATAGGTATAGCTTGATCATGGAAATCTCAATTTATATAAAATGTCGTATATGAAGTTCATAGAACAAATAAAAAAATAATATAAAAATGTTGAAATGTATTACAACTAAAATATTACAACAAATAAAATATTACAATAATAATAAGGCAAAGACCTTTACTTTAAAATATAATTTATTACCTTTTCCGCCTGATTTCTACTAATTTAAAGTGAGTGTTGTGTAATTTTAAATTTTAATTGGATTGACTTAATATTTCGAAATGTTTTTATATATTCTTTAAGATTGTTATAAATATTGGGCCCTATAAATCCAAAGTGTCTTTGGGCAAAGTATGTTTGGGTTTTCCGTACAATGTGTTTACAGGTTGTGGCACTCCTTGTTGCAATTTTATGCTCAGCAACATGAATATCTGTACTTTTTAGGTAGTTAGGGTAAGAAAGACTGTTTTTGCTTTTTATTATAATAATATTAAATTAATTTATGAAAATATTTATGCCATTTTTATAAATACTATTAATAGTATTGTGCAAGCGCATAAAAAATACATGTTTACTCTAGAACATCAAAGAATCAAATGAAACATCAAATGTCAAAAAATATAATTTAATGAAACTTAATTGCACAAATTAAGAACATATTTTTAGGCATGTATGTTGATTATATTTTATCATTGAACTAAATACCAAAAATTGTTTAATTATGTTGATACATATTGTTTTGACACCGAATTCTACTTATTTTAACTAGGTATTGTTATATTAAATTTTATATTACTTACCATCTATTAAATATAAATGATTTTTTAAATATTTTCCTTGTGACTTTTTCTTTCTTTCCTTATACCTTTATTTTTCTCTTTATTTTAATTTTAAGTCTATTCTATTTGTCACTTTCTATTTAACGGAATGTTATGTACCATTCATTGGCAATTTTTTTATGTATTTGTGATTGAAAATTTTTTAGGACCACATTTTAAGGCAATTTAGTTTTATGAGCATTTTACTAAAATTTTAAATAATTTATTGCATTATTAGAGTGATGTCTACTCTAGAATGGGCTAGTCCCAGTTGGGTGACAGAAACTAATAAGCATAAGGTTAAGGTTTTAGCCAATTGGTTTCTGTTATTTTTCTAATCAAAATCAATATGTTATAGTAATTAATTATTAAATAAATAAATAAACAAAACAAGTCCCGGCATAGTTCGGTGTCGTTGCCACTGGACTATGTGATGCATTTATTTTCTTGTATCGACTCAATGTTACAAATATTTATGTGCATGGTACTTTAGTTATAAAATTGTACATTCAAATAATATTACTACAATTATTACATTTACTATCGACTTCTTGCTACGCGACACCGTCGAAGTTGAGCCACGCTTTTGTTGCAGTAGAGCTGCCGCGATTCCGGAATCGGCAGGGCTGCCACGGCTACAGAAGCAACGTTCTTCGCGTCACCGTTGGAATGACTTCGTTTTCAATTTTCAGGTTCCCTTTTGCGGTTTGTTTTAAAGTGCGTTGATTTGGGAATATACATATTTTTTTAGTGTTACATTTACGTCATTGTTTCCGTCATCTGTTTTTTTCTTCTGGACACCCTCGTTAGCGCATTTCATATGGCATAACTGCTAGGGATGTAACTGCGAGTATGGTTCCGTAATACGTTTAAATGTATGATGTCGCCGACCGGTCCTGAGAGGTTAAAAATAAATAAATATTAATTTAAAAACCACAAAAAAAAAATACATTAAGGTAGGTACACTAGCTTATTGCCACATGGAAATATCTAGCACTAACCTTATCATACATTGTAGAGGTTTTCAGCCAAGGGATGAGCGTAGAAACCTAGAGACTATATATGTAGCTCCGCCAACTGGCTCGCCAGAATCCAACTACAATTCGCGCGGCGCCAGGTATATATCCCTAGCGGACATCCCCGCGTCCTAGCTCTCAGTTATGGTCAGATTACTCCGGCCTCCCGACTGGTCACGTGTTAGAGGTCACTTGCGCGGTCCTCTACCTAATGTAAGCGGCGATTTAGTTCGAATCATCGCGGATCATGGCGTCCTTAGCCCGTCTTTCGCTCACCATCAATTGGTCAATTGGTCGTTTCCAGAGCGGCTGCCATTATATCAACAGCATCCCCTGCTACATAGGAAACAAAGACGTTCCCAGACTCCCCCGGTTATCTGTCGGAAAGCACAATCGACTAGCTGACGCTACACGGTGCGCAAACCATTCGGTAGCGTCCGAAGAACGATTCCTAGGGAAACTGTCCCACAAGGGGCTCAGGAGTCCTACCCGGGCTCTAACTACTATTTGGAGGCTATTGGATAGGTGCTGACCCGTGAGTTGGGCCGACCCTATAACGAAAAGGTCACAATGGCCCAACCGCACAGGGTCAGTTAGCTCCCAACCTAGTCATAAACATAGAAGTATCGACTACAACGGGCAAACCCGTATCTCAAGAAGTTTCAATGATATTGATCTTTCTATCTCCTGTGAAGTAAATGTAAAAGACTACGGACGAAACATTTCACTGTCTAGCTACCATCTTACTCTTCTTAAAGTGCCTCTCCATTACTGGAGGTTGGCTGTTAACTCTGATTTTTTTTTCGGTCTTGCGCCATCCGGAAGAGCTGTTCCGTACTGGTGATCCCGGTCCACTCCTGACATTGCACAGCCACGACTTTTTCCTCCTTCCACGACGCCGTTTACCCTCAATTTTGCCCATCAATATCCAGTTGGAACAGCTGATATCTGTCATGCCGCAGCACGTGCCCCAGATAATCAATTTTGCGCTTTTTGACGGTGTGCAACAATTTTCGGGTCGTACCAGCACGCTGAAGCACTTTCTCATTGCTAACTTTATGGGTCCAGCTTATACGGAGCATTCGACGGTAGCACCACATCTAAAAAGCTTCTAGCCGCCGTCTGGTGTCGTCTTTAATGGTCCACGCTTCGCTGCCGTACATAACCACTGGTCAGATATAGCAATGCAGGATCCGAGTTCTGAGTCTTAGATTAATTTTCCAGCAACACAAGGCTTTTCTCATTTTATTGAATGATGCACGGATGATTTTTATCCAAGTCTTAATTTCTTGTCCCATATTTCATTCACCCATGCACCGAGATATTTGTACTGCTGGACCCGCTCAAGAACATTAATTACCTGCTACCGATAGTATAGGTTGTAAATCAGGATCCCTGGTAATAACCATGACTTTGGTCTTCGAAATATTTATTGACAAGCCAGCCTTATCAGCAAGCTGGCCTGTCTATCTACCTAATCATTATTAATCATACAGTTGAATGGTTGTGGAAATAAATGCCCGGAGAACGGTAATTAAGAGAGAAAGGGAAAAACTGCTTATTTATTAGAAAATTAATGCTTTTTGAGGTGAGTCTTGAATGATTTTAACAAGGCGAGTTTCGTATATTTGCTGGAAGATAGTTTCAGAGTAGGGTTTTGGAAATAATTAAACTTGATCTTCATTGCGCAGACCTGGAATTAAGCAAATGAAACCAACCGTATATCGATGGAGTTGATAAAGTAATTAAGAAATTTCCAGTCGTCCGCCAACGGAATGCGGCGCAAAAACACCCAGCAAGGCGGACTAACCTTTAACTAAACTCTCGCCAAGTAAAACGCCAATCAGTAGTGGGCGGCGGAGAGCTCACCACTGCTACTTTTACCTTATTCTTACAAGGCTTGCGATAGTGTATATACATGGTTTTCGAGGTACAACAAAATTCTTTTCATAGAGTAACTATAAACAGCATAGAGTAACTATATTGTCAAAAAGAAATTGATACAATGTTGTCTAAAAAATATGTTTTTAATGGGTATATTTAAAAAAAAATATTGTGCTACTTCAATACTTTTCCGGCAAGTAGAAAAGCCTGCATTTCGCAGGCACAGAAGGGTAGCTAAATCGTACTATTGAGTTGAGCAATCTTATACCATATTATTATACAACCAATGGTGCGGGCTAGCTAGTTCTATAACTATGCTTAATTTCTATTTGATAAAAACATGCCTATCATACCGCTCACAAATCGGTAATTGAACGGTGAACGCGACGAGGTGAACCCGCAACTAGGGTTGTCGACTGCAGCGGGCGAGTCCGTCACCTCAGGAAGTTTTAACGATTAGTCGTTCTATCTCCCTGGAGTGAGCGCAGAAGACTTGGACAAAACAGTCCACCGTCTAGCTCCGCCACAAACCCGTAAGAGGCCAACGCCTTAACCGCGAGATAGCCAGGAGTGTTACCCGGCGGGCTTACCCTCACGCCCTGACTTCCAATTATGACCAGATTACTCCAGTCTCTCGATTGGTTACGAGTTCGAGGTCGCTTGCGCGGTCCTCTCCCTTACGAAGCGGTGAAACGGTGTATACCGAATCTATCGCGGACCACAGCGTTCTTTGCCCGGCTGTTCATACAGGATCGGATAGCCGATGGTCGTTTCAAGAGCAGTCGCCGTAAGGTCCGCAACTACCCCCGCTCTATAGGAAACAGTACTGCTTCCAGACTCCCCCGACTGTTAGTCAGAGTGCACAGTCGATTGGCTTACGCCGCACGGTGCGCAGACAGTCCAGGAGCGCCAGAGGGTTGATTCCCAGGGGAAACTAACCAGAGGGTCAGAGTCCTACCCAGGCTCGCACTTCATGCGTGGAGGCCGTCGGATAGGTGTTGACCCGTGAGTGTGACCAACCCTGAACAGAATGGGTCTTCGTGGCCAACTCAGCAAGGGCCCATTAACTCCCCGGCGGTGAACCCCGCAGCGAGCTCTCCGACTATACATAGGTAACTGCGCGCGCCGCGGCCGTGAGTTGCGACGGAGACGCCGACGCCGCGCCGCGACGCCCGCCGCCGCGACTTTGCGCCGACCGAGTCTCGGCGAAACTTAATTAAGAAGTGGCTCGTCGTCGTCGGCCAGCGTCGCGCCGCCACGGGTGACCGATCTTGTAAACATGTCTACGATATTTCGCACAGTCTGCGCTCCCAGAAGACTGTGAAGAATCACAACTGAGCGCCCGTGGTTTGTTTGATTTGTTTTTAGATCCCCGGTGTCTTTACACGCCGGCTTCGAAGATTTCGTCAGACAGAGTTCATTTGAAGCAAAACTTATATAAACTTAAAAAGAGTATAGTTTTGCTATGTCTGAAAGAAGATAGCCGACCAATTTTTACACCTACATCTCTGTAATTGCATTCGAGGTAGTAAAACATTAGAGGTAGTAAAAAGTTTTATTTTAAAATATTTGGATGACTTTAATTGAAACTAGGACGTATTTTCTACTTAAATCAAATTAAAAAACAATTTTTCAGAAAAGTTCACTTACAATAACGTAATTAAACTTTTAGGATTTCACTTAACTAATTGTGCACGCCGCGCTGTTTATGACTCACACTCGTGAAAACCAATAACAAAATGACAAAATGACTTGCCCGCGAATCTACCGCAGAGCGCGCGGGCAACGGATGCCAAGCTTGCGGGTGAACGCGGCCCGCGCGGTTCCACTAGTAGCCCGCCGACGCTGCGGCGGCTGCGATTTAATCGCGCCCGCCGCGGGCGAAAATCGTATCGTGAAAATTGCGACTCAATTTGTCATACATTTCTGAATTCTACAGAGGACTTGTACCCGCAACCGCGGCGGGCGCGTGTTAAAACCGCGGCGGGAGTTCTTAACCTAAGTATACAATGCTTACGCTACAGCCGAATTCGAACAACTTATTTCATTGGAGTGTTGATCGAAAGTTCAAAACTATGGACCAAAAACCGCATTAAACTCTCACCCGCTGCTAGATCTCTGTGGTACATTCAGACTGCCCAATTTAATCGTAAATACGCCGTCCGTGCGGACAAAGGGCTGAGTTGATAAAGTCGATGATTGGATTCGATTAAAGTCGTGAAACGATTGAAACGATCCAGTCGATCGACGCATGCGAACAAACTCATCTTGCTTTAATTAAATTTGTCCGCGTTGAATGGAGGCGGCCTTTTATGTAATGAGCGGGGGACGTTTGATGTAAAGTTTGATATATTTTGGCGGTGTTTGCGTTACTTGATTATCGCATTTTCAGATGATTAAAAAAAGAAAGTAAAGCTTTATATATTATAGGGTAAAACAAATTTACTGCATGAAGTTTGCAGCACCCGACGTTTCGGCGTTGTTACAACCGCCATTGTTAAGTGTAGACAATCTACCCTGTACAACAGCTTTTATCCTATTTATAATGTCAAACAACGCCACAGTCTTCAATTTCAAATTACAGCTTGGCATAAAAAAGTAGGAAAAAGGGGAATTTATACTGCAACATTGAGCTCGATTCCGTTTCTTTGTAAACCAATATCGGAAAACAATTCATGTGAACGAGACAGAGCAGTATGGAATTTATAATGAACGATTGTATTTTTTCTTCACAAAAACCATCAGAATTAGTTCAAAACATTTTGTCCCATCTTAGATTTTGTCGCTTTATGTTTGATTCGTAGCTTTATGCTTAAAAATGACAATCATTCATTTCATATTCCGCTCTAACGTATTGGCCTGTCTCGCTCGTATGAACGGATCCCGATTTTAGTTCACGAAGAAACGCGATCGGGCCCATTGTATACTAAGACTAAATACTTTTGACACGTATGAAATAAAGACTGTCGATGTTATTTGAAATTATAATCAAGATAAATTGAATTTACCGCGCGAAGTTTCAGCGATCCAGCGGCCAAATGGTACGTGCATAGCAAACTACACCTCAATCGGATACGACGTTTTAGCGCTATCGTGGAGGAATATATATACATATACACACCGACACACAGATACACACACAGACCCTTAGATAGACCTCAAATCTGGAAATACTTTCCCTCCTAGTCGGTTGGTGGCCCGGGAAAATAAAAGAAATCTCCGATCGATGCGTTATCTGAAGAATAGAAAGACTCCATTTTGAAATTGACAATCGTTTCAGAGATTTTAAAATCACGAATATGATTTAACGATACCCTAGGCGGTACTCACTGATTTCACATTTCGACTATAAGCGGTAATGGTTGCACTACTTTCAATTTTATAGCATTGCTCAACCACTGCCGCTGAAAGAAGAATGGACCGGAGGGAGGCATCAGACCAAAATGTAACCCTCCCCCCCTCCTCTTCAATGCTAGCAGGAAGCGCAGCCGTATCTCATAGACAAACACATATATAAACGCAGATGACATATAAACAAAGATTCATAAACTCTCGATTATACGAAACAAGTGAACCACTTAGTTTCCTATGATTAAGTGCAGCTTGGGCTGAATGGTCTGCTTGTGTTTCTTAGGTCTGCCCAACACACGGCTCATCTCCCTTCCGGTAGCCTCCCCGAAGACGGACTTAACCTGTAAGGGCCGCCTGTGAAGTCTAGAGACGTAGACAGTTGCGATCATAATTCGGATCCGGAGGAACTGGGCGGTTTGCTTGGCAGGTTGCTGTGCCAGCTACGGTAGCGCAATCTGGTGAATAACGGGGGAGTATGAATACGTACGTTGCCTAAGAAGCAGGTTAGCTGTTGATCTGGCCGTTGGCCACCTGATCCCGAGATAGCTTGACGGGCATATGAATACTCGATATATGGATACATTAACACCAGGTGGAGGCCGCGCAAGCGACCGCGAATCTGTGACAAGACTGGACGACGGAGAAAAACGTTCAAATCTCGTAGCAAGAGCGCGAGGGTGGCCCGCTGTTAGCGTACTTAGACTGTTGACTGTGTTGTCCATAAAGACTTTATATTAGCTTCATGGGAGACAGTATAGCCTGATGTCGTTATAATTTCCGCCGGGTGCTTCCGTAGTAATTGACTTCGCCCAACGATCTCCCAACGACTAAAAGTAAATCAGTTTTTTATAAATAAATCAATAATAGAAAAAAAAAACACGGCTATTGTGTTCGCCACCTACTATAGTTCTGCGCTAAGCCTCGTGTCGTTTAAGAACCGCGACAGACTTTTGGCGCCAGATTGTTTTACCTCCTCAGGTTGGAGGTAATGACAACCCAAGTGGGTGTATCTTTTACGCATCAGCGGGCCACACTCGCACATGAGGTGCAGGGGAGTTTCCTCTGCCCCTTGGCTGAACCTGCACATTTTTGTGTCTCGGAGCATGAGTTTGAGCATGTTTTTGTTCAGGCCACAATGCCCCGTGAGCGCCCTTACCAGTATGCGTAGATTGTTCCTATTTAGCAATGAGGCCTCACAGGCCGTCTTAGGGTCGTAGGCCTTAATTAGCGCTTTGGATTGATTCAACCCTGGCGTGTTGTTCCAGTGGTTGACGGATTGTTCTGTACATATTTGTTTGAGAATTAGGTTTGCAAGTCTTTTTGGCATGTCACAGCAAGGTTCAGGGCCATATAACGTTCCCTTTGCTCCCGTCTTAGCAAGCTCGTCAGCTTTTTCATTTCCCTCGATTCCTGCTCGGCTGGGAACCCATCTGTACCGCGAAGCTCTACTCTACAGTCCTCCAAAAGCAGTCTAAACTCCGCGTACACCGTTGCAATCTTGATGTTAGGGTTGGATCAGCAGCACTCCTTATTCCTGCCACAGTATCGTCGAGAAATGAACTACAGTTTGTTTCCTGAATCCTTCGAGTGTCGCTCTGCACTGTTCTTGACCGAATAAAACGCAGGTTTGGTGAAGCGTCCTTTAATCCTCCCTTGACCTACGCAATACCATCAACGCGCACACTGAGCCGCTCTTCGTTAGACACTGAATTCAAAATATCCTAGCCGCATGCTGCCCGTTGACCTAACTAGGGATAACGCCTTCACAATCTCCTAATATCGTACGATAAACTTATTTACATAACTTATTTTCCTGTTGCTGAGGGCATATCTTAAATATATCTATACAACACTATTTGTTAAATGGACGTAAGGTCTCTTCCTAATTATCATTACACTATGATTAATTAATCTAACAAGATGTTACATACTAGGAACGCTGTTTATAGTCTAAAACACGTACGGTGAGTCGACCTTAGCCCATATATGCCCTCCCTTCGTCATTTCGACCGTTCGTGTAAATCGACACCCCCTCGTTTGCCAGAGATGACCTTCCTTCTACGAAGTGAGGCAATTATACATTCCTAGCCCCCTGTATTGCATGGTATTTTGCGGCACACCATCTTAGAATAACCCTGTTCTTTTCGCCCAGGAAATTCAGTAATGATACGCAGTTTTGCACTAGCTTTGAATTAATAGTATTCGAGGCTAGTGCCATAAGAGCTGCCTTGCCATCCGAGTGGATCACTAAACACTAAACTATTTATCGTAATTTATTAACATTTGGACATTTAGATATATATTTATTTGAAATTTAGCCATTAAGGTACCTTCAGGATGACGTAGCAATTCTAACAATATCACACACTTCTAAATCGCTCCAAGCATTTAGAACTTATGGGGGAATAAATAACTAAACACATAACACTATTTTTTGTTGGGCAGTCGTGTTATAAATTCGTAAGAACCAAAAACAGTTATTGAACGATCGGGTTACTGTATGATTTCTTGATATTGATATCTAGCAACGTATGTCAAAACGTATATCTGTAAGGACCAAGTCTTTACATAACATACTAAAGTATTCGTGCATCGCCGGCAAAGCTTCACATTACTCGTACCGGTGAATATCTACGCTTTACTTAACTATCAACGTCTATAGCGTCATTTTCACAAAGACGCCCTTATGAATAAGTGGGTAAGTTAATGCTTCTCATATAGCGAATCCGCGTCACGTAACTTGGCCCTATGTATGTATGTATTCTGCTATATAAACTAATAGTACGTAACATTTAACGACTCCAAAAGTCACCGTTAATATAATATTTTTGTCGAAGAGAAGTTTATGTGAAGTCACCTACTTTGCAGACGATACTAGCGTTGTTGTTGAAGCTGACAACACAAATACAACTAGAGCTGTCAACTACAACGGGCAAATCCGTCACCGCAGGAATATTTAACGATATCTGATCTTTCTGTCTCCTTTGAGGTGAGCGCAGAAGACTGGGGACGTTAAACAATCCACAGTCTAGTTAGGCCACCTACTCGTCAGAGGCCAACGCCTTGGGAAAGGTACCCAGCGGGCAGCATCGCCCCCTGACTACCAGTTTGGAAGGATATCTCCATCTGGAATTAACCTTCAGAGTACCTTCTGCCTCCTGACTGGTTACAGGATCGAGGTCGCTTGCTTGCGATCCCTCTCACTTATGAAGCGGTAATACGGGGTCTACCGAATTTATCGCGGACCACGGCACCCTATGCCCGACTTATTCACCCGAGATCGGGTGGCCGAATGGTCGTTTCATAAACAGTTGCCATAAAGTTAACAACTACCCCCGCTCTATAGGAAACAGTGCTGCTTCCAGACTCCCACGACAGTCAGTCGGGATGCACAACCAATTGGCTGACCCCGCACGGTGTGCAAACCGTCCAGAAGCGCCCGAAGGTTCACTCCTAGGGGAGACTGGCCCGCAGGCTAGCGTCCTACCCTGGCTCTCGCTTTTGCGTGGAGGCCGCCGGACGGGTGTTGACCCGTGCGTTTGACCGACCCTATACAACTAAGTTTAATTTGGGTAATATCTTAAAAAAATAAGGCGGCAATGGTGTTTTTCTTGTTTTAATCCAGTTTACGCGCGTACACTCGGTATACTGGACCAATCAATTTAAATAGAGCAGATTTTTTTGACAACGAGTTATTCATTGTCGAAGTCGAGAAAAGGCATGCATATAGAATATTGAATCTGCAGATTACGGTCCCCTGATTATCGCGTGTATCACGCGCACCGATTCGCGGCGATTTTGCCTTCTCGCCAAGGTCAAGGACCTTCTGGGCAAAGTCTAAGGTGCTTGCGAGTTTATCGTTGCATCCAAACTCCAGAGTAGAGAAGATCACGCAAGTTTTTATAGCTGATCTTGTCGATTTCAGAAGACAGTGGCGTGTATTGTTTCCTTAATTAAATATAATCCAGATATTTAAAAAAATATTAAAAATTGGAAAATGAGTAGATAGTAATAAAAAGATATCAAAATTAGTAATCATTTTCAAAATTCAATAACCTAATGAAATTTCATAAACACAAAAGTCAATAATCTAATCAATAACTAAATCAAATCGAAAACCAGTATAAAAAAATCGGTTGGTACTCCCTAAGACTTTCCCGGCAAAGACAACCCCCTCTCGATCCTCCTCCACCCGCCACCCCTCACCCTTGCAACCTCTCCAACCCCCTTACCAACCGGTCGGACCACCAAACTCATCCCTCCGCGCACCTATCTCCCCTCCCCCGATAGTGATCGTGTTCGATTAAAATCGCGAATGTATTTCCAAGAATATTGTAGTCTTTTAGTAGTATTTTTGTAGTATATTTGTAAAATGTTGTAGGATTAAAATGGTATTTTTAAATACGATATACTAGTTTTTTAAATATGGCGGAGTTTGAAAGAAAGTTGTGTGCCTGTATATGGGATATTTCAATCAAAATTTTACAATGTGGTTTCGGCCTAAAAAATCATATGTGTACCGAATTTCAAGTCTTTAAATCCAATATTTCGACATAGAATTATGACTAGCGCGCCCCCTGGTGGGCCGATTTTAACCAAAATCTTTTCAACTCTTGCCATGACCAAATCATGCCTGCATGCCAAATTTCAGCTCTATCGGTTAAAGGGTTTGGCCGCTATCGTGGAAGAATACACACAGTCACAGTCACAGAAGTGCGTTCACAATACTATACTCTCTCTCTCTCGGTAGGGAAAATAAAATAAAATGAACTAACATTATTATATTATTATTTTATAGTATTATTTTATATTTACCTATAAAGTATATATTTATTTATGTATGTACGTGTATATTTATATGTATATACCTAAATTTAATGTTATTACGATTTATTATTTTGGAGACATATCTATGTATCTTCTTAAATTTAACATAATAATATCCAAAGATAATACAGCAAGTTACGAAAACCACTCTACCTTCTTTTATATTAAGCCTACCTTAGTACAGGCGAGGCCTAGTTAGGATGGCTTTGAATTTAAAAATATTTGTTATATTATAGATTAATAAAGAAATTTGAATCTTAAAAAAAAAAAAAAATTACGTCAACTATATCAAATATAACATTTTTTTATTTTTTATTTATTTTATTTTATTCAGGAAACAAAAAACATATTTACTTAATTAATAGGTATATAGCAAACATAAACCATTTATATGTTTCCACCGATTAAACGGTCATATAGTGCGTTATTCTATATAAAAGAAAAGTTTAAAATATACCAGCATTTTTTAAAGTGAAAAGTGAAATTATTAGGGTTTTTTAAATGAACAGAAAATATTCTGAAAAGTAATTGCTAAGTTACTAAACAGTCCATATTTACTTAATCAATATATAGCAAACATAAACCATTTATATGTTTCCACCGATTAAACGGTCATATAGTGCGTTATTCTATATAAAAGAAAAGTTTAAAATATACCAGCATTTTTTAAAGTGAAAAGTGAAATTATTAGGGTTTTTTAAATAAACAGAAAATATTCTGAAAAGTAATTGCTAAGTTACTAAACAGTCCAAAGTATTAAAAGAGTAAATATAAAGTAAATAGAGCAGAAAAAAACAGTAAATAAATTCATAAACATGCATATGGTAATAAATAAATAAATTATTAAATAGTAATAAGAAAATAAAATATATAATTATATATCGACAAATTTTATGAGAAGGAAAAATAGAAAAAAGGAATAAGTTATGTAAATACAAAGATAAATCATTCAAAAATAAAAAAACTACCTGTTCCTCGAAAGTTTGAAAAAGTCAAGTAAAAATAGGTGGATAGTAAAAATTGATATATCGTCGACATTATTCAAAACATTCAATCACTTATCATTATCTTCCCTTATGCTCGTATCCTTTTATCTTATTGGATTACATTCGGTCTTCCAATATCAATCTATGTCTTTGTGTCGTTACCCTTTTGATCAACAGTTACGTCAAAGTTCGGGGCATACCTTGTATAATAATCACCGGGAACCGATGCGACGTCACATCCCGCTGGATTATCAGTTTAACACGAATCACGCCGCACATCCATTAGTTGGGGCGAACCAAGTTAAGCGCCGCGGCTCCCAGTAGGGTTATGCGAGGAGCTGCCGGCCGCCGAAACCCCTTTTGTCCCCATATCAACTTGATAATACTGCGAATTGATTGGCAAACGCACGCGACAAATCGCATAATTGATATTCCGATTCGAGGACACCGCAAATCGTGACTTTCTACGCCATTGTGTAGAAACAGCGTAGATAGTCTCAAGAGACTGGGATAATGTTGTAACTGTATGTAACACCATAGGTTATATAGCGTTTTGGATTGCTCAATGCCATACTTTGGAGATGTCATCTACTATGGGCGAACCCGACACCTTAGGAATGTATTACGTCATTCTCATCTCATTCTTTCAACCGCGGAGTAAACGTAGAGACTTTAAGACAAGACAGCCTACCGTTTAACTACGTCACATGCACTTGAGAGTCGAACGCGTGGTACTGGGAAGTGAAACCATCGGGCTTGCGCCTTCACTACTAGTTTATAAGCTCAAATAAAAAAAAAGTTATTTAAAAAAAAACTCTTTTCAAGAAATAGAAAGTTCTTACTAAGGAATCGGCGTTTATTCTCAGTTGTTTAGTGTATGTTAAAAACAATATACAAGAGTGTACGCTTAACACGCACGTACTTTATCACGACAACTAGGGTTTTCGACTACAGCAGGTGAGCCCGTCACCTCAGGAAGTTTTAACGATTAGTCGTTCTATCTCCCTGGAGTGAGCGCAGAAGACTTGGACAAAACAGTCCACCGTCTAGCTCCGCCACAAACCCGTAAGAGGCCAACGCCTTAACCGCGAGATAGCCAGGCGTGTTACCCGGCGGGCCTACACTCACGCCCTTACTTCCAATTGTGACCAGATTACTCCAGTCTCTCGATTAGTTACAAGTCCTCTCCCTTACGAAGCGGTGAAACGGTGTTTACCAAATCTATCGCGGACCACAGCGTCCTTTGCCCGGCTCTTCGCCCAGGATCGGGTAGCTGATGGTCGTTTCAAGAGCAGTCGCCGTAAGGTCCGCAACCACCCCCGCTCTATAGGAAACAGTACTGCTTCCAGACTCCCCCGACTGTTAGTCAGAGTGCACAGTCGATTGGCTTACGCCGCATGGTGCGCAGACCGTCCGGGAGCGCCAGAAGGTTGATTCCCAGGGGAAACTAACCATAAGGCCAGAGTCCCACCCAGGCTCGCACTTTATGCGTGGAGGCCGGCGGATAGGTGTTGACCCGTGAGTGTGACTAACCCTGAACAGAATGGGTCTTCGTGGGCAACTCAGCAAGGGCAGCAACCCATTAACTCACACTTTATCACGACAACGAGAATAAGAGATTTAGAAACAAAAGTATTTGAATATAGAATTAAACACTGGCTCATCACACATGCTATTTATAAGATAGACGGCCTCGAGGAAATATTACAATACCTTTAATATAGGTAGGTACATATTAATTATACCAAATAATATCATATCTCCAACATACCTCTATTAAGCTATTGCATAGCTTTTATCGCGGGCCTAGGCCAGCGCGGCGACCGAATGAAGAAATTTCTTAACGAAAATTAATGATTTTAAACTGATAATTACGTCTAAACGAGTACTGCTTACGATTCGAAAAAAATATATGTTAAACAAGAACATTTTCCTAATATTCTTAGCTTTGAATATTTTAGATTTTGTTTATATTACATAGTGTAATTAATTTGTGAAATTAGTTCTAACCGAACACAAAAACGACTACTACGCAAATACCATCTGGCGTATTATTATGAAACCTGCACCATTTTAAAGATAATTTAATTATCTATCTTTTTATCTACGAAATTTTTCGAATAATCCGTTTTTTTTGCTTTATCGAATAAAAAATTCGTGCGCGGCGCTTTATCGGAAGACGTTTAAATTATTCCGAATCATTTGCTTTCGCAGCCGCAAATGATTCGGAATAATTTCAACGTTTTCCGATAGAGCGCAATTATCTGATATCAGAAAAAATAAAATAAATAATTATTTATAATTGCATAAGTTGTTAAAAATGCTATGCAATAGCTTTACCGCGGCAGTCCCCGAGTGCCACAAGTATTTTTATTCTTGTGTTAAAATATACGAGGTAAACCTCGTAGTAAAGGGTCTGTAATATTTGATTATTCATTATGATTACTGTCGTTTTACTTATAATATTATTGAGCATTTATATTTTATATTGCTTGAGTTTTGGTTATTTTTACAAGCTTTTATTTACCTCGCAATGTTTGTCAGCATGTTTGTTTAGGTCAAATCTTGCAAGCAGAATTAGAACCCCTTCCTCGGATCCTATGAAGTTGAAATTTTACATGTTGGTTCAGTTCCGACGACAATCTATTTTTATGTTGAGAATGACCTGATTCTGCCCCCATGATTAGCTCCTAACGAGAGGACTCCTCAACGGTCAACAGCACAGACACGAAATTTTGTATACGCATTCCATTATGATCCGCGACGCGACGGGCTGCTGCACCCTGAGTTGGCTTCCAACGAGGGGACTTCTCAACGGTCAACAGCACACACACGAAATTTTGTATAGCATTCAATTGTGATAGCCCTTTCTAAGTTTCACTATGATATAGGTGCTGCACCGTTGGCTCGGGACACAGTATTTTAATGAAAGCTTGTTTTTAAAAATGTCTTTTTACTGTTTGAAAAAAAAAAGAATTATTTGTTACATTTATATTTTTATTAGCGTGTTTTAAACAACTATGCAATTTTGGATAAATAAAAGACTATTGACTATAGTCATTGTATAGATCGATCAACGACTGGCGCAATCTTAAGACTGCGCCGACCATTAATCACGGGAGCTAAATAAGTATTTAACGCAGTGCACCGGTTGGCGCCAATTGGCGAATATCGTCGCTTAAACAAAAGTACCGTGTAAATCAAAATTAGATATTTTTCAGGACAAGTAGAAAACTGATTCATTGTTAACTATTTCGTCTTATATTATATTTATATTTCGTCTTATATTATATCACAGTAATTGAGATAAACGATGTTATAATTATTCAAATACAGCTCTCTGGGTGTGCATTTTCAATGCGGTTAAGAGCTCAGGGGCCGTCCACATATTACGTAATCAAGTTTTTGGGATTTTCTAAACGAAGAAAATGTGAAAAACCGTCGCACTATCTTTTTGTCATTGCCTATCTTTGCGACTTAAGCTCATCTCTCAATTCTAAAAGGTTGACAACCATTGCCCTATCTACTCTTCCAGTGCATCTAGTCACGGTATTTTTGCAGTGATATTCATCCGCTCGAACAAGAGCAGGGATAAGAAATGCGATAATTCGGCCGTTCTCACAAAGTTATGTCATTAATCAGAGGCTCGGAAGAAGAACAAGTCGTATTTATTTGTGTTATTTATATCGCAAGCAATTTTGCGACCCCGTTAACGCGGTCGGGGTTTTATTACTGGTAAGAGATTGTTATGGAGTTGTGTTATATCGAGTAGTTTATGTTAAATAGGCAATGACATTGCCGCAAGGCAATAAGCTCGCCTTTTTTATTTTGAAATATAGAAGTTTATTATTATTATTATTATTATTATTATTATTTATTTATTTATTTATTTATTTATTTATTTATTTTAAGGAAAACCAACAGCCATATAAAATATTAAATAACAACTTAAATAATAAATGATAGCCAATAACAGGTTCTCACATATAGAAACAGTTTAGAGAATATGGAATTGCCAGCAAAAACGCTTGGCAGGGTCCGGTACTATAAATTTACAAAACGCAAATAAAAATTAAACAAAAGGGACAAGAAGGCAAAAAAACAATATCGAGAAATCGAATACAAAACAATAATAACAATAAAGAAAAGCAGAAGAGTAGGTACTAAAAGAAATTGTTGCTGAGGATACGTCTCGCTGATACAACACTAGGGCTAAATAGATCGATATCAACGTCGCTGCAAATCAGTTTATTGAGGTTGTTACTCGCACGCCACATATAGGTGTTTTGCATGTAATTAGATGTAACAACAGGTAGCCGAATTGGGATGGTGTGTCTCATGGATTTAACCGGGGCATTAAAAGATAGGTATGATAAAAGTTCGGTACAATCTAAAGAACCTTGGGCAATTTTTTGCAAAAAAGTGAGGTCACCGATTTCTCGCCGTTTTGCCAGTGGAAGCAGGTGGTGTTTTTTACATAATTTGACATAGTCATCTGAACTGTATTTGTCTTTGGTACGGAAACATAAGTATTTAAGGAACTTCCTTTGGATGCCCTCGATGCGATTATTAAATGACAGCGACTGACCCACCTCTAAGTGCAGCAGCCATGCCATAGTAGAATTTAGAACGGGCTAATCGCAGTAAAACTTAAAAATAGCTATCTTAACTGAATGCCTATAAAAATAACGTTTCTGAGTTGTTGACCGTTGAGGAGTCCCCTCGTTGGAAGACAACCCTAGCTGCAGCAGCCCTGTCGCGGTGAAATTTAGAACGTGATATCATAATTGATTGCGTTTACAAAATTCTGTTTCTGTGCTGTTGTCCGTTGAGGAGTCCCCTCGTCGGGAGCCAACCCTGAGTGCAGCAGCCGTATCATGGTGTGAGGGACCACCCCTCACAAGACTCCAGATTGTTCGGTGTGAGGTGGTGGTATCAACTTACGAGTTATCTCCGTATTGAAAGGCGGTTTTGATGTGAAGTAGAAGGAATTTATTGAAGGTTTGAATATTGCCAGTTATAACGCTTGCCGAATAGTTTACGTTGACGCGAGTGTATAGATGCGCGACTGCGGTTACGACGATATACGGATGAGGATTGTATGTGTGCTCCTAGTATCTTGTGCTGGGCACGGCTGGAGTCTGTGGGATTACAGACTGAAACCAAGGAGCCGGATTCGTTGACTTAACTCGTGAGAGAGAGTGCCGAATATGCCGTCGCAACCTTGGGGGAAGGTGATCACTCGGGGAATGACATGTGACCGAGAAGCCGGGACACCGTAGTGTGCCGTCGCTATCTGGAGACATGACCACTCGAGGAATGATAAATTGGTTGCTTTTTCGCCGGTTTATATAGGCCGTGATATAAATACAAACGGAGCTGCCATGGAATTCACCGACCGGAGTCGGGCCCATCATAATACTATTTTTTACACTTCTGGGGGGTGAGCAGTGGATTCCGGACTCACGAACCGGCTGTGGTAGGTTTAGGACAGCTGTCTTGCCACATGTGAGCGTTCACCTTGCCACCCATTCACTCCCCCTTCGAAGCCATAGAATTTGAGATGCGCAAATCGCAGTTTTAGATAATTTCTCTAAGAAAGAGTTGATTATTTTTTCTGGAAAGGCCAAGATCTTTAAAGAGGTGAAATAGAGATTTAGCTGGCAGGCCACGAGCGCCAACTTCCACCGCGTGAAGGTGAACAGTGAAGCCGTTCCGGGTTACGGCATTTGCAAGATCATGGTATTTATTTAATTTGTACTCGTGGTCTTTTGGGATATTTGATTCCCATGGAACAGTTAATTCTACAATAAGAGCCACCTTCCGAGATAGAGAGTAAAGAGTTATATCTGGACGGAGGGCTGTGCATCCGAGACTTTCAGGGAATTTATACTGCTTAGAGACCGAATCAACCTCCAGAATCCAATCTGTAGCTTTCTCGATTATTGAGAAAGGTTTTGTAGTTAAATGTTTTTTGCCTTTAGAGCCATCCCGCACAAACTGTATTGGGGGTTTGGAGGATACTGTCAAACCCTTGTTGGCACGAGCCACTGAGAGACTAATTAATTCGCGAATAACAGCGAGAACTTTGTCATGGCGGTAAGTATACTGTCCTTGATCTAAGGCCACCTTGCAGCCAGCTAGAATGTGTCTAGCTGTGCAAGGGGTATTGCTACAGAGGGGACAAGAACTATCCTCGGCAAAGCTCCAACGAGCGAGGTTACTGGGGTCTGGAAGTGTATGCTGAAAGGCATTCAAATAAAATTTCAGCATCTCTGGCGTCCAGTCATAGAGCATTACCTTCCAGTGCATTGGAGGCGGAATGCAAAAGTTCCCAATTGTTGTCCAATCATTCTGGCATTAAAGGCCAATAGCATGAGCCATACTCTTGCTGTCGTAATCTCCCCGCAAAAGAGACTTCTTCAAGTCCACGTCGCTCGTGGTTGTACTGCCATACCCCAGACCAGTGCCATTCTGGCTGATTCCAGTAAGGAACTTTTTGTGGAAGTCTACGCGGGCTTGTAGATCATTTGAATCACTACGGCCACTTATTACGTGCTTCGATATTGCCGGATCTTTGGAATTGCACAGAATCGAATTTTTGGTTATTCTGGAGTTGGCGTAGAGCAGAGAGGTCAGTTTAAGCGCTAGCCCAAAATTTTGTTTGGACCTGAAGAGAGTCCATGGGGTCAGCTGGTTTGGCTAAGGACAGCCAGGACTTTAAACTAGCTGTCACCAGCGCATCTAGACGGGACAGTTGGGTTTTGGTAAAATCGTAAATAAGAAAGGGCCATGACAAATGTGACGTTAGATAATTGTCATAGATCCAGGCCTTACGAGGGCCAGAAATTAGCAAGGCATCTATTTTCGCCAGGCAACTTTTGAAATGCTCTATAACATGATCGCCCGAGACGTCTTTTCCCTGATGGGTGATTTTTCTGCCGAGGAATTTGAAATTATTGTTTGGGTCTATAAGGGAGATATTAGAGCCCTTATAGACCAATTTGGGGTCATAAGATGTAAATTTTGTGCCCATGCGGGCGAGTCCAAGGCAAAAACATTTGGAGGGCTTCACTTTTATACAGCCTGACCAGTGGCAGAAAAGCTCCACTTTCTGTAATAGCAGGGAAAGCTGCTTGGGGCTTCTGGTGATGAAAGTTAGGTCGTCGGCAAAAGCGAGGCACGACGAGGTGTATTGGCCGTCTGTTTTAAAACGGTAGCCCCACTTCCTGTCAAACTGGGTCAGGCTTTCCAGCAGTATATTAAAAACTATATTAAAAATCGTCGGGGAGAGGCAACAGCCCTGAAATAATCCAATTGAATATGGTATAGAGCGGGTAGTCCATTCTTGCGTTTTAACATGGAAAGTCAGACATTTGTAGTAGGAGGCTACAATGTCACGCACGACTGGTGGGAAGTTGTACCAGCGGAGTGCAAAGTGGAGGAGACTGTGTCGGACTGACCCAAAGGCATTCTCTAGGTCGAGCCAGCATACATTGATTTGGCGTTCGTGCTGTCTCGCATCCTTGATGGCAGCAGCCAGGAGAGAATTGTGCTCGAGGCAGCCCGAGACGCCACGCATGAAGCCTTTTTGAACTGATACTCCAAGGTACTCATTCCGGTGCATGCATTCGCTCATCCTCGTGTGGACTATGCTAAAAAAGATGCAATCCAAAATATTCCGAGTAAAAGTATTGATTCATCGTGCTGATTCATAGCTGCACGAGTCAAAATAATATCTGAATTGTGTCTGTGGATTTCACTGAAAATCGATGCATTTGTTGATCGCATGTAATGAACTTAAGGTCCGTTACAATATTTAAATTTAGAACGGGCTATCATAATTGAATGCGTATACAAAATTGAGTGTCTGTGCCGTTGACCGTAGAAGAGTACCCTCGTCGGTAGCCCAGTCTGGGTATAGAATCAGGTCAAGCTCACCAAAAAAAATTAATATTATCGGAACTGAACTAACTTGTAAAATATCAACTTATTTTAATAAATCAACGAAAAATCCATATTTGAGAAAATTCTGACTTTAAAACTTTAGCACGATTTAGGGTCCTGCTCGCCCTAGGCTTAGATTTCCGTAGGGCCCCCTAGCCCAGCCAGCACCGAGGAATATTATTTCAGAAACAAATGTTTGTAATAAACTAATAAAAAAATAAATAAAAACACAAAGTCGAATTGAGAACCTCCTCCTATTTATGAATTGTTGGTTGAGTGAGGCGGCGAGAGCGCGCATGCGGAACTATTAACATTTTGAGTATTTATTTTATTTCCCGCACATAAGTGATCTGACTTATAGGCCCTATAAGCGCCCCTAAAATCCTAGCGCCCTAGGCTATAGCCTAATTAACCTATTGGTAAATCGGGCCCTGTAAATATTTTATTGTTATTGGATAGCTTTGATTTAGCTTAGGGCTGTACTCACATAATTTAATATATAAATTCCAGCCCCACTTATTACGATGGCGAAATTATTCACGTATTGAATGATGCATTAAAATTGGGCGCCGCATGTTTACCAAATGATTCTGAATTACTCTTTGGTGATTCTCATGAATAGCTCATGCATTTTTCATGCGGGTTATATCCTTTGCGCGTGACTTTTCCGTCGGTCGAGAGTAATTTTAATCAAGCATATAGTTCAAGAGACAGCGACAAAAATGTGCAAGAGTTTTGTAAAAGCTAGTACTTTCGGATCAGACAGTATTTTGGTCATAGATGTAGAGTCAGCAGACTAGACTCCGGGACACCTGGCGCTGGCGTACTAGGAAAGGTGATTTTTTGACAAGTACATAGGGGTTCAACTTGTTCAGGAAAAGCTTAAAATTCATCTGTAGGCAGCGGGTGCAATTCAAAACTCGAAACAAATGGCCAGACTGTTTAACAATAGAATGCGTGGCGTCAGCGTTACTCCATACACCGCACAAAAATGGAGTCCATTATATTGCGCGACAAATACGTACCGGCGTAATAGTTTCCAACAAATACGTACCGGCGTATTTGCAGCGATTTCACTTTTGTGACATATATTCAAATTCAAATTCAAATTATTTTACAAAAAAATCATAATATCAGTTACAATTAAATTAAACCTAGCCTAACTGGATCGCACGAGACGTCCGCACTAAGGTAGGCTCAGATTCGTATACTTAAGTACTGCCTAATGCTAAATAAAAAAATAATACGCTGAGGAATGCCGTGAAAAATAAAATCAAGTAAACTAAAACTTTAGTAAAAAATAAAATTTCAAATAATCTTAAAAGGTATGTGATAATAATATATGAGGGTAGCCACCCTTCACTAGACTCCAATTTCTCGTGATTGAAGGGCGGTTCTCATCAATGTGTTTTCTCCGTATTAAAAGTCGTTGATGCTGAAGTTGAAGTATTTATTCAGAAGGTATGTGATCGGTTGCCAGTTTGTAACGCCTTGTTTGATGTGTGTAGATATTTCGCCGGTGTGTAGGTAGTGTGGGCTCGAGGTGATGTCGTGGTTGTGTATCCGAAGTGTGAAGCGCCGCGATTGATTTGAAGCTAATGATGATCGCGTATACTATGCGTGGCTGTTGTCGACTCGAAGATAATGAAGAGCGCGAGTACTTGTAGATGAGCGGGTAACGACCGCTTAGAGGATGATGATGATGTGTGGTCGCGTGAACTACGCGTGGCTGAGGATCGCCAGAGGATGATGAAATATGTGTCGAGCGAATGTACTGCTTTTTATACTGTATGTATGATGCAATATCCACTGAGTGGGAGAGAATAACTGTGTCAATTCGTATCGATCAGAAAAAATGACATTAGTCATAGGCTGAGTGTGCGATAAATGTCGAATTTAGTTGGAATTCAATTGCAGTTGACTCGTGTATATTTGAGCGTATTTGCGGTTTAGATTCTATAGAAATTACTTCTTTTGTTGTGGGTATGTTGGACGAAGTCTCCAACATGACTCCATCGCTAGTGAAGAACTTGTAAATGAAAATATGGAAGTTCTTCACGATAAAGTTTCAACAAAAGTGCAAGTGTGATAATGAGAAGTGTGTGTGAAATTGAGTTCGCGAAAGTTTGAGAATCGTATGTTGTTATGCGAGTGCTCTAAAAGTTTGATAATCTTATTCTGTTATGAGTGGCGAAAGCGTTACGTTACAATGTGTGTAGACTGGCGTTGTTATACATGTTGACAATGAAAATGAATTAATACAATGGACAATGGTTCGAAATAAACGCTGACGTTATAAAATTTGCTGGCCGTAGAAATGTGTGAATATTATACAATAGGTTGATAAAATGCGCGCGTGTTGAAATGAATGTTAGCCGTAAATTAAAATATAATGCTTGCGCGGCTGAAATCTGTAGCGTGATAATTACTGAGCGCGATTTGAAAATGTGATAATGCGATAAGGCGCGTGATAAGGAGCGTGATACTTCTTTTGTTGTGGGTATGTTGAAGTCTCCAACAAATAATATAAAGAACAAAAAGCATGCCAATCATAATTATATGGTAGGTGAATAATAATGTGTTAGGAATGGTAACTTAACTAGGAATAAAGCAAATTAGTTTTTCAGTTTCTTTCCTTCCCTGGGTGATCAAACAGTGGGTTAGTCTTTTTTTTTGTATGTTTATGCATTACTCCATAAACCTCACTAAAACGGAGTCCATTATATTGCGCGACAAATACGTACCGGCGTAATAGTTACCGACAAATACGTACCGGCGTATTAGCGGCGATTTCACTTTTGTAACATATATTCAAATTCAAATTCAAATTATTTTACAAAAAAATTATAATATCAGTTACAAGTACATTCACCCTAACCTAACTGGATCGCACGAGACGTCCGCACTAAGGTAGGCTCAAATTCGTATAATTAAGTACTGCCTAATGCTAAATAAAAAAATACGTTGAAGAATGCCGTGAAAAATGAAATCAAGTAAACTAAAATTTTAGTAAAAAATAAAACTTCAAATAATCTGAAAAGGTATGCCAATATGGAGTAATGCTGACGCCACGCGTGATATTGTTAAGCAGTCTAATCATTTGTTTCAAGTTCTTTATTGCATCCAAAATCCAAAGTCTACATCTTGCATCCAAAGTGCATCTTGCATCCAAAGTGACACTTGCATCTCATTACATCTATGAAAACTTAATGGCATGGTGTCAATACTAGGCATGGTGTCAATACTAGAAATAAAAATAAACTTGCTGACCATAAAAGTCGACTCTCCAAAACCACAAAATCATTCAAAAAGCAATGTATACGCTTCTAAAATAAAGTCCCAGAAAACGTGCAAAATTTATCTGTGATACAATTTATTAAGTCATTTAATAAGAAGAAGCTGTACTCAAAGGGCTACTATAAAATAAATGATTATCTAGACGACAAAGACCCTTGGAAATAAAATGGTTTCCTCGATGATTTATATCACGTTATATGTCACAATAATTTGTTATAATGTCACAAAAATTTAAGTTTTATATCATTTATGTATGTTTGTATGCATTATTGACGTCAAAAAGTTACGATTTCGTACTGTTTTGAATAAAAAACTTATGATTATGATTATGATTATGATTACTGATGAATATTCAGCTTTTTCAAAACATTTTGAGGCTACTAATTAAAATTACACCTATTCGTGTTACGCCACCGCCAGGTGTCCCAGAATCTGGCATGCTGACTCTACCCGGAAAGAGGTCATAATACTTTCTGATTTCAAAGTATCAGATTTTACAAAACTTTTGCGCTTTTCTGTCGCTGGCTCCCCAACTAATATGACGACATAAATAATGAAAGCCATCTAAGCGCGTTCCGTGCGCAGCCTCGATTATATTTCATATCGTGTTTAACGCCTCTCGCTCGTTATCTTTTCTTCTTTATTATAAATCGACAACATTAAAGAAAAGCAACTGCGAGGGAATGAGTATTAAATTACTGGAATTCATCACCGCGACAGCGACAAATACATAAAAAAGTTGATTTTTTAATGCGAGCTCGAAGTTTGCAGCGCGAAATATGATAGGAGAAAATTAATTAATGAATACTATTTGCAACACGCTGCGCCTTTTTATGCGTAACTTAAAGTCAAAGATTTTCGTAACTTTCATAGTATAATTGATTATATAGGGTTTCCGATAAAGGCGGGTGGATGTTGACAGTCTGTGGCGGACATATTGTTTTGGCAGCGTCTGTCAAATCTGTTGTTTATTATTCAGTCACCGATGCCAAATCACCATGGCAATTTATACGATTTAGCAGTACGTAGGGAGCTAATGGGCTCTTGCTGAGTTGGCCACGAAGACCCATTTTGTTCAAGGTAGGTCACACTCACGGGTCAACACCTATCCGGCGGCCTCAACGCATGAAGTGCGAGCTGGGGCAGGATTTTGGCCTTAGGGCTAGTTTCCCCTAGGAGTCAACCTTCTGGCGCTCCTGGACGGTCTGCGTACCGTGCGGCGTACATTCTGACGAACAGTCAGGGGAGTCTGGAAGCAGTAATGTTTTCTATATTTTTTTCCAATTGAATACATTCGATTAAAATATTTTCATCCCGAGAGCATAGCGATCAATACAAAAAAAAAACAACCTTATATGTCATATCTATTCAAATAAAGATATACCGATATTTATCGTCTGAATCGTGAGTAGATAAAAAGTTCAGTTTTTCAGAAGGTGTAGTGAGTGTCAATCGGATTATAATATAGAAAGCAATCATATTAAGTGAAAAATAATAACAAAGGCCAACAGGCTTTTGGATAGTACGCAATGAGCAACTCACGGATGAAAGTGCCATAATTGCTTCAAAGATAGCCGCACATACATGAACAGAAAACCTCGAAACAATGATCCGATAGGTTGTCAACAAGCTGAAAAGACCATATCAATAACCAAGTATTCAGCGATCATGAAGACATTCCGCATTCTGGCATGCCAGAACTTAATCAGACTCCCTACTCCCTAGACATGATTTATGGCTAATCCCAAGTTTTAAAATGCCGCTAAATTTCTTTATTTTTTAAAATTTAAACCAGTTTATAGGAATTCTTAAACTTGTTATATTATAACAGTACATTTAGTTAGACTAAATGAACGTAGAGGTAGAGCAAAAGAATTCTGCTCTTACACTAGCCTTCCAGTGTAAATGATTATTAGCCATTCTTGTTCATCGAGAAACAAGATCATTTACACGGTCTTCCACTTCGATCAAGCCGGGATAACACACTCGCCATTCCGATACATCATTCTTCTGTTTAAACGCACTCTTTTACAGTCCATTCTGCTCGTTTATGGAATCAGCTACCTCACTCTATCAGGCATGCACCTTCGCTGCATACTTTCAAAAATTTGTTGAAGAAACATTTATTTTTACACAGCCACTAACCAAATATCTCACCTTGTCCTCTCCTTTATCCTTCCCTGGGCAACCTTAGCATAAGTTACTGACATGTATCTGTATAACTTTATTTTAAATTTAACTTCACTACTTCTTTGTGTATTGTACGGTGAAAATTAGGAATTATTTTATCAAATGGTTGACTGCAAGATATCGCAATAGCGATAAGTCCGCCATTTGTGCATAAATTGTCTTTTTTATAAAACCAGTGTAATATTCAATAAATTATGTTTTTATAGCACAATAAAGTTATTCTATTCTATTCTATACTAAAAGAGCCAGTATTCGTATTCTAGCTGTTTTTCGGCCCTAGAATGTAGCGAATGAATACTCGGAAAGTTATCAACTTCGCCGAGACCACACGTAATTGCATGGACGATGTCTGACGACGACTGTATAATAGCAAGTGCTTCTATCATCGTAATGCACCAGTTAATTACAAAGAAAAAGAAACGAAAAGAGCGTCGTTAGTGGATGACAGCTCTAGTGGATAGGAGACCAAGAGTGCAACATGTAGGGCAGATCAAATGCAACTTTGCTTTTGATATAATTCTATTAATTGAAGACACACATCGTACGTCCAATCCATTTTGAAATCACGAACGCAAATCGTAGAATGCTAGAATGCTGGGCACGTAGAATGCTAGAACGCTTTGAAGAGACCGCCTAGTCGAGCGAGCGCGTCTGAACTTGAACGAATGCTCTAGGCTACTGTTCGCGCGCGCTAGAGTCATTTGCACAGTATACAAAAAGGCGAGCTAATTGCCACATGGCAATGTCTTAGAACTAACCTAAACATAGTGATACATGCGCGCATTGTGAAAATAAAGATTATTACATAACATAAAGACAAGTGGAAGAATTTAAAACTAATAATGCCCGAGCAGAGGAAATTGGGAGAGGAAGAGGAGAGAAAGGAAAGAACTGGTTACGTCTTAGAAAGGTAGTAATCCTTAAGGTGAGTCTTAAACGATGGTAAAGAAGGCGAGTTTCGTATATTTGCTGGGAGATCGTTCCAGGGTCTTGCACCATGGACACAGAAAGAATAAGAATAGAAATCACTATTATGACTCGGAATTTTTAATAAACTGTCAGAGGCTGACCGAAGTAAGAGACCGTGGGAACTTAGTGGTTCAAAAAGCTCGTGGAGATAGGATGGTGTTAATTGGGAGAGTACACGATATAGGAGAGCAAGTATATGAACATTTTTTCTTTGGCGTACTGGCAACCACTTTAACTGTGCCCTATAGTTGGACACTTGATTATACTTACGTAAACCGAAGATGAATCGTATGCATACATTCTGCAAACGTTCAAGTTTGTTGAGCAGTTCCTCTGATAAATCGAGATTTATCATTAGATGTCATTTAAACCATTATTATATTATCTTTGATTTAAACTAAACAAATGAGCAATTCTTTGTTCTATAGAGCATTCTATGTCGTTGCCGCCGAAAGGCGGTTAGAATGCTTTTAAGCTTCCTCCACTCTTGTTAAAATCGCGTGATTTTGGCAGAGTGGGGGTAAAATGAGCAAGGTATATTAATAAGCCTAAAAGGTATAATAATAGAACCTACATTCTGAGGTATATTTATTTATTTATTTATTTATTTATTTATTTGCAGCTGTTATAAAAAACATATACAAAAAAAAAAAAAACAAGAACACACAGGTTAAAAATTAAAACTATAAATAGACAAAGACTATGAAATAAAGCTACGAACGCTGCAAATTAGGGGTATCCTCAGGATATCTCTTATCCTGGTTTTCAGGACACACCTATTAATTATTGATACATAGGTATATGATTTTTAAAATAAAATAACCAAATCAAATAAATCCTAAAACAAAAAATCCAAATAATCATAATCAAATAAATACATAAATCGAAATAATCAAAATCAAGATATTTAACTTCAAATGATATTAAAAGAAAATAACGTAATTACATAAATTTAATAATCTACATATAATAAATCAAAAATAATAAAAATCAAAATATTTAACATTAAATAATCAGGTTACAAATTAATAAATAAACGAAGACAATAGTGATAATCCAATTAGCAATAGTTATTTTAAAATAAAATCAAATTATGACATCTAAATATAATATATTAATATGAAGGTTGAACATTTAAACGCAGATTCTCTAGGTTATATATAAAAAACATAAATTTTCGATATTCTCAATAAAAATCAATTTTTAAAATTATCATAATGTGTTTTATAGTACTATTAATCAATCAATTTTTTTTGATAATTTCACAAATTATCATATGGACAGTGATAAAAATAATTATAAAATACAAATAATTAGTAAGTAATAATAATAATAGTCAGTCGCCAATAGAGTAAAAATTTACAGTAATATAAAAGTTAATAATAAAGAGAATAAAGATAGTCAAGAAAGTCTAAAGAACTGAGAACATTCGAAATTGCCAACATCCTTAAAGTCATAAATTGGGTTTTTAAATAAAATACACTGCACTTTTTCCTTAAAGCATGTAAAGTATGAATGGGACTGAGTCGAATCAAGATAAGCTATTATGTTCAGTGCGACTGCTCAGTTGATTACCATTCCTGCAGAATTTGCATTCTAGAAATGTTTTATACTAAGATTGAACCTTTGAAAGCAGTGATAAAAGGACTACTTTGTAGGAGATTAGAGTACATCTATTTTGTATTATTATGGGTAGTTTTGCTGATAAAAGATCGGACTCTTTTGTAGAGGACATCAAATAATCACGTTTGAGAGAGTGCTAATGAGGCATGTTCACGACAATCTAGTGTTCCCTTTCTTAGCAAAGTATCGATTACACACCCTCTTAAGAGGCGTTTCTCTTAGCTAGAAGGACGTCAACAAAGCGGATGTCATTGTATTGCCTATTATCTGCCTTTAGACAGGCAACATCTAAGTAGGTTCTGCGGTCGTGTTAAGGGCCGCTTTGAAAAGTGATTCAGGGTACGGACTGAATAGATGAGCAAACAATGAAACACCCTTATCGCCCATCTCCGCATAATAATATCAATATCGTTTATCACCCTGTATCTCAGCTGCAGCTTTTGGGTTTCAGCAAACTTTCCTTCGGCCATTTGATCTACAGATACAGGATATCCCATAAGGATATGAGTAGAGGATATATGGTTGAAATACAGGAGTAGCTTATAAAAGTGAATGCTGGGATAGTTGAACAACATCTTGGCTTTCTTAAGCGGATTCTAAAATGAATGACGTATGCGAAGTACGGGAAAAGTTTAGATGGTAAGAAAAATATGCCTTTTTAACACGCTTTTATTAGGTCGACCTGTATTTAACTATGTAATGGAATCTAAGGCAACTAATTTAACCATCTTCCAAGGGTCGTAGCGTCATGAAAATTGGCAGTTGTATGTAGTTCTGATGACAATACAATAATATGGTACTGTCGAACTGATCTGATGATGGAGTCGGAAGATATGAACTGGAACTTCATGATGGAACATCGTATCATAGCTGTGTTTGAACTTGTTAGAAAAGTCTTGGAATGAACTTTGACCACGATTAGGTTTCAAGGTCTGATGATGAAGCCGGAAGATAGGCACTGGCATTCCATGATGGAATATCGTATCATAGCCGTGTTTGGACTTGTTAGAAAGGTCTTGTAACAACGATAGATATGTGTACAATCTTTTTATAGTTTATTATGGTTTTGCAAAGATACGTTTACAGATAAGATGTCATTGTTCCGATACAATAGTCGTTTTTTTTGGTTTTTACGTGCATTTATAAAAGCGTGTTTTTAGTGTTTTTTTTAAACTATTAATTTTTATTACTTTTTACACTACTGTCCAACAAAAAAGGAGTATAATGTGTTAAGGGTTTATCTATGTATGTTTTTCGTTTCTTGATTCCACCGTAAATTCTAAATGAATCAACTTATTTATAAGTATGTAGTATTGTTGGAACCGGTATTTTATTCCCAGTATTGTAGGGTATCTAAACTGTCAAAATATCAAGTAAATAGTTGCCTACATGGCCAAATCTCCATAAAGCACTTTTCCATAATTTCGCTTATTTTTTGTACTTTTTTAATTCTCTGTAAACGTAGTATTCAATAATATTGGCCATAACCCTTTTGAACCTTACAAATTGCCCCCTAAAATAAAATAATTAAATTTGAATTAGATTTTAATTGATCATAATGAACAAAAACTTAATAGAAATGGTGATTATTGTTCGTAAATAAGAGCAAATTTACCTTAACATAATCATTTAAACGATTATTATAAGTAAATCCACCAAACCGTGGTAACATATTCAGCAGTTCAAAAATATTTTTGCCATCCACCATAAAATCAAGGCAATATCGAGTTTCGGCAGTCATTTAACAATTTACTAGTTCACTCTCTCGGCTTTCCACGAACTTCTGTTCTCCCTGAGGCTATAAATTAATCCGTCGGGGAGGAAAGGGAAAGGCGGAGGGTGTGGGAGGGAGGTGGTATATATTCAAATGCGATGTGAAATTCATTACACTGAATAATAAACAGTTGTGCGGAAACATTAACACCCCGTAACAATGTTCATTGCCTTTGACGTAAAGTTATGAAGCAATTTCAAATGTAAAATTTTGGACAAAAAATCAGGGGAATGCATGGCTGGCATGCTTGTTTAGCTATAATTGTAAAATAGACGAGGGCTAAACTTATAAATATGAAAAACTATGCAGATACCGTCAAATAAATATCGGGAATTTTAGTTTAAAAATCGTTTTAGACTATCTATACGCAGAAAGATTAAGGTTGCGTAGAGTTTTGGCGCAAACTGTCAATATGATCGTTTATTTATTCTTCGGGAAATATACAGCGTTTCATTTTTTTTTCAACATGTAACAATGTTTGATTGACCGATTAATTTGGTGGTGAACGGTTTCGTGCAGCTTGGGCCTCAAGATCCACTTTGTTCTCGGATCGGCTCAACTCACGACTCCGCTCCTATTCAGAAGCCTCGTCGTGTGGAAGGCTAGCCCGGGTAAGACTTTCGTGTCTCAGGCCTCAAAGCTGGTGGACCGGTTGCTTCCGGCGGGATTGCATCCCGGCGTCACTGGTTTGCGCACCGTGCGGTTGTGCCTATCCCACCGCGCGGTGTAGCCTATCGGTTGTGCATTCTGACTAATTTCTGAAGGAGTCTCCTAAGCAGGGCCACTTTAGGCAACTTGATCCCGTGTGGCACTATGGGCAAAGAACGTCCAGGTCCGCGATAAATTCTAATTGAATTACCGATGTTATACAACAGTAGAGGTCGCGTGAACGACTTCGGACCAGTAACCAGTCGGGAGTATGGAGGTATCCTGAAGGTTAATTCCGGACGGAGATATCATGCCAAAACTGGTAGTTAGGGGGCGAGACTGTCGGCTGTTTACCTATCCCGGTGCCTCGTCGTAAGGCGTTCGACATGGAGGCAGGAATGTTTTTCATGGAGGCAGCAATCATGATGATGTACTCGTGCTACATCAACCAAAATAGTATTTGCGCTCGGAAATGGATATCGGAGGTCCGGACGAATAGCGATTTCCACTGGATTAGAAAGCTTTCTATAGAAAGCTTTCTTCATCAAAGCAGCTGTTTTTATAGTAAGGTTCCTTCGCGTATCATAAATCGTGAGAAAATCAACACAAAAAAATAATAGTTCCTAGGTTAGTCAAAACCCCAATGAGAGATTTGGATAATGCTGAACCCATATTCGGAGAGCATCATTCTGTAAAATAAAGTAACATATAGAGGAGAGGCGTACAAAATGACATAGGTACTAGTTATGAAATCAGTGATCAAATCTTTATATATTAATAATATTGAACACTTGAAGTACCTATGTTTTCTTTAGTGCATTACCTAGTTAGAATTATAGAGATCAATTAACTTAATACGAAAACAACAGAATTACTAAACATTTCTTAAAACTTAAACAAAAACCGTTTTGTCCGCCTTAGGCGGGTAAAATGACACACGATGGTAGGACAAAATGGCATATCGAATTTGTAACGAAAATCAGTCGATACATGCAGAGTTCACACGTAAAATGCTTCGTCTTTTTCGGAACATCTGCACATGATGCATGAGCCCATCTTTTACAGCTCAAGCACTTTAGCCAGACCTCTTTTGGCTGGGACCTGGAGTAGAGGTCATTGCAATAAATGCAAGGACACTCTTCATCATCATCATACAAGTAAGGAAGATAATTAATTTTCACTGTCGGAACGTAAATCCAAAGCTTTTGTAACCTTTTTCGTATTTTTCTATGGAACAGGTATAGGAGCGGATTTTAAACAGTGGGACGTTAAACACTTTAGAAACCTATAGCCAGCCATTTCATTATTCTTCACAGCTTTAATAGCCTTTTCCATGGAGGTTCTATTCCAAACCTGTCGGTCTGTTTTTCTCTATTCTCATCATGCCTCGCAACTGCGAGGCATGGTGTTCGATTATCTGGAAAAAGAAAAAAAGGTGGGTCAAATGACATATTATGCTATTTTACCCGAACAAGGTGTATGCCATTTTGTCCACTTCATAACCTCCAACATTAGAAAACCATAACTAAAAATGTAAGTAGAATTTTAAAATTTCAAAATATTCTCGAAATTACTTAGTAAAATTGCAATAAATTAACGCTAAATACAAATAAATAAACGTAAAAAATACTTACTTTTACGAGAAACAAAATCTATCTGAGTAAAACTAGTGACTGCAAAAATCACACAAACACGCATCCGCACCAAACGGCTAAACGGACGCGTCTGGCGCCGCTACAGGTTGCGACCTGTTACTAAGCGGTCTTCTACAGGCCATTGGGAGAACTAATATGACTATGGTTTCGGAGAAAAGTAGGTGTGCCATTTTACCCGCCTATGCCATTTTGTCCGCCTCTCCCCTTCTGATAGTTGGTATTTTCCAAAGAGCTTAATTTTTATTTTTGTCGACTTATGCTGTATTGCTGGGTTTGTCATTTTTTTTAGTTTTTTTTTTTAGTATAAGATTATTTATTTCCATGCCTATCTCGTTATTACTATGATAATTATGGTAATAACATTGTTATTTTGATTTAATCAAAAATTTAAATCCCTACATTATTTTATAATATGATTATTGATGATGCTCATACCGATTTTAATTTACTTTAATTTATATAGTCACATCTATCATGACAGTTAATTTTCAATAATTAATTACATTACTAAGATTATTAGACGCAATTACATATCCAAGTATAGGAATGCCACCTACTGGAGTAGATTGAATTTGTTTTGAATTGTATTAAATTAAACGGAACTACTTTTTTTATTAAAGGTACTACAGTAATTTAAGTCTTTTTTATGAAGAAAAGCGATAAAATGAATAAAGCTATTATATAACTTTGAAGCTATACCTAAACCACATGTATTTTATCATTGAACCCAACGAAAACATTACATTTACATGAAAAATAACGTAGCTCGCTCGGCGTAATAGGCGTCTAGACTCTTTATTAAGAGCCCCGCTTTGAAAGACAAATAAATGTAGGTGTTTACATTTGGATGTACAACGTGAAGCGAATTATTCTTATTATGATTTTTCGTTTGGCTTAGAAGAGAGAGTATTTAAACTTTTATATATTATGCTGCCTGAGCAAATATGGTAAATGAATTACACATGTTTATCTTGAAGGTTTACTAAAGTCTCTGGGTTTTTATATTGATGATCTAGAGATTTATCATATTTACCACATTTAATATAGAAAAAATAATACTTTGCAAATATAAACTTAGTAAAACAAATTAAACTCATATTGTGTAAATCATGATTGCAATGGATCGTGTTCTGGTTAAACTCAAACATAGAGGTTAAAAGAAATATTATTTTATCGAATTATAGAAGTAAAATCTGTATAAATGAAAATGTATTTTGGAGAAGTGAATTTTTATAGGATGGAGATTGTTGCTTTCCACTCGGATTACATTCCAACGAGGGTAAAAATTCCCTCATCGGAAGGATAGAACCTGTGGAGGTCCCGATATTTGTCCGAATCATCCTTATGGTTAGTTTCCTCTGAGACTCTGGCCTTGTGGTTAGTTTCCCCTGGGAATCAACCTTCTGGCGCTCCTGGACGGTGTTATGAGTCTAAATAAAATAAAGTATAAAGTTGTCTTGAAGGTTGCTATGTGTAACGATAAAAGTTTATTTATTTGTAGAGGCGCCAGCTACACATGCGAGAAATAGATGATAGACCACATAAACAAATGCAAAGGGCCTCCCTCCGCCTGGGAAGTTACCTTTGTGCGTGGGAGTGGAGCGACGCCAAGGATACCACGGTAGCTCAGTCGTGCTCAGGGGTGGTTAAAATCCTGTATTGACGTCGTCCTAAAGTCGAGAGCATTCAAATTGAATGGACGGTCAAGTACCCTAGTTATGTTTTATTATAAAATGAATTTCGAATACCTTGTGAGAGGACTAAAAGAAGAAGAAGAAGCGATATCAAGTTTAGTGCGCTGCGGCGACGAGATCGAATATTATGATTTACTCACCGCGCCCTCTATCGGTGTACCGACGAGGTACTGCGTCGGCGCGCGTCGATCGCGCCCGCTTGGAGCGCTCGGCCCCGGTCCCGGTCCGCGCTCTTACATAAATCAATGGCTAAATCGTCTAATGTATTTATTGGAAATAATTGCTAGATAATTATATTTAAAAAAAAGAGAAAATACTATTTGAATCTAGGTACGCTCTAAACCAGCAGATGCTGCTATAATTAAATAATGTACTGCGGTTCTTTTCTCCGCTAAATGATAAAATTAAAATGTATAATTTCAAAGTTCCTTTTATAAAATTATTCTTTATTTATCCCTTGCCCTGAAACATTACCCTGTCCAGTGCTAGTCGGGTACCTACGAGACTGTTGCTCGCTCTGACCCGGCGGTATTTTTAGGTACCGTCTCGATTTCTTTAATTCGCTAAATAATGATTAATTAACCAAAATGAAAGGTTTATTTGACAGAGTAACATATTTTATTTTAATTATAATAAATGAAAGCTAGGCCATAGCATATGGCGAATCCGAGTAGTTGGAATTGACAAAATTCTAAAATTAAATTCGTGGAAAATTGAACGTTAGAGCCTTTCAATTTTCAGGGCTTAATTCGGCGAAGTGGGATTTTGGACAGGTACTTTGGGTTCTGGAATAGAGAAGGAAGACACTGCTACCCGCGGGAGTTATTGGAAGGTTGCTTCTAGATTTTTTAGCGCCTGCTCCCCGGATGCGATTTTAAATTTTAAATTATATTTTCGAAATCGACCTTTAGATGATAGTAGAAAAATTAGTTGAGGCGAGGAGACGGAAGGCGATGCTCAGACACCGGGAATTATGACTGACCCGACGTACTACCTACTTCTATTTTGACGCACTCAAATTACTAAATTTTGATTTTACTTGACTCTAATTATTCACCAACGAAGATATGGCAACGGTAATTTACAGGGGACTTGGCTTTTAAAACAATCTTATTAATTTAAACTATTATTTTTGAAATCTGATTTTATGGGGAGAAGCTAATGGTTACAGATAGAAGACTTGCCTGTAGATAGGTGCGGAATCCGATGAGGGCTTGCCCGGTACGCTGAACTGAGTTTAATTATAGATTTTAGATATTCACAGAATTTAAGTTCTAGACTGTGTTGGCTGGTGTGCAAATGAATAATTAAATGGGCGGTAGTCGGCCCGCTCCGCCAACGGCGGAGCGGCCGGTGTCTTCCCGACCGTCTTGCTCGGTCGTTGCCAGCCAAAAAAAAAAAGAAGAAAGATCTCTTTTCTAAGTAAAAATATTCTACCTTACTGATTAAAATTGATTAGGGATGTGCGCGACTTGTCGTCTACATACGGTAAGACGTATCCGCTCGGTGTATCGCGTCTATGGCGCGATGGATAAAGTTAACTGATTAATTATTAAAATGATTTAGGTTAAAGTTTGTATACTATAAAAACTAGGCCCTAACATTGCCGGATAGAGACCTAGTCACCGTCCCCGGTGACCTACATAAGCAATCAATGTTAAAGATATAATGCTACGAGTGTTGTACACTAACCCCTACTTGCTACGATGCGTAGCCGCTAATACAATAAATATTGGTAACAGTAAGAAAAATAAGAATAAGTACGTAACGGTAATGAAGAAATTTGCCCTGTTTGCAAGGGTTGATACAAATCAAGATATTTTAAAAAAATATAAAAAAAAAATAAATAACACCTAAACGAGAGAAGATGATTTTTGACAAAGTATTTTTTGATCCCAAAAAGTGCATAAGAGTTTCTTTGACTGCAGTATATGACGCTTATTCATATCAGGATTGGAGTTAAGAAAGTCAGGAACTGAAAATAGGGAAAGAATTCAGCCGTGAAAGATGTCGCCTGTCCGTAACAGGGTTAACATGATTGACGGGTTGATCTTCTCCTGGGGCGTAGCGCGTGGCGTATCGTCTGGTTGCTGCGTCGCTCTCTCGGTGGGGTCGCTGCTTGGAGATCGACGTATGCGCGTCGTAGGGCCTTGGGTAAGACACACAACGTGTCTCGTGGTGGTCGATTGATGAGCCGTACCTTGGAATTGCGGAAAAAATAGGCGAGCATTAGTAGGTTGCCTAGTTTTCTGATGTTGTGTCGTGATGATCTTAATCGAGGCAACTCGAAGAACATAATAAATGGGCTGCTGCTTGGCAAATTGCGTCACTTTGCTTGTTTAAAAAAAGTCCGGTGGAAAATTTTTGCAGAGCTTCTACTTGGGACAAAATCGTGGTGCTACACTAGCTGTTTCAAGTCTGTGTGCACGGAAGAAATTCAGATTTTTACACGTCGCTTGTTTGAAAAGTCCGGTGCGTTGTGGCTAGCGGGTGTAATAAGGAAGGTGATTTTCGTGCCTAAATGCCCTGTCCATTCCAGAGAACACTACTTCACTTCACTGGGTACACACTACGCTGATGCTAAAATGGCACTTAAAGTGTCCTTATTTGCATGTTGATGGTAATAGTATATGTGGAGGTTACTTGCGGTCTGGTTTGTGTGGCTTCGCATCCTGGTCCACCTGGTTTAGTGATAATGTTCCTATTGATAGGGAACGCTCCTGCGGTCCTCGCCTATCGGATGTCGTCTATCGTGAATGCCGTCCTGGTTGTCATATAGAGATAGGAAAATGTATCTTTACCTCTAGACTGGAGTAGGTATCCTGGCTTCGGATGTCCATACTGGTTGGCTGGCAGAATTATGGTCCGTGGATTTATGGGCTGGTTTATTCGGTCAGCATTGCCTTCATTATGGTATTTTGCAGCTTGGCTCGACGTTTGAGGTTTGCTTCCCGCCTTGCCGAATGTCACTGGACACGTCTGGTTAGTTAAGTCCAATTTTCCAAATATTGTCTGGAACGTGAAAAGTCATGCGGCATCATCTCGTTCAATTATCTAGCTCAGTTTTTTACTGGAATACTAGGATAGGTGGTGAGAGAAGGAGAGGCTCTAATATATGTAACCATGTGTGTGTTATCATATCTTCGCTTTACAATTCAGTTCGAAACTTTGTTTTTATTCTTTAAGAAAATAAATGTATTTTCCGACTTCTTAAATTTCCTATGTGATTGGGGTCAAAAACTGGTGCTTATGTTCTGTCTGTATGCTACATTTTAAGCGGGATAAGAAAGATTGGTACATAACAAAAAAAACTTAAATTATTATAAATTACAAGTATTGTGAGACGCGTAGGTACACAATGTGGTATATTAATAATCCAACAAGGCATTTTAAAATCTATTCAACATATGATATTATTTTTTAAATTAGGAGTATGCAGCTAAACTGTGCTGCTTAATGCGTATACTGACATATTATAATATAGTAATAAAACAAAGAACAAGAAAAATTATATAACAGTGGCAGTGCTCATATTGTGCAGCTTTACACATGAAATTCCATGGTTGAAAAACAAACAAAAAGAAATAAATAAATTAGAAATGTTGCTACTTTTTGTAGCTACTTTCTTTGAAAAAAAATTAGAAGAAAGGAAGGGGAAAGGAAAAAAAACTAAACTCTTTTTTTTATCTCGGTCTATAAGCATCCATTCCGGCGGGTTATATTTTTGATTATATTCAGGCTTATTAAATGAAGGTATAGATAATTAATCCAATGGGGAACAGAAAATTTAATTGTTTATTAAAATGGTGAAAGGGGTGTAGTAGGTGTGGGAGAGCAGGTGCCAAATGTTTCCGGATAATTTATAAAAACAAAAAAAATATGAAGGGTTCCGGATTTAAAAAAAGATTATATTAAATTTTAATTTTAAGTTGTGAAATTATGAAATGCATTTGCAAGAATGGTATTTCGGGTAGCGGTGTTTCCTATTGATTTTGTGCCCTGTTAAATATTGATTGTTTTGATATAGTGTTTTAATATTTGTTTATTTTTGTATTTATGGTGTGTTTTGTAGTGAAACCGGCCTTAACTAACGAAAGCAAGACTACCAACAAATGTCTGCTAATACGTCTATAAAAAAAAAAATAATAATATATTTCGCAACAATGTGCAGTGTGTAGAAGCGTTCGAGCTGATTTTATCAAATAATTGTAAATATAATGTGAAAAGGAGAAATAAAGATTGTAGGCCGGTTCTTTAATTTTGTATTGACCATTTTGACGACTTATCTGAAATATACAGAAGCGAATTACGTAATTTTAATTTGCGTGAATTCTGGTCGTATTGGTATTCAAATTTATAAAAAAAGGAAGTTATAAAAAATATTGTATATTTGTGTTTTTTAAAAAAAAATTGAGCGTGTGTGTTTATTGTTTGTTTGTGGACGGGATTAGAACGGCAGTGTGGTTTTCTTTACACGAATAACCAGTTCTAGATGTTTATAGACCTCGCGGTCTTTCACTCGTGATGGTATGAAGTTAAATTTTAGAGTTCCTCTATGCGTTGTTCCGCAGGCAACTCCCTAACTCCCAGGATTTTTGAGGTCCTTAGTATGTGATGTTTCTATTGCATATAAATTTTGTCAGATGTAAGTTTGTAGTCGTAGTGTTAAATAATAATATTCAGTATTTGACATAAGCTTTCTCTTTCGCGGGTCTTGCACGCTCCTTACTTGCATCTCTTTCGAACCCTTCCTATCATACTTCTTTCATACCAAAACTGTCTGTTTCGTACCTATTTCACTATTTGTGACTGTGTGAAAATGCATTCGTGACATATTTAAGATAATATTTTACAAATATTTATATCCAATTAAGATCATTGTTTTGGTTTTTTGATGAGTATTTTATGGACAAACTAAATTGAGCTGATTATTTATTAAAGAAATAACGTTGCGGGAAATCAATGGGGGTTTTTTATCTTACAATGAAGAAATTATGGTATGGAAAATTCCATATCTTGGCAAAAAGCCAAGACCGAACAAAGAGCTTTCTGTAGCTTATGACTAATCTACAACGGTTTTTGAAGGGGTTCCTAGTCGCTACTTAGTACTAACGATCTACTTGCCGCGTGATTGTATGTCAAACAAAAAATATAAAATAATTGATAGAAAAAATATAGAAGTATTTTTACAACAGAGCTGAGCATGTAGATTTTAATTCGACGATGACAGTTGATGCATTGAATACCCGGAACATAATAGTTCCTTGCGCTTTTTTACCTTAATGGTAGGATGAACACTAAACCCAGTAAATATATAATTAAAAAAATCCAGAACTTGTCCGGCGGTGTTTCTCTCGCAAGCGAACGGTTAAGCACCGAACCGTTTTAAAAATCGCATAATTGCGTATAAATATAATTAAGGTAGAGAAATATCTTTGTTCTTTGATTTTTGCCGCAACGGCCCATGCAAAGGGAAATGTATTTATTTGTGTTTAAATTGTGTGTAAAAATGCGCTCGATTTTATCTCTATATTATGATTTATCATACCTACTGCCGTGTATGTCGGTCGGTCGGATCTATTTATAAATAATGGCTTAACGCAGGTGTTGTGTAAGTGTGTTTGATTGCATTGACTCGAAATACTGTTTGTTTTTAAATTTGGAAATGAAAATACATTAATGATATTTATTATATTTTTAAGAATTTGGGGCTAAATTTGCCCACATGGTGAGGTACCGAATCCGGCGGCCTTCTTGCCGGATGAGAGTACCTTTCAAAAAAAAAATTTTATATTTTATAAAAATTTTTTTTTGTATAAACTATTTGTACTTGTGTTCGATTTTTTGTTCTGTAGGTACTTTAGACCGTGTGTTCTGTTGTGTAATGTGTTTTGTGTGTGTGAATTTAGTTTATTTGTTGCGCTTTGTTTTGGATTTTGTATCTTGATAAAGTGCGTTAGGTTGTTTACAATTAATTGTTTATTTTATTTGTCTTATATCAAATGGAATTATAATTTTGACTCTTTGTTTTTTCTGTTGAATAGCTTATTTTATGCCTTATAGACGCAATAGTTAATACCTTTTTTGTGTACCTTGTGCGATTTATATCCGGAATCCGCAGTTTCACGATGGAGACCGTGACGACGCGATCGACTTCACTTCGGCGACGCCACGCTAGACCATATGTTGTTATAGGGTATTAGTTACTCGCAATGTCCTTAATATGGAAAAGACCCCGCGGTTTTCCGTTCTCGTCGGCTAACTCGTAGGCGACTGGGGATTTTTTCGCAATGACTTTGCACTTTATGTACCTAGGGCTGAGTTTGCTACAAAAAAAATCTGCCTTTCTTGACAATGTATGGTTTTTGGCCCAGACCCAATCTCCTGTTTTAAATTCGACGTGTTTTCTTCTAAGGTTGTATCTCGAAGAACTATTCCTGAATGACTCTAACATTCTTTCCTGCACTATGTCATAGGCGTCCGCTAATGACTCTAATCCCTTTGCGAATTCGTGTGGGGTATCGAGTATTATTTTGGCGTTTTTGTCTGGCACGTAGCTTAACATTTTGTGATAACGTCCATCAACTATAGGTTCTCGCCCAAACATTAGGTAAGCTGGGGAGAAGCCTGTCGCTAAATTTATGTGGCTATTAAGTGCGTTTTGGATTAATAAGAGGTATTTATCCCATTTCCTCTGGTCTTTGCCTGATAAAATCGACAGCGATGTCTCAATTGTCTGATTATATCTTTCGACCATGTTTGACTGCGGGGCGTAGACACAGCCGAAAAACAGTCTGGGGATTTTATATTTATCTGCTAACGCCTTAAAGGCCTTAGATCGGAAGTAAGTTGCGTTATCTAGTGTTATGACCGCTGGGGTGCCGAATGCTAGGAATATGGTATTCTCGAGGTGTTTCGTTATGTTCGCGGAGGTGGCTTTTCTCAGGGGAAATAACCAACAGTACTTAGTAAATACATCTACCACGGACAATATATATGTGAATCCCGACAGTGATCTCGTAATAGGCCCTATTAGGTCGATACTTATAGTGTGCATTGGAGTTTTTACGGATTTTGGAGTGGCCATGAATCCCTGGGCTGGTCCCGTTCTTATCTTGTAGGCTTTGCATGTGTCGCATCTTTTCACGTAGGCTTTTACCTCCTTCTGCATGCCGGGCCAATAGAAATACGATTGTAGTTTTTTTAATGTTTTAAATATGCCGAAGTGGACCGCGAATTCTCCTTCGTGAATATCTTTTATCGCTGTTAGCCTGTCTGCGAATTTTGGCACGATTTTCCACGGGTTCAGGAGTTTTTCGCCTCTCTTTGGGGCGTGATATCTGTATAATTTTTCGTTCTCAATTTTGTACTCCGGGTATGCGTAGGGGTCGTTTTGTACCGTGTTGTATATGCGAGTGTACCAATCTTCTCGGCGGGAATCTGCTGATAAGGCCATACAAGGTATTCTAGAAAGCGCGTCTGCGACGATGTTCAGGCTTCCTTTCCGATGTATGATTTCCATGTCGAACTGGGATAATAGAGTACTCCAGCGTGCCAATCTTCCTGAAGGGCCCTCCAGTTTCGTAAGCCATTTCAGGCTACTATGGTCCGTTATTACCTTGAAACGGGTGCCTTCTACGTACGTCCTGTAGTGTAAAACTGCTCTCAAGACGGCGAGTAATTCTCTTTCGGTAGTCGAGTAATGGGTTTCCGCTGGGGTAAGACTCTGTGAAAAGTAGGATATGGGGAGGTCCATTTTCTCCTCCTCAGAGTACTGAGTCAGCGCCGCTCCTATCGCGGTGTCGCTAGCGTCGCAGCTTATTGTAAATTCTTTACTGAAGTCTGGACACTTCAAGATCGGAGTAGTTGTCAGCGCGTGTTTCAATGCTATGAAGGACTTTTCCGCCTCCTCTGTCCATACAAAGTTTGATTTTACACCTTTTTTGCCCCCCGTTAATTTGCAGAGTGGAGCGGCGATTTTTGAGTAGTCTTTTACGAATCTACGATAGTATCCGCTCAATCCGAGGAAACTTCTTACGTGCTTTACGCGGTCTGGCCTTGGGAAATTCGTTATGCAAGCTACTTTCCCTTGGTCCGTTCTCAATCCTTGCCTGTCCACAACGTAGCCGAGGTACAGTAATTCGGGCCTGCAGAACTCACATTTTTTAAGGTTGATTGTCAATCCCGCTTCTTTTAGGCTCTCCCTCACACGTAATAAGGTGTCGATGTGTTCGTCATAGGTTGTTGAGGCGATGATGAGGTCGTCTGCATACACGAATACCTTGTTTCCGTATTCGGGGCCGAATATTTGGTCCATGAGGGTGCTTAGGTCTGACGACGCGTTACAGAGTCCGAAGGGCATTCGCAAAAAGGCGAACATACCTTTTCCAGGTATTGCAAATGCGGTCTTGTATATGGAGGCTTCTTCCATCGGGATCTGCCAGAATGCCTTTGATAAGTCAATTGAAGTTAAATATCGAGCATTTCCTAGATTGTCGAGGATTCTCTGCGAGGACACCATGGGGTATCGGTTTTTTGTAGTCACTTCATTTAATTTTCTGGAGTCAAGGCAGACCCTTGGGCTGCCATCCTTCTTGGTCACTACGAGGATTGGATTACACCATGGAGATTTTATGGGAGTAATCACTCCTAACCTTAGCATGTCGTCAATTTCGTCTTTAATCAGCTTGTCTTTCGCTGGCGATAATTGGTATGGTTTCTGACGAATTGGATCGCCCGTGGTTACGATCTTATGCTCCAATAAGTGCGTCTTTCCGAGACCTTTTTTCTCGAAGGAGATGTCCTCATATAATTTTTTAACGTGCTGTAATCGTCGTAATTGTTGCGGAGTAAGGTCGTCTACATTCCTGATTTGCTGGCTCGCGGTGTGGTTTAGCTGTGCCAATTGTATGTCGTGGTTCGTGTCGATTGAAATTTTTACGTCGAACTGTTTGATGAAGTCGATCCCCAGGATTACGTCTTTTTTTATTGTGGGGCAGATTAGGAAATTAATTTTCTCGCTTTTTCCTTTGTATTGCACTGGCAATGTCATGTATCCAAGTATATCCTGTTGTGTTCCGTCCGCTGTTGATATGCGGCTCTCTGCGTTTTTTATAGTTTTTCCGAGCTGTATGTAGCGTTCGTGCATTTCCCTGCCTAAAATGCAGACTGCGCAACCGGTGTCCACGAGTGCATTGTACGTTTTTCCTAATATGATTATTTTTGCATGTGGGCGAGTATCGTAGAATTTTGGTTCTGGTGACAGTGTGAAGTTTTCCACGGCTATAGCCCTGTCTATTGCCTGTATCCGTGGCTTCTCCCGTTTTTTGGTTGGGATTGGTGGTATCCTGGCGGTACTCCGTTACATCTTGCGCAAGAACTGGTATATGTGTCCTGTAATTTGCAGTTGAAACACATTGGTTTTGGATATTTCCGGCACTCCTTGTAATCGTGCCCTCGTGTTTCGCACTTCCTACAGTATTTTTGCTGGGAAAATTGTGTTTGTTGAGGTTTTCGGTAATCTTGCGGGCGTTGTTCGTACGGTGTCGAGTTTCCGTATCCGGGTCTTCTGACGAATGGCGGTGGTTTATCATGGCGCGGATGAGATTTGTTGTTTTGTGAAAAGGCTGCTATTTCCTCTTCATCGTGACTGTCGGTGTACGTGGGCTGCTCTTCCATGGCGGCTATTGTGGTCCTGTTCTGGACGCTGCTCGCTACCGTTGGGGTTGGGGCTAGCGCGTACTGCTCGAAGTTTTTCGCTAAATCCAGCAAAGTTCCAATATCGTCCAGTCTTGAAGTTCCCAGGAGTGTGTGGTACAGCGGTAGAACGTTTAATTTCACTATTTCCAGTAGGGTGTCGTCCCGTAATCTTGGTGATAATCTCCTGTTCATAGTATCGATCCGTGTAACGTAGTCGTGCATGGTTTCCCCAGTGAGTTGTTTGGTAATCCTCATCTGGTTTTCCAAGCGTGTTTGGTAATTAAGCTGTTCGTATTTATTTATTAACGCTTCTCTTAGGGTTTTCCACGTTTTTACGTATTTTCTGATGCTTCGGAACCAAAGTAAAGGTGGACCTTCCATCAGGTCGGTGAATCCTTGGATAAGTTCTCTTTCTGTGACCCCCCTTGCTTGTACTTTATCCTCTATTTTGTCGATAAATTCCAAGATTGGAGTAGATCCGTCGTATCTTAAATTCCACTTGTAGATGCTTGGGGACGTTCTATGTTTTCCCGCGGCCGAAGATTGAAAAATATCTGAAGTTGTCGCCGTATCTTGCGTTTCCCTGCATATTTTCCTCGTATATGCCTCTTCTTCGCTTTCATTGTCCGAATATTCGATGATCCTTGAGCTGGTGGTCGGTTTCCTGTGCGGAATCGGGTCTTCGATGCCTGACTTGCTTCCTGCCTTAGGTTTTTCCGATGTCTGTTTTTCCGTCTGCTCTGGAATTTGGTGAGTGGTATTTTCCTCGATGAGCCTGCTTGGTGATTGCTGACGAGCTCTTGCAGCGGCCCTTGTTTTCTTGGGTGCCATGATGCTCACTCCAAAATCGTAAAGGTTGTGGAAGTTTACGCCTTGATTTTATTACTATTATTTTTTTTAGAGATTGTAGAACAAGTGAAAATGTTGACCCTAGTGTGTTGATGTAGATTAGTGTGTACTTGATGTAATGTTGTATGAATTTATTAAGTTAAAGACCCATATGCAATAAGGCAAATGGGAAAGGAGATGAGAAAAAAGAAAATTGATGAAGTTAAATGAAAACTAAAAAAAAAATAAAATAAAAAATGAAGAAAAAAGAATAAAATTAAAAAAAAATTGTAACACCCTGTAGGGTTGTGAATGTTTGCTAAGTATTTATTATAAGTGTGAATAGAAGTATTAATTGCTGATATCTTTCTGCATAAATATCTTAAGGTTCGTTTGTTGTAACAGTATAACTAGATATGTGTCCAACGTGTCGTCGAAGAAGCAAAATCCCCACGTAACCTTTGCTGATTCCGAAGTCAAATCCCCAAGACACCTTGGTTATTACTTACGCTTATGGCTGAAAGGCTATTGTACATGTAGTATATTATTTAAAAAAGTTAAAATGTAAAGCACTTTTTAAAGCATGAAAAAAATATTGTGTTAGTTTGTAACAACCTGTAAAATAAATTGGCAGTAGGTACGTTGTGTAGAAAAAACAGTAAAAGAAAAATATAAAAATAATAAAAAGAATTTTTTTTTGGGCGGGTAGGGTGGGAAATTTTATGGTGTCCTATATGTCGGACGATATATGAGAGAGAAAATAAAATCAAATTAAATATTGTGTCCAATGTTTTAAGTGAATATTTTGAATTAAAAAAAATATATTATATAGTATAGAGTATAGGGCCCGCGTCGGGCGCCAACTTTGTTATGTGTCTAAATAAAATAAAGTATAAAGTTGTCTTGAAGGTTGCTATGTGTAACGATAAAAGTTTATTTATTTGTAGAGGCGCCAGCTACACATGCGAGAAATAGATGATAGACCACATAAACAAATGCAAAGGGCCTCCCTCCGCCTGGGAAGTTACCTTTGTGCGTGGGAGTGGAGCGACGCCAAGGATACCACGGTAGCTCAGTCGTGCTCAGGGGTGGTTAAAATCCTGTATTGACGTCGTCCTAAAGTCGAGAGCATTCAAATTGAATGGACGGTCAAGTACCCTAGTTATGTTTTATTATAAAATGAATTTCGAATACCTTGTGAGAGGACTAAAAGAAGAAGAAGAAGCGATATCAAGTTTAGTGCGCTGCGGCGACGAGATCGAATATTATGATTTACTCACCGCGCCCTCTATCGGTGTACCGACGAGGTACTGCGTCGGCGCGCGTCGATCGCGCCCGCTTGGAGCGCTCGGCCCCGGTCCCGGTCCGCGCTCTTACATAAATCAATGGCTAAATCGTCTAATGTATTTATTGGAAATAATTGCTAGATAATTATATTTAAAAAAAAGAGAAAATACTATTTGAATCTAGGTACGCTCTAAACCAGCAGATGCTGCTATAATTAAATAATGTACTGCGGTTCTTTTCTCCGCTAAATGATAAAATTAAAATGTATAATTTCAAAGTTCCTTTTATAAAATTATTCTTTATTTATCCCTTGCCCTGAAACATTACCCTGTCCAGTGCTAGTCGGGTACCTACGAGACTGTTGCTCGCTCTGACCCGGCGGTATTTTTAGGTACCGTCTCGATTTCTTTAATTCGCTAAATAATGATTAATTAACCAAAATGAAAGGTTTATTTGACAGAGTAACATATTTTATTTTAATTATAATAAATGAAAGCTAGGCCATAGCATATGGCGAATCCGAGTAGTTGGAATTGACAAAATTCTAAAATTAAATTCGTGGAAAATTGAACGTTAGAGCCTTTCAATTTTCAGGGCTTAATTCGGCGAAGTGGGATTTTGGACAGGTACTTTGGGTTCTGGAATAGAGAAGGAAGACACTGCTACCCGCGGGAGTTATTGGAAGGTTGCTTCTAGATTTTTTAGCGCCTGCTCCCCGGATGCGATTTTAAATTTTAAATTATATTTTCGAAATCGACCTTTAGATGATAGTAGAAAAATTAGTTGAGGCGAGGAGACGGAAGGCGATGCTCAGACACCGGGAATTATGACTGACCCGACGTACTACCTACTTCTATTTTGACGCACTCAAATTACTAAATTTTGATTTTACTTGACTCTAATTATTCACCAACGAAGATATGGCAACGGTAATTTACAGGGGACTTGGCTTTTAAAACAATCTTATTAATTTAAACTATTATTTTTGAAATCTGATTTTATGGGGAGAAGCTAATGGTTACAGATAGAAGACTTGCCTGTAGATAGGTGCGGAATCCGATGAGGGCTTGCCCGGTACGCTGAACTGAGTTTAATTATAGATTTTAGATATTCACAGAATTTAAGTTCTAGACTGTGTTGGCTGGTGTGCAAATGAATAATTAAATGGGCGGTAGTCGGCCCGCTCCGCCAACGGCGGAGCGGCCGGTGTCTTCCCGACCGTCTTGCTCGGTCGTTGCCAGCCAAAAAAAAAAAGAAGAAAGATCTCTTTTCTAAGTAAAAATATTCTACCTTACTGATTAAAATTGATTAGGGATGTGCGCGACTTGTCGTCTACATACGGTAAGACGTATCCGCTCGGTGTATCGCGTCTATGGCGCGATGGATAAAGTTAACTGATTAATTATTAAAATGATTTAGGTTAAAGTTTGTATACTATAAAAACTAGGCCCTAACAACGGTCTGCGCACCGTGCGGCTTAAGCCAATCGACTGTGCACTCTGACTAACAGTCGGGGGAGTCTGGAAGCAGTACTGTTTCCTATAGAGCGGGGGTGGTTGCGGACCTTACGGCGACTGTTCTTGAAACGACCATCGGCTATCCGATCCTGGGTGAACAGCCGGGCAAAAGACGCTGTGGTCCGCGATAGATTCGGTATACACCGTTTCACCGCTTCGTAAGGGAGAGGATCGCGCAAGCGACCTCGAACTCGTAACCAATCGAGAGACCGAAGTAATCTGGTCGCAATTGGAAGTAAGGGCGTGAGTGTAAGCCCGCTGGGTAACACACCTAGTTATCTCGCGGTTAAGGCGTTAGCCTCTTACGGGTGGCGGAGCTTGACGGTGGATTGCTTTGTCCAAGTCTTCTGCGTTCACTTCACGGGAGAGAGAACGACTAATCGTTAAAACTTCCTTAGGTGACGGGCTCGCCCGCTGTAGTCGACAACCCTAGTAGTCTCTGTCACTGTTTTGTTGAGTGACGTGTCGTGTCGTGTGGAAAAGTTCAACCACCGAAACAGACGCATTTTTTTACGTGCGTACAGCCTAAATAAATATTTACGACTGATTGACGTAAACAGTGTTAGTTCTCGGCACCAGAACTGACGCGAGTAACTGGCTCATTGTAAACGCACTAATATCATGCATTATTTCGAAACATCTGTTTATTTTAAAGAAAACCTTTATTTATGGAAATTTTTCGAAAAGGAAAATTGTAGAACCATATCGATGTTTAAATCTTTTAATTCATGTTGCCACGAAAAAGTTGTACAATAGACATCAACGATCGCACCTGTCAAGGGATTTCGGGCCTATCAAGAGAATCGCGTTGGAGTCAAGCAGAAACTGAAAGCGTACACAAACTTTCCGGAGATGACTCTCCAAGTTTCCAGACATGTACGTCAATAAACCCTTAGCCGCGTATCATACATTTCTCGCCACCTGATTGCATTTTTTACTTCATTAAATAAACTGTTTTTAACCGACCAGGAGGGAAAGTATTTTGAATGCGCTTAACCCTTAATTACTCGCATTGGGTCAAAGCATTTTCGGATTAGAAGATTAAGCACTTGGCGCGGCCCGATTCCCCCCGCGCCCCCGCTAGCTTCATAACGCGCGTCTTAGTTTGTATTTTAGTAGCGACCAAGTCACGGGAGTGGAAGGACGCGTCGCTGCGCTCTTGAGCAGTGACCCCGTGCGAGTAATTACGTTACTTTTTTGGAAGAGGTAAGTTTTTTATTTTATGTATTTATTTTGTGTATTATGAATTATATTTGTGTTATTGTATATTCAGTTAATAAATGTTTGTTATAAATGTGTTTTTTACAGCTTTATACAATAAAATTATTCAAAAATTCAGTTTTACTACAAGTTTGTCTTTTTTTTCAGAATTAGTCATGGATAGGAGAGAAAAGCAAATTGTACAATGGTTGGAAGAGGTTTCTGAAGAAGAAGAAGTTGGAGGGTCGGGTTCTGAGCCAGAGTTAAACGAAATAACACAAAGTGATCACGATAGCGTTAGTGAGATGGAGCAATCCTCCTCACAATCAAGTGAATCGTCAGACAACGAGGAAGACCCGTCTGCAGGACAGTATAACACTTACTATTTTACCAGACACAATGGCAGAAATGGTCCAAAGTCCCCACCATCAAGTGCCGTAAGAACACGAGGCCATAATATAATTTTACACTTACCAGGTGTCAAGTCAGATGCACAATCAGCAAAAACTGGTTTGTAATGTTTTACTTTATTCTTTTCTGATGACATTTTCCATTTGCTTGTAACATGTACTAATAAATACATCGGGGAGGTCAGAAACAAGTTTCAAAGGGAACGTGACGCAAAAGATACTGACGTTGAGGAAATAAAAGCATTGCTGGGTTTGCTAATTATGTCTGGAGTGTTGAGAGCCTCACATCTCAATTTCGTAGATCTCTGGGCATGCGATCGTAAAGTACCAACAAAATGCAAGAAATGTACAAGATTTATGTGCAATGATCACTCTGAAATATACTGCCAACAGTGTAACAAGAGTGATTCGGAGAGTTCCTAAAAATACTATTATTAACTATGATCTCAGTATACCTAAGTACAAATTGTTAATTATTGATATTTTTTTTAATTTAACTTGTTTTTGTATAATTAGTAAGAAGTTCATGATATTACCTATAGATATTAAAGAATAAATAAAGCATTTTTATAATAAAATAGTTTCATTTACTTATATATTTCAATATAATACTTATATATTTCAATTTAATATATTATATTAAAAACTACTCATACTATTTGGGGTCATCTGTGACCCCATGCGAGCAGTTATGTAAGGTTCTTTGTGCGAGTAATTAAGGGTTAAAAAAATGACATGAAGACGGAAATATCTAATTTAAGTCTCCCTGAGACGATTTCCAGATTAAAGTCCGTGTGTGTGTGTATGTGTGTCTTTGTGTATGTATTCCTCCACTATAGCGCCCAATCGCTTTATACGATTGAGCAGTATTCATAGCAGGAGTGGAAAATAATTTGGTTGAAATCGCATTAGTAATATATCATTCTCGAAATATTTGATTTAGAGAAATTTGGTACACAGATGCCTTATTGGGTTAAAATCACATTGTGAAATCGGTTGAAATATCTCATATACATATTTAAATTCCGCCCTACATTTTAATCTAATGTTAACGCTGAGTCGCCTGAGGTGAGCCCAGAAACGAACCGCGCTACCTGAGGCGTCGCAATGGAACTCAGCCGGTTGCGACTGCCGGCCTAGAGAGGGCGCTCTTTGATTTTATTTATAAAATTTACATTTCGATGAAATCAGTCATTGGATACATGCCGGAAAAGTTTTGGGGTGACACAACCCATTTTTAACACGCTTTCATTAGGTCGACCTTTATGTAACTATGTAATGGAATCTAAGGTAACTAATTTAACCATCGTACAAGGATCGTAGCGTCATGAAAATTGGCAGCTGTGTGTAGTTCTGATGACAATACAATAATATGGTACTGTCGAATTGATCTGATGATGGAGTCGGAAGATATGAACTGGAACTTCATGATGGAACATCGTATCATAGCTGTGTTTGGACTTGTTAGAAAAGTCTTGGAATGAACTTTGACCACGATTAGGTTTCAAGGTCTGATGATGTGGTTTTTACGTGCATTTATAAAAGCATGTTTTTAGTGTTTTCTTTAAACTAATAATTTATTTTCAATAAAATGCGCTGTCGCACCTATTCGCATATGCAATAGCTTGTGCGTACTGTAGGAAAAACTATTAGACAACTCAATTATTAGACAACAACTTATTAGACGAAATTTCTTATCTCACCTAAACCTTCAACAATGTTGACTGCCGAAATATTCCATTGTAAACGTGTATTCATACTCACCTGAAACAATGTAAACAAATACATTATTATTTTTTGATAATGGTATCTGAAGTATACCCAAATTCCAAGGCTTAGTCTTTAGTCTTAATTAAACGAATATCGGAAAAATGACAGCATTGTAGAAATAAATAAGCAATCGCCTTAGCGCCGAACTCAGCCAAAATGAATACTAGTATTGGCAATGAAACCTAAATAAACCCAAGAGTTTTCTGTAAAGTTGCTGGCTCTCAACTAATATCTAAGTCAAGCCAGACGCTATGAACTATACACAGCTGTGAAAATAGAGATGACAGTTATTTATTTATTTATTTATTTAGGTACATAGGATTAGGTATACAGTTCATTCATAGGTCATGGAATCTTATAATAATTATATAAATTATTTAATAATTAATATAGGGAGGTTTAACACATCTTACATGACCTTTACTGCCAATAGCACATCTAACTAGGCGATAATTTGGCCCGTCTCTAGATGTGCATATTTTTATGCAATTTTAAGAAATGAAGTGTTTGTTTTTATAAATAAATTATTTGGACCCACCACCTGTATATACACATAAATATACCAATTTTATAAAAAATATAGCTATGTAATAAATATATACATTTATACATTAATTTAACTGTATATATTAATAAATATATACAGTTAAGGTTAAGTTAAGGTTAAGGACAAGACCATATATTAAGTTAAGGTTGTTAAAGTTAAAAGTTAACGTTGTTAACATTAGAAGTTAACGTTGTAGTCACGAAACCAGCCTAGCCACCGTATTAGCAGATTTCTCTGCCGAAATTGTGAGCCGTAGCTAAGAAAACCGCGACATATATGGTCAGATTTACTCCACAATTTGGTAGTCATTGTGTAATCATTCTTTCCACCATTCTTGTTTAACTCTGTGAAACGCAGAAATTTAGGGACAGCACAGTCTATCGTCCAGCTCCGCCAACACGCCCATAAGAGACTAACTCCTTAAGGCGAGGCACTGGGAAGTGAAAACAGCGGACCAGCCTCACGCCCTTACTACCAGATTAAGCCGGAGTTCTCCGTCCTCCGGTCTAGTCACGGATTGGAGGTCGCTTGCGCGGTCTCTACCTGACTAAGCGGTTGTTGACATAGAGTTTGGCCAACACTGCCCAATCTGCACGGAACCATTAGAAATCAGATTTACACCACAGATTAAGTAGTCAATAGGCCCTTGGCTCCCTGCAGATATATTTGGCGTGTGTAATTTGGCTATAAAAAGAGCAACGGCCACGCGAGATCGTGTCGTGAGGCCATTAAATGGCGTTCTTATAGCGAAACACTGCCATTGAGTAATCGACTTTGTGTGCGTGCTATTCTATAAAGTGGTAAATACCCGTACTATCGACAAAAATAATTTAGAACAGTCTATATATGATTTTAAACGTTAATGTATGATGTTTAGAAACAACGGACAAGGAAATATATTATAATAAAAAGAATAAAAAACACGACTGATATTACAGAAAGTGAATTATTGTATTTATAATTATTTTTATTACAAGATTGTTATCGAATATTTGTGGTTTATGTATCTATCTATATGTTAGTTAGTTAACGTGTCCGGGCCAGGTTAGGACACGTCTCTTTAAAAATATGCGGCCTAGGTGGTCTTATTGTTTGTCTCTTGTAGGAATGGGGGTTGACAATGTGCAACTAGGGTTGTCGAATACAGCGGGCGAGCCCTTCACCTCAGGAAGTTTTAACGATTAGTCGTTCTATCTCCCTCGAGTGAGCGCAGAAGACTTGAGGACAAAACAGTCCAACATCTAGCTACGCCACAAGCTTGTAAGAGGCCAACGCCTTAACCGCGAGATAGCCAGGAGTGTTACCCGGCGGGCTTTCACTCACGCCCTTACTTCCAATTGTGGCCAGATTACTCCAGTCTCTCGATTGGTTACGAGTTCGAGGTCGCTTGCGCGGTCCTCTCCCTTACGGAGCGGTAAAACGGTGTTTACCGAATCTATCGCGGACCACAGCGTCCTTTGCCCGGCTGTTCGCCTAGGATCGTATAGCCGATGGTCGTTTCAAGAGCAGTCGCCGTAAGGTCCGCAACCACCCACGCTCTATAGGAAACAGTACTGCTTCCAGACTCCCCCGACTGTTATTCAGAGTGCACAGTCGATTGGCTTACGCCGCACGGTGCGCAGACCGTCCAGGATCGCCAGAAGGTTGATTCCCAGAGGAAACTAACCATAAGGCCAGAGTCCTACCCAGGCTCGCACATCATGCGTGGAGGCCGTCGGATAGGTGTTGACCCGTGAGTGTGACCAACCCTGAACAGAATGGGTCTTCGTGGCTAACTCAGCAAGGGCCCATTAACTCCCAAACATCCATAAATATCCCGCATAAACAGATGGGCGAAGGATATCACAGTCTGCGATAAATTCAAACTGAAATACCGCTTACATTAGGGAGAGGCCGGGTGTGAGGCTGCCCGCTGGATCAAGTACCCGGTGCCATGCGGTAAGCGGTGGTCTCTAACACGATAGTTGGTATTGCTGGATGGTGGACTGTGTTCGTCCCCAAGTCTACACTATCACTCCAGGTAGAAAGAACGATTATATATCGTTACACCAACCTGAAGTGACGGGTTCGCCCGATGTAATTAACAACATCCCAATGATCATATGAGTCTGATAGCAATATAACCTCAAAAAACTAATTTCCGTGTTTGGAAGAAACAAGGTAGAAACTCCCAAAACCCAAAAGAATGAAAGCAAAAAAAAGGACGCCACCTCCTTTTAAAGAAAAAGAAGGAAACTAATTATATTAAAAAAAGATACCCGAAAGAAATTTTGAAAGATACCCGAAAGAAAGTTAACCTAAAAAAATATCGATCTCAGAGAGTGGGTTATATTGATCGGCACTGAATTTGGCCAACAGAAAACCCCTCTCCTCAGACACAAAAGACTACAGCACAAAAAGAAACACAAGGTTATGCAAAGTATCCGTGTTTATTCGCCCACAGGCACCCTTTTCTTCAAATTCCGCTTATCGGCACGTCACATGTGTTCAGTCAAATAGAGGTTAATTCCGGATATGAAGGCAAATTTCCTGACGTGGAGGCAAGTCTCGTCACGTTTAGTGACGATTTCGTTACTTAATTAGCAGCAATTAAAATACGCATGTGTCAGAAGGTCATAGATGCCGCAAGCTGCGATCAATAAAAAAAATCCGTTAAAATCGCGAGGATCCTACTTGAAAAGCTACCCAAAAAGAGATTAAATGCTTACCAGATAAATCCACACACTTCACATAACAAATTTTTTTATCGCCAGGCGGTCACTCTCCGATTTACTCCTTACGGCGGTCGCCAATTCTCACAGCCCAATCTCTCTGTCTGTCTCTTAGCCATGTTGAAGCGAAATAGAATGATTGCAGGACGGCGGAAGTCAGCCATAACAGGTAGGGCTAGACCAGCACAACCGCGATTAATCGCCAGAATCGCCTAGAGCGATAAAAATTACGACTGCACAGCTCTATCTGTCAAAAATTTGATGTTTACGAAATTTCGTAAAAGGTTCATTTAATTGTCATAATATGGGAGAAAGTCATGAAAACAGCGAAAACCAACAGGAAACATGACTAAACACGGGGAAAACATGGAAAAACGGGTGCAGCGAACATAATCTGCACAAAGGTGCGAAAAACAAGACAACAAAATAAGCAGTTTTTGTTACAGTATGAGGAAATGTGGCCATCATCCGATTTGTAGTTCGAATATATTACATTACATTACATTTTCGTCATGTCCATTTGACGGCTAAAAACCGCTTCTGGACGTGTCAAAATAATTGTGTAAGGTAGTAAGTCATGTTACTACTCTTTATTTAACATACATAGGTAGTCAAAAATTTAACTAATAGATTCTCAATATATAAATATAAATAATCAAAATAGAAGCCTAATAATTGAAATAGCCAATAATTCGTGTAGGTACGTAATAAAAGTTATTCATTATTTAATATTCAAGTTGCCAATAAAATGTTAAATAATCAAATTATAGCTACGCCATGAATTTAAAAACTAACGGCGCAAATATAAGACCAAATGAAATAACCATACAATAAGGCTCTATTATTTCGAGTAATTTTAATCGGCACAATATTTCAAAAGCCATGGCCCTCAAATTCGGCCAGATTATAGAAAGGGTGGCCTATCAGTATATATCTATCAACATAATATCTCGCCCCACTGTCTAGACCAGCGGTTCCCAAAGTGGGCTCCGCGGTCCTATAGGGTCCGCGAAGCGGTTTCTGTAGGATCGCAGAAACGAACGAAACATATTCTCCGATGTCCGTTTTCTTATTTCCCTATCATTTTTGATAGACATATTTTAAACTGTGAAATCTATCAATCTGACGCAGGAAGGAAAAGATATCACAGTGCTCCATTATCACGAAGAATTTACAGCTTTCAAAATAAAGATCGAAGTATGGATTGTAAAGTTAGTGAAAAGGAATTTTATCCCATTTCCCCAGCTGAACACATGATGACAATGAGTTTGAAGTCGATGGCGATATCCTCGAGTTGTTGGAACAGCATGTATTCATTCTTAGCAAAACAAAATCTTACCTTTTTTCCTGATCTACGGGAATTTGACAAACACCTTTTTTATCCCTACCTCATTTGCACTTTTCATTAGGGATCTGCCTTCGGAGGACAATTTAACTCAGCAATAGATCATTGATGCAAAAAATGTTTTCCGTGAAACGTCGCAGTGGTTTTTAGATTGAAATGGCACATTCCATAGTTCTGATTCCATTCAAAATCACTTATGAGTGTGAGTCGGCTCTTTCTACACTACTTACTATCAAGGCAACAACTCGAAATAGATTATACGCGAGAAATTATATTGCACTGGCCAAAACAAAGCCAAACAAAGAAGAACTAGTTCAGGCAAGGCACATGCATCTATTCCAATAAAATTGTTATTTATATTTAACGACTGTATGACCCGGTAAACTTCGTACCACCTAAAATGGATTTGATTGTAACTCTTCATAAGCGTTTATTGATCCTAACTAACCTTCCAAATCCAATTCATTGAAATCTATAATATGGTCGAATCATGTACGGTTTGAGTTTCGTTTGGTGATTAAATGAAAGTCGTTTGTAATTAAAATAAATTCAATGTATCTAATTTACATGATGAAATATAAATGCTTTATCGACTTTTCCGACTTTTTCGGCTTTTTCGACTTTTCGACTTTTTTGCATTTTTCGACTTTTCGGACTTTTTTTGACTTTTTCGACTTTTTTGACCCTCGACTTTTTTGTTTTTTTTCGAGTTTTTCGACTTTTTGACTTTTTTGGCTTTTTTGACTCTTTTGAGTTTTTTGAATTTTTCGACTTTTCGACTTTTTTAAATTTTACGCAATCGCACAAAATGAATAACAGTTATGGATGGCGCAGCTGTCAAACAATAGGATCGCCGCGAACGCCATCTATTGAAAGTGGCCCATTTCCCAAAATGACCAAACTCGATTTTTTTCGATATTCCATTGTTTCTTTTAATTTTTTCCCAAATATTTTTTTTTGTAAACCACCCCTGAATCAAGGCAAACAAAACAAAACAATAATAATTCAAATCGGTTGAGTCATTTTCGAGATCTTGCGAGACGTTAACGGCGATTCATTTTTATATATAAGATTACATAACATGTAATATTTATTATATACCATACATAATTGTTTGTAAAAAATGTTTTATTGACTACAATTTTCTTTTAATCTTAAAGGGGTCCGCGAGATATCGAACAAATTTTAAAGGGATCGAAGACTATCGCGGTTGTTTGACAATGTGTGGATATTTTTAATTTATCTTCAAATACTTGCTTCGAAGAAATTAGAAATACGATAAACAGCCTTCGGGTTTGATTGGTATTTCTTCGTCCGTTGGGTACGTAGGCTGTGGCAATCACCACTACACTATAACAATGCTTTCTAGTCAGTATAATATTCTCTATAAAAGTTCATATGTATATTAACATTATAAATACATTGTGATGTATATTATATATATATATATATATATATATATATATATATATATATATATATATATATATATATATATATATATTTATATTAACTATATTTTTACATTTTATTATTACCGTATCGTATTATTTATATTAATTTATTGTTTGTGCACGTGTATGTATGTATATATGTATATACGTTATATATCATCATATATTATACATCTACATAACTCATAATATGGCTTATCTTACTAACTTACTTAGCTTACCCTATCCCTTTCCCCTTACTTGAACCTGCATTTGTATCATTGCTCATTGCGCTGTAACAATAGATTTAATTTAATTGTGAAAACTTTTAATTGGCCTTAGATGTATATATTATGTGTTAGTATTAAGTATAAAACGCTGTAAGTTTTCTGAAAAATAAAAATAAAATAAAATAAAATTATACATAGTCGAACAACGAACACAAGGACTTAAGAAAGGATACAGTGAGTGTTGTGTGCACGACGGATATTCGAAATTCGCGCGCTCTGAGACCGCCCCCCACCACTGTTATAATCTATGCAGTGGCGGCAGCGGTATGCGGTCTACCCGCGGCACAACGGATTGACAGCTCTTTCTGTCTACCCTAGACATAGGTGACTGCAACGCCGTGTGCTACAAACTTAACGCGGTAAATTCATTTTTATTCTATTTATAAATTTTAGAGAGAATGCAGAAAATTTTAAAAAGTTGGTCTAAACTATAGCCCGAATAGAACCCCACTGTCTCGTATTGCTGAAAATAAACTACAACTTGAATGTCCTCTTGGGGATGCCCCTGTTAGCAGAGTGTGATATATATTTAGATCGTGAACTATTTTAAATCAAAGTTCTGAATAATTCAGCTGACATAATCCCTGCGGTGGACGGAGCGGCGCAATGGACCGCTGCGTCGGCCAACGCCGCGTTGCTACAACGCCGATAATTCAAGACACGTAACGCAGATAAATTCGCCGGCCCTCAGTCGCGCGATAAGAGAGGGGCGAGGGAAGACATCAGCTAAAGACGTAAAGCTGCGCTGCCCGGGAAGAAACATGATGGTCACAATGTCACTCTGCGGATGAAAAACATAGTTATGGAAATAGTGACATAATAAATAAGTTTTATTTACCGATGGCAAAAGAAATAAATAGAAACTTACTTTTACCAGCTATTGAACACAATGTCTACGTTAAAATCGCGTTTATTTGCCATCTTTTCGCGAAGCCGTTCTCGTGCACTAGCTTTTATATGTTTACCGCCAACCCTCATTCGTCTAAATTCTAGGAAAATGAATTAAAATGCAATTACACATTTTTTGTACGGTTTACACATTTTTATAATTATTTTTATTAGACGTTGTAAACACTCTTATTTTTATATATTCGAATAGGTTTAATTAAAATTAGGATGCATTTCTACTTAAATCGAATGAAAAACTAAATTAACAGAAAAAAATATTTCTTGAAAACGGCAGGACCTTCCATATAGTAAATATAAATTGAATCGATTAGTAATTGACCACCCTATTACCCTCATGATAACTGGCGCAATGTCCTCCACTCCTGGAGCAGCTCTAGATGCACTGCTGAACTTACCGCCACTACACATTCATTTGCAAAAGGTGGTGAAAGCTAGCATGTACAGGCTATCTGCCCGAGAGAAGGTAAACTGGATCTCACAAGCACTAAGATCAGTTCTTGACTCAGTCAGTGAAAATCCAACCCTCAACATGGTATCAGACACCATGCTCCCACTCCTAAACTTTGGAAAACTTTTTACAGTGGAACTGCCGCCCAGAGACGACTGGCTAAAAAGCCAACTGCACTGGGAGGCCGGTAGCCTTAAATGGTATACTGATGGGTCCAAATCGGGACTGGACGTAGGCTGCGGTATATGTGGAGAGCGACCAAACTTCGAAAGAAGTGTAAACTTGGGGAAATACGCCTCCATATTCCAAGCGGAGGTATACGCCATTATTGAATGTGCGTATATCAACCTCCATAAGAACTACGCCAACCACCGTATCTATTTTTTTATTTTTATTTATTTAGAGTAGTTATTACAAAATTTAACTAGTACATTTTACCATGTCACACTGTATGTAAATGAGGCAATAGCAGAAAACTGATTCTTATTGTGACTGAGACATGGTTATGACCGAAAGTCGCCTAACTAGGCCTGAGCCTGTTCTAAGGCAGACTTGAGCAATTTTCTTTGTGCATTATGATTACTATTTATTAACAATGCGTATATTTCTAGACACAATCAAATAAAACTAATTATTAAAATAGTCTACAAAAAATTAAATTAAAAATAGAAAATTCAAATCTTTTCTTTTTAAAATAAAAATAAAATAAAATAAAACTAAATCTAATCCAAATAATAAATAAAACAAAATTAACATTAGAATAATCAGAATTAATAAAAATGCAAATTGATTGTCAATTTTTAAAATATCAATTGCTTAATAGAAATGGAAAATTTTAGAATGATATAATTTCGTATTTTTGTCAATTTATAAAAATGGAAGGTATCTCAATATTTAATGTTAAAATTATGTAAATTAAATTAAATTAAATTAAAACTAATTAAACTATTGCTAAATAATAATAATAATAATCATTAGAAATATAAATATATAAACTTAAATCAAACAAATAATCGCAAAATATAATTAAAATGGAATTGTAATCAAATACGTAATTAAATTAAATGAAATAAAATAAAATAAAATAATGAATAGGTACAAATTGTTGAAAAATTAAAATATCAAATATATCCACTCGGATAGCAAGGCAGCTCTTATGGCACTAACCTCGAATACTATTAATTCAAAGCTAGTGCAAAACTGCGTATCACTACTAAATTCCCTGGGCGAAAAGAACAGGGTAATTCTAAGATGAGTTCCTGGTTATGCAGGAATCGAGGGAAATGAAAAAGCCGACGAACTTGCTAAGACGGGAGCAAAGGGAACGTTATACGGCCCTGAACCTTGCTGTGGCGTACCAAAAAACCTTGCAAACCTAATTCTCAAACAAAAACATATGTTTAGAACAATCCGTCAACCACTGGAACAATACGCCAGGGTTGAATCAATCCAAAGCGCTAATTAAGGTCTACGACCCTAAGACGGCCCGTGAGGCCTTATCGCTAAATAGGAACAATCTACGCATACTGGTGAGGGCGCTCATGGGGCATTGTAGCCTCAACAAACACATGTACATCCTCAAGCTCCGAGACACAAAAATGTGCAGGTTCTGCCAAGGGGCAGAGGAAACTCCTGTGCACCTCATGTGCGAGTGTGGCCCGCTGATGCGAAAAGATACATACACTTGGGTGGTCATTACCTCCAACCTGAGGAGGTAAAACAATCTGGCGCCAAAAACCTGTTGCGGTTCTTAAATGACACGAGGTTTAGCGCAGAACTATAGTAGGTGGCGAACACAATAGATCAGCAATGGTCGCAATGTTACAAGGCTCATAAAGACATTAGAAAAGCCCCACACAACAAATAAAAAAATAAAAAAAATATCCCCACCAGGCTCCTATCGATTTTTTAATTAATAGTTTATATATATACTTTTCGCATGTTTATCATTGAGAATAAACTCCATTGCATGATTTATATATAAAAATAAAGAATATTGAAATAATAGATAGGGTAATTTCTTCCACTGATGATGTTTCTATGGAAATAAACACATCCATACATACATATTTGTATAGAGAGTAGGATACACAGTCATAAAGAAAGAAACCTTATAAATTTTGCTTGATCTACTCGTATCAGTCTGATGACAGTATGAGAAAATGCTGCTATCTTGCAATTTGTAATTTGAATGTATCTCGCCTAACCGTATAGACTTTAGCCCGAATGGAACCTCATGGACTTGTTTAATGAAAATAAACTACAACTTGAAGATCCCCTTATGGATAATACTGTTAGCAGAGAGTGATGTATAGATTGTGAACTATTTTAAACCAAAGTCCTGAATAATTCAGCTGACATAATCGCTGCGGTAGGCGAAGCATCGCGATGGACCGCTGCGTCGGCCAACGCCTCGTTGCTACAACGCCGATAATTCAAGACACGTAACGCAGATAAATTCGCCGGCCTTCAGACGCGCGATAAGAAAGGGGCGAGGGAAGACATCAGCCAAAGACGTAAAGCTGCGCTCCCGAGAAGAAAGATGACGCTCACAATGCCACTCTGTGAATGAAAAGCGTAGTGATGGATAACATTGACGTAACAATACAAGTTTTACCGATGAGATAAGAAATAATTGAAAATTCACTATTATCAGTTAGTAAACACAACATATACGTTACGGGGCTATCCACATATTACGTAATCACGTTTTTGGCATTTTAGACCACCTCCCTCTCCCATGTCAACATACGTAATAAGTGGCCTAACCCCCGTCCTCCCCCGCAAGATTACGTAATTAACCGAATTTGCGGAAAATGTGAAAAATCGTGGACCTAGCGGTTGTAAAGTGTTTAAAGACGGTAAGTGGAAAAAAATAGGATGCTTTTAAAAATGTACTTTATTATTTCAAAGTAATTAAATATGTCAAACTCTTTGGTTTATTTTACAGATTCCAATCTTCACCCCGTATTGTCTGTAAAGACGGTATTGAAGAGAAAAAAATATTTAAGAATGCATTTAAAAATGCACATTTAATGTGCAGATTTAGAACAAAATAATACGATGCGGTAACCAAAGTTGATTAAGTAATCAGGACGGGCGCCCCATTTCTCCCTCACGTAATCAAGCGCAAGCCTCAGCTTCAACCTCCCCTCTCCCCCTCGGTGATTACGTAATATGTAGACGGCCCCTAATATTGAAGTTAAAGTTGCTACAAAATACCCATAATCTGATATTTTTACTTTACCGACTTACAAACCAACGAGTAGGTAAAGTATTATGGGCAGCGCAAAATGTTGTTTTGTAAAATGCAAAATACAATACAATACAATAATAACTAGTTCTGCTCCAGTAGGTAGGCTTTCCTACACTTGGATGCGTCTTTGCCTCTAAAATTGTAAATAATGTAATTAATTAAAGAATATTAACTATCATGATATATTTGTGGCAATATAGATAAATTTAAATAAACCATGATTGGTTTGAAAACCATTGATAAATAGAAAATAATCTGATAATCAAAATTGCTGATTAAAAAAAGAGCTTAATATCTGTAGTCATTATTATCAAGGCAATAATATGATGGTCATGAAAATAAATAAGCGTATACAAAAATATTTAAATTTAAATTAATTGTCAAATCTAGCAATATAGCCGTCGTCGATAAAAATAAAAATAAAAATTAAGCTCTTTGGCAAAGTTGATTATCATGCATTTTCCGTTATTTTACATTAAGATGATCTTGGAATAAGAATTCAGCATTATCCAAATCTCTTAAGTCATATACAGGATTCTTGACTAGGCCATTAAATAAGACTTTTTAAATTGGTTCTCTCCAAGACTTCTGATATGTGTTGGGACCTTGTTATAATAACACAGGCTTTGGTGAAGGAAACTGTTGTGAACTTTGCTAATCCTGTGCCGATTTAGATGTTTGGAGATAAAGACGGAAATATCATTTGAGCCCGCACCCCCGCCCCCCCCCCTCATCCCTCAGAGTCTAGAGACGTATGTTTCCTAAGTAGCGGCGGTAGCTGTTGTCGCTGGCCCTCCTATCCCGAGTGATATTGACGGGCAAAGGACGCTACGGATCCGCGACAAATTCAATAACTGAATTACCGCTTATGTCAGGTAAAGGCCACGCAAGCGACCTCGAATCCGTAACCAGACATTAGGATGCTCTTGGTATAAGAATTCAGCATTATCCAAATCTCTTAAGTCATATACTGGATTCTTGACTAGGCCATTAAATAAGTTTTTTTTTTTGAATTGGTTCTCTCCAAGACTTCTGATATGTGTTGGGACCTTATTATAATAACACAGGCTTTAATGAAGGAAACTGTTGCGCACTTTGGTAACCCTATGCCGATTTAGATGTTTGGAGATAAAGACGGAAATATCATTTGAGCCCGCACCCCCCCCCCCCCCCCCCCCATCCATCAGAGTCTAAAGACGTATGTTTCCTAATTAGCGGCGGTAGCTGTTGCCGCTGGCCCTCCTATCCCGAGTGATATTGACGGGCAAAGGACGCTACGGATCCGCGACAAATTCAATAACTGAATTACCGCTTATGTCAGGTAAAGGCCACGCAAGCGACCTCGAATCCGTAACCAGACATTAGGATGCTCTTGGTATAAGAATTCAGCATTATCCAAATCTCTTAAGTCATATACTGGATTCTTGACTAGGCCATTAAATAAGTTTTTTTTTGAATTGGTTCTCTCCAAGACTTCTGATATGTGTTGGGACCTTATTATAATAACACAGGCTTTAATGAAGGAAACTGTTGCGCACTTTGGTAACCCTATGCCGATTTAGATGTTTGGAGATAAAGACGGAAATATCATTTGAGCCCGCACCCCCCCCCCCCCCCCCCATCCATCAGAGTCTAAAGACGTATGTTTCCTAATTAGCGGCGGTAGCTGTTGCCGCTGGCCCTCCTATCCCGAGTGATATTGACGGGCAAAGGACGCTACGGATCCGCGACAAATTCAATAACTGAATTACCGCTTATGTCAGGTAAAGGCCACGCAAGCGACCTCGAATCCGTAACCAGACTAAAGGACAAAGAATTCATCCAAATCCGGTATAAGGGTGCGGTGATTGAACTTTTCAGTGTTTCGCGGCAAAGCGTTGGACTCATACGGGCTGCTGGCGTAGCTTGACTGCGGATCATAATGCTCGCGAAATTTTTACACTGACTTCATGGAAAACATTATGACTCGATCTCGTTATAACTCTCTGGGAGTGGCCGATTCGCCCGTGGTATTTTAAACCTCACGACGTCGTTTTTAGGAACAGAGATATCTCACAAATAAAGCGCTTTACTTTCTGGAGAAATATTGTTCTTAGATCCGCTTGTTAAAGCGCAAAAAGCTCTCCTGAGGGTCATGTCCAGAAAGCCACATCGATATCCAACAAACGAACTACTAAAAGAGCTGAGACTTTTGGACGTTAGACAGATTTATGCAAAAGTAACCCTACTTTAATATCTCAACAATCCGCACACACACAACATCACTGACCACAAGATTCTAACTAGAGGTTGCGCGTCAGAAAAACATCTAATTAAAAAAACCAAAACTAAATTTGCGCAAAGGCACTTTAGTTGTGTAGCTCCTAAACTCCACAATTACTTTCAGGATAAGTTAAAACAATGCAAAAGCTTACATATGAAAAAGGGAAAACTTACTTTGTGGCTGTTTGAGACCGGCAGGGAAAAGGTTTCTGAAATTATTACACATATCCTCGTTTAAAACGACGTTATCAATTTAATTTAATATTACAATTATATATTACTAATAAATACGTGTATGTAAAAGCAAATGCATGTAAATAATAATAGTATGTAAATAATACAAGTAGGTAAATGTATATATTTATATATAAATGAGAATAATATATGTATAATATTTAATATTATATAAACATGTAAAATATCACCATAGTTCTATAATTGCAGTATAAAATTACGTGCGCATCTTAATTTAAAAGAAAAGAATCTACCCTAGTACGGGCATTAACCTAGTTGGGTAGTTTTTAAGACATAATTTTTGTACTAGTTTCTCTTAAATAAAGCATTATTATTAAAAAAAAATATATATATATTGCATTTCTCTTTTGTAATATTTTTTTTGTATTTTATGATATATTTAGGCAAATGATGTGTACATTTATTTTGCTGGTCTTTTTTTCTGACGGGTACCACGCTTTAATCAATAATATGAATAATATGAGCTATCCTGAGATAAAAATAATGTTTACACTTTCTTCCTTTTTATATGCTGTTGCTTGTAGATTTTGATCAAAATACATATTTACATGCTTTTTGAGTAAAATAATTTGGTTTGCAAATTTCATTATTAATTTCATAAGGAATTATTCAATTGCGTTGCCATTAGCAGCGGTTCTAGAGCTAGTCGGGGCTGTTTCTTGTTTATTTTTTGCTTTTGTATTCCTTTTGCTTTTCGTGGCAGCAACGAAGCAAACATCACCAACCAACGTACAGTGCGTTCTTGGTTTGATTGCTTCCGGTCTGGTAATTTCGACCTCAATAACGAGCTCGTGGATGACCGGAAAGTTAGGTTGATAAATATGAATAAAGGGCGATAGTGGAAGTAGATCACTTGCAAAATGCGGTCCGGACAGTTAAAAGGGTTCTCTAGATGGTCAAAATTGCTTGTCAAGAATTTTCTTGACAAAAATTGCTTGACAAGCAATTTCGATCATCTAGAACTAAGCTTGACGTTTTGACATGAAAATTCGTCCTGTGGACAATGCTTGATGGAAATTTATATTTTTGCAATGATTGCCTAGAGAAACACCGTTTACAGAAATGTTGGCAAGCAACTCACATCTAGTGGTTGCTTGCCAACATTAGAACTTCCCCATTTTTCGGTAGTTCTACCGATTTAGGGTCTATCCTACTGAAATGAAACGATTTTGTTTACGATATCTTAGAATACAAAAAATGTTAATATAAGATTAGATTTAAAAAAACGTTAATATTATAATAACTTATGTTTGAAATGTCAACACTTTTGGCCTATTTGTTTTTTTTTTCTAATGTCGTTTCGTTTCATCCCCGTAGGGTATACTGATCTTTGCATTGATAGGCAGTTCCAGGAAAGGCATTGAAAGCAACCTCCTCCTTATCCTAATCGCAAAGTTGTTTCTAGCTGACAACAGGTAGCACTAGCAGGATTTACTTTGTTACATATAGCTAAACCTAAAACCTAAAGAATATTGTAATATAAAAATTATTGACAGAGATTAATTACCATGTATGTCTACCGTTTATTTATATATATAACTTTAAAAAATACGTGGGGCTTACATCTAATATCTCCAATATAAATATAAATAAATATCTACATAACTATCGCTGCCATTTAGAAATCTAAAATTACGTATAATTAACGTGACTTTTAGGTATAAACATGCAAAATTTGGTATTTTTGGTAAATAATAAATGCTGCTAGCAAACTATGCTGGTTTCGTGCAGCTTGGGCCACAAGGTCTATTTTGTTCTCGGATCGGCTCAACTCACTATTCAGCTCCCAATCAGAAGCCTCCTTGTGCGGAAGGCTACCCCGATTAATACTCTTGCATCTCAGGCCTCGCGGCTGGTGGACCGGTTTCTCCTGGTGGGAGTGCATCCCGGCGCTGCTGGACGGTTTGCGCACTGTTCGGCAACGCCTATCGGTTGTGCACTCTGACTAATTGCCGAAGGAGTCTGGAGACTATGGAAATATACTGTCTCCTAAGTAGCGGGGGTGAATGTTGACCTGTAGTCAACCACTATTGAATTGACCATTAGGCTACCTGATCCTGAATTAAAAGCCGTGCAAATGATGACTTAGGCCCGCGATCGATTCAAACCGAGTCACCGCTGAACACACGGCAGGTAGAGGTCGCACAAGTGACTTTGAACCTGTGACCAGTCGGGAGTTCGAAGGTATCCTGATAGTTAATTCCAGACGGAGATAACCTTCCAAAAGTGGTAGTCAGGAGGCGAGGCTGCCCGCTGAGAACCTTTCCCGGTGCTCGCCGTAAGGCGTTGGCGTCTGTCGGGTAGGTGGCGTAGCTAGATATTGGATTGTTTTTCGTCCCAAGTCTTCTGCGCTCACCTTACGGGAGACACTATCAACCTTACGGGAGACAGTATTGTTAAAACTTCTTGAGGTGACGGGTTCGCCCGTTGTAGTTGACAGCTCTAGTTGTATAAATGCTCGACAAGCCTTCTTAATGTATCACTAGTTGACCCGTGCCCACTTCTATGGGTGGTAAAACTTTTTACTTGTGATGAAATTATGATGTGGTTCGGATTATATTTTTACTGCATATGTATGTATGTATTTGCATGCCAATTTGACTATATTACCGTTATTTGTGAGTGTCTTCTTGTGAGTGCCTTATTTGTGATTGTCTTATCTCTTTAACCATTTATGCAGTAAAAGGGAAAAGTCTTTTGTTTTAAACGCTGGAGACGATATATATATATATATATATATATATATATATATATATATATATATATATATATATATATATATATATATATATATATATATATATATATATATATATATATATTGAAATATTTGATAGTTTTGTGTATATATTCTTTTTAGAATTGATCAATAAGATGATTATAAAGTAAATAATTATAAAAGCCACTTACATCGTGACGAAGGATTCCCTTGATCGGATTCGGGAATGCTTTAGGTGTTAACGAGAATGATGAATGCCTCTCACTTGCGGAAAGAGGAGTAGGTTTAAGTTGGGCCCATTTTTCAACTAGTAAACGCTCACCCTTCATCCAATTATCTCAAAAATTAAGCTACAATCCTTCTTTATACGTAAACTCACTCAATTTCCTATTATTTCAGGGGAAATAACAAGACAAGACGAGCTACTTGACAGATGGAAGAATTTAAAATTTCGAATTTCGTTTTTTTATTTTCTAAAGGTGCGATATAAAGAAGCTGCGATCAATATTCAGCTGAAAACTTAAAACTAAAAGCGTGACATGCCCTCATATCAATGAAAGGAAGCAGTCAGCTCTTTCCTATTAGTTGGAAAGATTACCTTTAACCTAAATGGATTATTTACAATGAACGAAACATAAAATATGTAAAAATTCAATATTTTGAAATATTTGATAGTTTTGTGTATATATTCTTTTTAGAATTGATCAATAAGATGATTATAAAGTAAATAATTATAAAAGCCACTTACATCGTGACGAAGGATTCCCTTGATCGGATTCGGGAATGCTTTAGGTGTTAACGAGAATGATGAATGCCTCTCACTTGCGGAAAGAGGAGTAGGTTTAAGTTGGGCCCATTTTTCAACTAGTAAACGCTCACCCTTCATCCAATTATCTCAAAAATTAAGCTACAATCCTTCTTTATACGTAAACTCACTCAATTTCCTATTATTTCAGGGGAAATAACAAGACAAGACGAGCTACTTGACAGATGGAAGAATTTAAAATTTCGAATTTCGTTTTTTTATTTTCTAAAGGTGCGATATAAAGAAGCTGCGATCAATATTCAGCTGAAAACTTAAAACTAAAAGCGTGACATGCCCTCATATCAATGAAAGGAAGCAGTCAGCTCTTTCCTATTAGTTGGAAAGATTACCTTTAACCTAAATGGATTATTTACAATGAACGAAACATAAAATATGTAAAAATTCAATATTTTGAAATATTTGATAGTTTTGTGTATATATTCTTTTTAGAATTGATCAATAAGATGATTATAAAGTAAATAATTATAAAAGCCACTTACATCTACAAAATATATATATATATATATATTTTGATAAGAATTCATAATTGTTGATAATATGACCAATACACGTGACTTAACGATTTAAATTATTTTTTAATGTAAAATACTACTTTTTGTGACTTAAATATAAAAGGTTGACATATGCTGTCGCTTACTTTTTTGTAGGCATTATCAAGCTCTACAACTTTTCCTTCGAACCTAATCATATATCTCTCATCGTTAAGGCAGCGTTAGTTAGAAACATTTTCGTTCCAACGCTTATTCTTCGACTTTGCAAATCCGACTACCACGAAAAAGTCTTTACATTTTTCGGATTAATATATAGCCTATGACACGTACAAATAACGTGGCTTTCTATTGGTAAAAGAATTTTCAAAATCGGTTCAAAAGATCCAGAGATTATAAATAGGATAGAAAACGAATTTACCGCGTGAAATTTGTAGGAACCGACGTTTCGGTGACGTTGCAATCGCCGTTGTCTAGGGTAGACTGAAGAGCTGTCAGTCCGTTGTTTTGCGGGTAGGCCGCATACCGCTGCCGCCATGCGTAGGTTATAAGGGTGGTGGGGGCCGGGCTCGGAGCGCGGGAATTTTGAAAATCCGTCTTGCACACAATACTCACTGTATCCTGTTTTACGTCTTTGCGTTCGGCGTTCGGCGGCGGGAACATTTTAAGAAGAGGGTTCCACGTAGAAGAGAGTTTGTAGCCGTCGTCTCTATTGATCTATCCCATTGTTCTATCCAAGAAACAATTCTACTTTCCTCGCATGATCCGGGAAGTCATTGAAATAAGAAGAACTCCGAACTTCTTGTATCAAACAACCGCGATAGTCTTCGATTTTATATCTAGAGATTACTTTCTACAACCTCACAAACTTTACCTCTTTATAATATTAGTATAGATAGTATAGATTAAGCCACGTCAAGCGTTGCTTGTCAAGTACGATGCTTGGTGAGCAATTTTGATCTCCTAGGGAGTAGGTTGTATGAGTGCTCAGCTGCAAAAAACCGTCGACGTATTCATTGCTTTATGGGACCACTATCAAAACAAAACAATTCTACATCATAATGCAAAGAAATATGGATTTTGTAACGTATAACCGTAATTGGTCTCATTGTTATTTTCTTTATAGATCGGCTAGGACCAAGTACATTTCAGAGAATTCTTACTAAAACGTATTCTATGTAGAGCACTGAACTATAAAGTGTACATTGTATTCACATATGTTCGAATATTGCAGGGCAGCAAACAGGTCAGCACATGCAAGCGAGCAGCCGTATGCAAATTTCATAAAATTCACGGACTGGCGTGCATTGTTCCGTACTTTGCATTTCGATATTTCCATATTGACTGCCATAGCAGACACTCTTAAAAAATGCGCACAGTTGCGCGCTTCGAATTAGGTATATTTCACGAATTGTGGCACCAATGTATGTATGTACGTATACATACATATATTTGATTAACATGTTGATATATCAGCCCTGCATAACTGAGTTCAGGAATGTAGTATTTTGTATGTAAATAACAGATGCGGCACGAATTTAACAAGATATATTAAAAGAAAATAAAAACACGACTGCATTTTTTACGAAATACACCCTTGTGCAAATTAATGGAATCAAACAAAATTTTTCATAAAAACACGTTTATTGGCAGTATAATTACAAAATAAGTTATACATGAACATCATTACCACTTTTATGACCACCCTTGTTTTGAATTAGCATTTCTACCCTGTCCGGCATTGCATCGATGAGATTTTTGCACATTTCCTTTAGTTTTTCATCTCTAAACCATACAGCGATTAGGGCACAAATCATCTTTTCCTTAGTGGAACAGTCCACTCTCCTTAGCTTCTGTTTGCAAATTGCCCAGAGATTTTCAATTGGGCTGATGTCAGGAGAGTTCCCAGGCCATTCAAGGACAGAAACATTATTGTCTAGCAAAAATTTTTTTACTTTTTTCGATGTATGGCACGGAGCAAGATCTTGCTGAAAAACTCCATTTCCGCTGGGGTAAAGCTTTTGAAACGAAGGCACCATTTTAGACATTAGTATCTCGATGTATTTATCCCCATTCATCATACCTTCAACAGGGGTAAGTGTTTGTGGCCCGAAATAGGTAAAAGAACCCCAAAACATTTTCTTTAGGGGGTGCTTTGCCGTTTGATGAATGTGTTTAGAAGAAATCTTCTCTCCGTCAGCCCGACGAAAATGTTGAACAAGGATCCCCTGTACAAAAAATGGGACTCATCAGAGAATAATACTTTCCTCCAATCCTCTTTAGTCCAGTTTTTGTACCGTCCCATCAACCCGTCACACCAGGAAGTTTTAACGATTGGTCGTTACGATTAATCTCCCGTAAAGTGAACGCAGAAGACTTGGACAAAACAGTCCACCGTCAAGCTCCGCCACATGCCCGTAAGAGGCCATCGCCTTACCCGCGAGATAACCAGGTATTTTACCCACCGGGCTTACACTCACGCCCTTACTTCCAATTGCGACCAGATTACTCCGGTCTCTCGACTGGTTACAAGTTCGAGGTCGCTTGCGCGGTCTTCTCCCTTACGAAGCGGTGAAACGGTGTAAAGCGAATCTATCGCGGACCACGGCATCCTTTGCCCGGCTGTTCCATCCGGGATTGGGTAGCCGATGGCCGTTTTAAGAGCACTCGCCGTAAGGTCAGCAACCACCCTTGCTCTATAGGAAACAGTACTGCTTGCAGACTCCCCCGACTGTTAGTCAGAATGCACAATCGATTGGCTTACGCCGCACGGTGAGCAGACCGTCCAAGAGCGTCAGAAGATTGACTCCTAGGGAAAACTAGCCCCAAGGCCAGGTCCTACCCGGGCTCGCACTTCATGCGTGGAGGCCGCCGGATGGGTGTTGACCCGTGAGTGTGACCAACCCTGAACAAATGGGTGTACGTGGTCAACTCAGCAAGGACACATTAGCTCCCCAGATTAGGGAAAGTCGGGGCAAATCCGGGCAGCAGTAAGGAATGAGAGGGATAATACGTGGCAAGTTCGGAAGCCTGGCAAACAAGACGAGGTCTGGCGTACATTTATAAAACATTTTTAGTCATTTCACCTAGTATTGGGTTCCTTACCTATGTAATAGCTGTTATATCACACTGGCCATTTTGAACTTGGATAACTTGGGTTTAAGTTGGAATTTCAAATTCAAATCAATTTTAATTTAAGGCGATGTTATTCTTTTTTAAGAATAACTTGTCTATTTGTATTTCAGTCGTTTGTTTTTGCTCAAATATTGTCGTCAGCCATGGTAAAGTTAAAAATTTGCATTATTTTCAAATATGAAATCTTGTGCCGGTGTTTTCTATTACAGCTTTTTGCAGTCTGGCTATACAGTTACCGTAAATATTTGCTGTTAAGAACTGCAAATAATAATGGAGAAGATCGTGATTATATAACCGTGCCTGTTCAATCGCTCATCGCCACTGCTTCTGCATGACAACGCATAACCACATATATCACTGCAAACAGTCTTAAGTTGCAGGAGTTGCGGCTGAAGACGCTTGGAGGCCCACCGTATTTGCCAGACCTTGCTCTATTAGAGTTTAATATATTTTTTTAGAATTTAGATAACTTTTTACAAGGGAAAAAACAACTTTGAAGAGTAGTAGGGAAAAGACAACCTTCAAAACATTCATTTGTTCCTCTCCACGAGAGTTTTACAGTTGAGGAATTTAGCATCTCCCATTAAAATAACAAATCTGCACACAATATTATAAAACATTTTTAGAAATAACTACAGACCCGTATTATATTTTTTATATAGAAGGTATAATATCGATTCAATTAAACTTAATTAATGCTTTGGGAAATATTCGCTCTCCTCTGAACATAAAGAACTGAGGAGCGCATCAAACGGGAAAATTACAATTCGTGTCGCATCTGTTGTTTGTGAATAACGCACCTACATAGATGTCGCGTCGTGTCTCTTGCGCCAAGGGTTATAAGCCGAATCCCCGCGAATTAAAAGTGCCGATGGTATGGTGGCTGTCATTTGGCTTCCATTGTGTCTACCTTTTTATTCTTTCTAGAAGAATATAAATATTGATGCAGTGCATAAAAAAACCTTAAAAGTGTCTCGGAAACAATATTTAATCTTGTTGTAGGTGGAATCTCGATGAAATACAGTATAAATTTTACGAGTATATAAGATAAAATGTACCACAGCTGAAAGCCGGCAACACTGTCGGTATATTTAAAAGCAAGCAGCTTTGCCAGTAAGTACCTAATATCAGTTTTTTTTGTTTAAATAAAATTATTATATAAATAACAGACTTTGAAAACAACAAGTCAAATATAACTTTAACAAACATAACTTTTTTTTTGCCAAGCAGATTAGTTGAGATTCGTATGGATTTTATCACCTTACTAGATTCTATGTCAGTTCTTGGGTGACCAAAAGATATTTATTTGACAGAATAAAAAAGTAACCGAGGAACAATTAATTTAGAAATATGTAAATAAATAAATCTACAAATATATAGACCAACAAATTAAATATGTTAAAAATGTTCCTAAGTATACACATATGGCACCTTAATAAGAGAAGCCTTTAATTTTAAATTAAATTGTTCATATCATATAATTATTATATTAATTTGTCTTATATATAGTGTATAAATTTATGTGTATATTATCAAATATTGAACAAATTAAATATCATAAGAGATACAATTTCTTAGTACTTTATTCTACTACATAACACAGTGGATCGTTCTATTTGCAATCTTGTGCACCTGGTCGTTGCTGTGTGCGGTAGTAGTAAATGAGCGTCTTGTACAACATTTCGAAATGTAAATAATAACTATAATTATTATATTATATTACAAATGTTGATTATATAGGGTCTGGGAGGTCAGCAACAAATATATTGCTGAAATGAATATAAACTGATTAAAAATATTTAATCGATATGCAGCCAACAGTAGTTAAATGAACGAGGGTAACTTCTATTTATTTAATAATTTATTTTTGATAGCTGGTAGTGGATTTGGTATGTATATGTATATTTAAATAATTTTTAATTTTCATTTTAGTTCTCTTTTTACTATTTAGACAATGTAATAGTTGATTTTGTACAGTTTATTGATATTAAGATTTTTAAAGTGGTTTTTTTGTTTGACTTATCCTAGATTAGCATGTTTTGGATTTCTACATCCTATTTTGGATATTTTTAATTTCTCATTTTAATTTTAAATTTATGTTTTAATATTTACACGAACAATAATATTTATTTTAGTTTCTTAATATTTACTTTTAATGTAGTTTTTCCGACTAAATTTTATAAACATTAAATTTATTTTAATTCGATTATACTGTATATTTTTAGTTATGCTAGAGTATGAATAATATCAGATTGCCAAATTCTACAGATTTTTTTGTGATATTTTATTTATATATTATATATTATGGCTCGGGAGTTGGCCCTTATCGTAGAAATAACTGTTCCATGGAAATAAAATGTCCCAAAAGACCACAAGTACAAATTAAATATATACCATGATCTCGCAAATGCCGTCACCAGGAACGGCTTTACTGTTCATCTTGGAAGTGGCGCTCGTGGCATGCCAGCTAAATCTCTGTTGCATGTTTTTAAAAGTCTTGGTATCTCCAGGAAAATAATCACCTTCCCAGAAAAACATATCTATAACAGCTATTTCCACATCTCAAATTTTATGGCTTCGAAGGGGAGTGAATAGGTGGTAAAGTGCACGTTCACATGTGGCAAAACAGCTGTCCTAAACCTACCACAGCCGGTCGTTAGTCCGAAATCCACCGCTCACCCCCCAGAAGAGTAAAAATAATATTATGATATTATTCGGTCGGTAAAATAAATAGCAGATCTGTTTGTATTTTATTTTTTTTTCATTTATTTAGTACATAGGTAGCTAGGTACATCATTTAGTTATTAGAATTGTAAATAATATATTGATTGCAATTTTTATTATTCCTGTTATAGAACTTACAATAAACTTTGTACTTTATGACCAGTGATCGGCTGAGAGCGATTGATTAATTTTAAGAATGTTATCAATTTTCTAAAAAAAGATAAAGTCTGTAAATTATGTAGAAAATTACAATCAACACATCTCAGAGTGACCCTTTCTTAGAGGTCTAATTCTCTTGGATAACTAAGGAATAATATACGATATTTAAGGATCACAAATTCAGTACGTATCACATATCAGATAATAGCTACACGTCCTCAGAGGTCTATTATAAGTTATGACATTTTCGGATGAGATAATTGGAGGGTCGCCCTAACGCCAGTTATCGCTAATACCCTTGTAGATAGGATAGCTACTTATTTTGACGAACGGGACAAACAGCAATTAGGCAAGGATCGCAAAGTATCGCGCGCTGCTGGCCGCTTTCCCACGATCTAATAGATTAAGAGAGGAGCGATGACGTTATCCGTTGCGATGTTACCAGACGAGGCGGGATTTTGCGCCTTAGTTTAGAAAGAGATGAGATACGAACGGATCAGTGACGGAGATACAAAGAGAAAGAGAGAGCGAAAAGAGAGGGAGGGATGAGAAAAAAAGGGAGGGACCCCTCCCTCCGAACATACACGCGTGTACGCTTAACCTGCAAATACATCATCATGACACTCGTAGAAAAGCCAACCTAGCCCTCCCCAAATACCGTTTGACTATGATCCAAAAGTCATTTGGGTATTTGGCCTTTAAACTCTATAATAACCTTCCAATGACAACACGGGATTTAGAACTAAACATATTCGAATATAGAGGTAAACTCTGGCTCGTTACACATGATATTTATAAGAGAGACGACCTGGAGGAAATATTATAATACCTGTAATATAGGTACATATTTATTTTGAAAAATAATTTCATATCTCTAAAATACCTCTATGTTAAAACATACGAGGTAAACCTCGTAGTAGTAAGTTGATATTATTTGATTACTTATTTTGATTATTCTCGTTTTGGGTATAACATTATTAAGCATTTATCTTTAATTTTGCCTGAATTTAGTTATTTTTAGTATTTATTTTACTGATTTGAAAAAACTAATTATTTGTTACCTTTATATTTTGATCATTGCATTTTAAACAATTCGGAATATAACACATCCAACTGTATTTGCAATTTTGGACGAATAAAATACTATTAACTATTGACTATTGATGAAAGCTCCTGGTCCTGCTAGCGATCCTTTCGATAGGCACGACATGTGTATAATTCCCGCGGCGACGACCATACACAGTCGCATTCTTCAAACCCATACCGACGGGTGAAGGCATGATTGAAAATTCTTTTTGTATCATTTTCACACATACAACTTTATCGAATGTATTATAATAATATTCGAATAAGGGTGAATGTTTCTAAACTGATCAATTAGGGAAATAGAACTGTAACTGGAAAGAAATACTGATTTACGTGATTAAACCTAATTCATACACTGGCTTAGGTGATAATTGCTACTTTATAAGAAAAAGTAAAATTTATTTTTGCGTTCGAATGATTTTTTGAATCATGGACATATAATAGTTGATTTTTTGTAATATGGATGGTCAACTTCGCCGTGAAAATCGAATAAATACAAAACATTGAATATTCACAATGATATTATGAAAGACTAATAATATCTGTGATATAATAATTAAAAAATACTATGTAAATGACGCTTTTCAAGACTGCCACCAAAAGCACACGTGTCGTATTTTTTGACGCGGCAATGGGCTCGATTGCGTTTCTTCGTGAACTAAAATCGTAAATTGGTCCATGTGAACGTGACAGAGCTATACGCTAGAGCGGAGTGTGAGATGACCGTTTGTCACTTTTTCGCATTGAAACTGCCCGCCAAGGTCAAGTCTTACACCGCACGAAATATGCTCGAATTTATTCGGACGAGTATAAGTTCAGCAGGTAGTATTTATCGACGATCGTTCGTTTCATACTCCGCTCTAACATATTGCTCTGTCTCGTTCGCTTGGAATAATTTTAGTTTTAGTTTACAAAGAAACGCAATCGGGCCCAATGACGGATTAAAATCGCCCGAGCGTCCTTTAAGAAAATGGAAAAGATAATATGCGGCTGGAAACTTGACATCAAGCTCCGAATATGAATTATCCCGCTATGTGTGGCCTGTGGTGTTTTATGGTAGCGAAGCTTGTACCCTGAAAGCTGACATCCAGAAGCGTATCGAAGCATTTGAGATGTGGTGCTACCAGAGATTGCTCCGCTTTAGCTGGATCCAGAGAGTTCCCAATGCTAGAGTACTCCAAGTTGTCGGTAGATATCGCAAACCTTTACCCATAATAATGCCAAGTGGCGTACGTGGGCCACGTACCGAGGCATGAGCGATACCAACTGCTTCAACTAATTATTATGGGGAAAGATTGCGGTAAACGATGGCTGGAAGTAGGAAAAGTTTTGGATCCGCAAGATCCCAGAGTGGACAAATATCTCAAAAAACTATTTCGCTTGGCCCAAGACAAGAAAAAAATCCCAGAGCTGACAGCCAACCTCCTCTAGAAGAGGCACTATAAGAAGAAGGACTTTGTAGGAATTTATAATGCTTATATTGGATGTTCACCGGGCATCGACCGTCTACCTGTAACTATTTTTAAGGAGGCATCTGATATTATTGCGGAGCCTCTGGCGCACGTAATAAACGTTAGTTTTGAATCAGGCCAGTTCCCCCGATGGCTTAAGTCTGCGAAAGTCATCCCAATCCATAAATCTGGCAATACCGAGGACATTGGGAATTACCGTCCAATCTCGCTGCTGAATATAGCTTCAAAGGTCATCGAAAAAATTGTTAAAAATAGGCTAACTGAATACCTTGAAGAAGTAGGATTTTTTTCACCAAACCAATTTGGCTTTAGACAAGGTCAGAGTACAAACGACGCATTAAATACCCTAAATCAATATATATCGGAAAATCTAGACAAATCAAAAAAGGTGACGGCGGTATTTCTGGACTTAGCTAAAGCCTTTGACACTGTTTCTCACGCCATACTAGTAAAAAAACTAGAAATGATTGGAATTGAAGGACCTTCACTGTTGTGGTTCCAAAGTTACTTGGAGATGAGACCGCAAGTCATTTCCATAAATGGTCATCTAAGTACTGAACGCAGCACTGTTTATGGTGTACCCCAAGGCAGCGTACTGGGACCACTTCTATTCCTCATATATATCAATGACCTGTGCAATATTCGATTAGACGGCAGAATAATAACATTCGCCGATGACACAGTTTTATTAGCCGAGGCAAATACATGGCATCAAGTAATAAATAAATCACAAAACAACATAAATTTGGTTAAAAATTGGCTTGACAATAACCTCCTTACTCTTAATTCCTCTAAAACGAAATATATCAACTTCAGTCTACGACACATCGACACAAGTTTACACTTACTAACAATTCATAAACCCACATGTGTAGGAGGGGGTGTGCCTTGCCTGTGCCCTAAACTTGAGAAAGTGAACGACATGAAGTATTTAGGAATCATTATTGATTCAAATCTAAATTGGTCAAATCAAGTAATGTCTATTACTGACAGAAGCAGGAAACTAGTTCATGTTTTTTGTGATCTCCGAAATATTTTACCAAAAAAAATATTAGAATGGTATATATGGCCCTATGCCAAAGTTTGTGGATTTACGGCATAACTGCCTGGGGAACATGCACCAAAAAACTACTTGACACAGTACAGAAGGTTCAAAAGCTTCTGCTTCTCATTATTCACAAGAAGCCCAGGCGATACAAATCGGAGCTACTGTTTACTGAAGCTAAAGTCCTGAATATCCAACAACTTTTTGTGAAGAATATACTGCTTAATTTCCATAGAAACAAACACCTAAAACCTAGAAGCCAGCAAACGCGTAATACAAGAAATGCAGAAAAACAAAACTATGTAATTCCACATGTTAAAACGACGTTTGCTCAACGACAAATTTATTTTCTGGGACCTAAAATTTATAATTGTATTGATGAAAAGATTAAAAACATAAAGATAATAAGTACGTTTAAACAGAAAATCAATTCCTGGATATTAGAGTTGGGCCCATCAAAATTAAACGACGAATTACTGAACATTTCTGTTTGAAAGGTTATGTATGTATTTTTATGTATGTTTGTATATATGGTTACGACTAATTATACCAAACAAGTTCAAGAATCAAACATAAACAGTTCAGAGAAACCGTCACATCGTGTTTGGCACCTGCCTAAAACTCATCTAACTAGGTCAACTAAGGCCTGTATCTAGATGAGCTAATTACAATACGTATAATGACAATGATAAGCACGTCATATCAGGTAACTACATATAACTAAACAAAATATTTACTAGCTATAATATCTATAAATATATATATATTAGATAAATATATACTAACATACATAAATATATAAACATACATATAATATAATGTAATAACATAAACATACATATGATATATATATATATATATATATATATATATATATATATATATATATATATATATATATATATATATATATATATATATAGATATATATATATATATATATATATATATATATATATATATATATATAGTTAATATTTGATTGGTTTTTTGTAAAATCTTTTTTTATTTTTTTATTTTTTTATTTTTTTTTAATTTTTTTTTTAATATATATATATATATATATATATATATATATATATATATATATATATATATATATATATATATATATATATATATATATATATATATATATATATATATATATATATATATATATATATATATATATATATATATATATATATATATATATATATATATATATATATATATATTTATATATATATATATATATATATATATATATATATATATATATATATATATATATATATCATTGTCATTATACGTATTGTAATTAGCTCATCTAGATACAGGCCTTAGTTGACCTAGTTAGATGAGTTTTAGGCAGGTGCCAAACACGATGTGACGGTTTCTCTGAACTGTTTATGTTTGATTCTTGAACTTGTTTGGTATAATTAGTCGTAACCATTGTAATAAGTACTTATAAATAAATAAAAATATATATATGCAAGTACTTAACGTCATTTATCACATGTGACAATAGGCATATTAAAATATATATTTTGTGCCCATGGAGATAAAAAAAGAATTAAAAACAGACTAATCAAACCAAAAATCTAAGATTGCTTTTTATTGTGATAATATATATTTCATAATATATAAAAATCTAAGTAGTTTTTATGTATTATGAAACCACATTTTCTATTTTAAAAACCGTATTTGTATTTAATTTTTATTTAAGTTTTGCTATACAAACTAGAAGGGCGGATGTCGACGACTATTTTTGGCGACGCACTATTTATAAGCCAAGATAAAAATAAATCTTTGATCGATTTAGTTTAACCAAAGGCTTCGATCTACGAACACTACTTAACTTCTCATTCGTCATGACTCATGACACCTTAACATTTATGACTGCACCAAAACTCATCTGTCCAGTCTGGGTGCGCTAGTGACTACTATTTTAATATCTTGGTTGTCCTTAACCAAACCAGCCAACTCTTTCACTCTCTTCAGGTCCAAATGCAAATTTGGGATGGATCTAAAAGTGTGCTCACTGTCAAATGCTGAGAATCTGACAATATCGGAGCACGTAGTAAGTGTCGGTAGTGAATCAAATGGTCTAAAAGTATGTAGCTTGCTGGAAGCAGCGAAAAAAGCGCTGGTCGAGAATATGGCAGTGCAACTATGAGAGACGCGGACCTAAAGAAGTCACTCTTGCGAGGAGATTATGACAGAAAAAGCGCATGTTGTTGGTCTTCAATGCCAGAATGACTGGGTTACAGTTGCAGACTTCTGCGTTCCTCCTTTAATACACTGGAAGATACAGCTCTATCTAATTTAATGTAACTGCTTTTCAGCATAAGTGTTCGGACGCCAGTAACTTCGCTCGCCGGAACTATTCAGAGGTACTTGATACCATCTTTGTAGCAATAGCCCTTGCACAGCTAGACATATATTAGCTAGATACTAAAAAATATAGAGTTGTCAACTACAACGGGCCAACCCGTCATCTCAGGAAGTTTTAACGTTTAGTCGTTCTATCCCCCGTGAGGTGAACGCAGAAGACTTGGACAAAAATAGTCCACCGTCAAGCTCCGCCACATGCCCGAAAGAGGCTATCCCCTTAACCGTGAAATAACTAGGTGGGTTACCCAGCGGGCTCACACTTACGCCCTTACTATTAATGGTGACCAGATTACTCCGGTCTCTCGATTGGTTACGAGCTCGAGGTCGCTTCCGCGGTCCGCTCCCTTACGAAGCGGTGAGACGGTGTGAACCGAATCTATCGCGGACCACGGAATCCTTTGCTGGCTGTTCACCCAGGATCGGGTAGCCGATGGTCGTTTCAAGAGTCCGCAAGGTCCGCAACAACCCCCGCTCTATAGAAAACAGTACTGCTTCCAGACTCCCCCGACTGTTAGTCGGAGTGCACAGTCGATTAGCTTACACCGCACGGTGTGCAGACCGTCCAGGAGCGCCAGAAGGTTGATTCCTAGGGGAAACTAGCCCTAACGCCAGAGTTCTGCCAGGGCTCGCACTTCATGCGTAGAGGCCGCCGGATGGGTGTTAACCCGTGAGTGTGACCAACCCTGAATAGAATGGTTCTTCGTGACCAACTCAGCAAGGGCCCATTAGCTAAATGCAAGTCAGCCCTAAATCAAGACCGAAATACGTCCCGCCATGACAGTCGCTGCTATTGTTCGTGAGGTAATTTCTTGTCAGTGGCTCGTGCCAAGGGTTATAAAGTACCTCCCAAACCAATACAGTTTTAAGGAGTGGCTCAAAAAGCTAAAAAGTCCACTCAAAAATATTTTTTTAAAATAAAAAAAGCTTAAGACTGGATTTTTTAGGTCGCTTTGGTCTCTAAGCAGCCAAGTGTACCCATAACTTTGTTTTGGTTGCAGCCCAGTGTACGTACAACTGTCAACTCGAAATAATGAAAATTAGGATGCTTTAACGCCCGAAAAAAAAGATTAAATTTTAATTAATATTCTCATTTAATTCTCATAATTTAAATAAATTAGGCCTATCAAAAATTACAGAAGTTGGCACACCTGACCGCCCGAATTACATCAAACGTGACATAATTACGTCACGGATGGCTGCGCTGGTAGAAATGACGTTATCCATATCGCACCCTCGGTAGGGGACAGGAGAGGGCGGGGAGGGGGGGGGGGGGAGGGTTGTGACGCCTCTTCATTCCCTCTCATTCTTTCTCGCGAGACTCGCAGATGAAATATAGCCGGCCCGGCGATAAATCTATCTAGTGTTTCTTTGCTCCGCGTCGCGCCGTTCAACCCACCCGGGCCGATACACCCCTTGCCGGTTCTCCCATGCCCAGCCTCTTATCGCCATTTCAACACCTGGAAATAACAACGCCGTAGCTCAAAATATGGCCATTTTGAATACCAAAAACCACTAACAACCGAAAAATCAATCGTGGCACCCCAAATACTTCCCGGCAATCAGTCAAGGACTGTTTTAATCTGAATATTCATTTCATAAATAAAACCGATTGGCGCCCTCTCTCGATCGGCGCACGAATCCTGTTGGGTTCCGTTCTATCTGTTAGCACTAAGCTGTTAATAAAAACGAGCCGCCCGAGGCGGTAATGTTTGATTGAAATGTATGGCAACATGTAAATATTATTATGAAATCGAAGACTATCGTGGTTGTTTGACATTATAAATAGGATAAAAACGAATTTACCGCGTGAAGTTCATAACACCCGACGTTTTGGCGATGTCCAGGGTAGACTATCCAAGATAGACGTTGTCCGCTGTTGTCAGTCTACCCTGAACAACGACTGTTGCAACATCGCCGAAACGTATACACGTATAAACCACACGGTATATTCATTTTTATATTATTTATTAAAAATTATTAGTGTATCTTGTATATGGGTATTCCTACAAAAATTTCAAAATACGTTTTTGCCTAACAAGGCATCAGTGCATCAAATGTAAGGTCTTTAAATTAATATATATATATATATTTCGAGGATGACATGTGACTAGTACGTTCCCTGGTGGACCGATTCCAATCACAACCTTTTCAACTCTTGCCATGTCCAAATGATGCGGGCATGCCAAATTTCAGCTTAATCGGATTAATCGTTTGGGTGATATCGTGGAGGAATACACACACATACTGACTTCAGTCTGGAAATGGTCTAACAGGAGGATGGGGCTCAATATTTCCGTCTTCATCTTGGAAAAAAGTGGTCCTAAGAGCATCTGTAGTTATTGAGATTCTGGATATAGACACATACACAGACTGGAGGCTAAGACTGCAGAAATATATACTATTTCTAGTTAAAAAATATAGAAAAAAATGAATTTTGGAAAAAGTACACCTGTACCTAATCTGACAGGCACAGGTCGAAAAAAATATTTTACCCTTCCCGCCAGAGCGACGTCTGATGCCACCCCTACTAGTAACTTTCTATCTCGCAGCGGCGAATTGAATCCTCCTACTCAGTTTCTTATCCGACGCCAAGGAGAGAAGCAGCATCGTCCATAGCCTGTCAGGGTCATTACGCCCTATCCGTTCAGGTAAAATCGGACATTTCAAGCCTGTGCCTGCCAGCCACATTGCGCCCGAATTCAGGTGGCCCAGAAATATGACAAACAAAGGGTAAAAACATATTGTATGTATGTTCTTTAACGTGTCCGGGCCAGGTTAGGACACGTCTCTTCAAATGTATGCGGCCTGGATGGCCTAGTAGTTCGCCTCTTGTAGGTCCTGGTGTGGTATAGAGGTTGACTACTGCGGGCAGGATAGGAGGTGGTCTTCATACTGTAGCGTTCCACAGTCGCACATCGGATTCTCTTTGTCGACCAACATACTGTCACACCTACCCTCAGTCTGTTGAGACTACGCGAGGTGGTATAGAGAAGATGGGACAACGGTGATATCTCTTTCTTTGCGTCCTCGCCAAGTAAAGCCTACCATTTAAAGACGCGGTTCGCAGATTGACTGCCTTGGAGCGGTTGTGTCGGGTCAAGAATGACTTTCACGATTGGAGGCGATTGTGGTGGAGTTCTTTCCCACGCAGTGAGTGTCTTGGGTCGAGTATAACTATTAAGCGTTCAGAAACAGAAAAAAATATTTTATGTACTATATGGTATATCCTACCCAGCCTCAAAAACAAGTTAAAATTACTACAATATGTGATATTTTAGATTTTTATATAATCAGAGTATCATGATACCATAATGGTAATCTTTCATAAACATCTGAAAATGTAAAAATATTGATAAATGTAAAGTTTACAAAAATCCTACTAAATGTAAAATATCTCAATAACGATTATTACGAAGCAGGGTCTAATCTCATTAGGGCTAAATATTAAATCTGGTATTTTTTTTAAATTTTTTTATTTGTTGAGTGGGGTTTTCCTTATGAGGTCTTTATGAGCCTTGTAACACTGCGACCATTGCTGATCTATTGTGTTCGCCACCTACTATACATAGTTCTGCGCTAAGCCTTGTGTCATTTAAGAACCGCAGAAGGCTTTTGGCGCCAGATTGTTTTACCTCCTCAGGTTGGAGGTAATGACCACCCAAGTGGGTGTATCTTTTACGCATCAGCGGGCCACACTCGCACATGAGGTGCTGGCATTGATTTTATAGTGTAATATAAAATCAATGGTGCTGGGGAGTTTGCTTTGCTACTTGGCAGAACCTGCCATTTTTGTGTCTCTGAGCTGGAGGTTGAACATGTGTTTGTTCAGGCCACAATGCCCCATGAGCGCCCTCACCAGTATGCGTAGATTTTTCCTATTTAGCGACAAGGCCTCACGGGCCGTCTTACGGTCGTAAGCCTTGGAATGATTCAACCCTGGCGTGTTGTTCCAGTGGTTGACGGATTGTTCTAAACATATTTGTTTGAGCATTAGGTTTGCAAGGCTTTTTGGTACGCCACAGCAAGGTTCAGGGCCGTATAACGTCCCTTTGCTCCCGTACCCAGCCTCAAAAACAAGTTAAAATTTCTACAATATGTTACATTTTTAGATTTTTAGATAATCAGAGTTTATATTTTTATATAATCAGAGTATCATCATACCATAATGGTAATCTTTCATAAACATCTGAAAATGGAAAAATATTTATAAATGTAATGTTTACAAAAATCCTACTAAATGTAAAATATCTCAATAACCATTTTTACGATACTTTCATTCAATTAAACATCTGATTTTTCTCATTACAAGCAGGGTCTAATCTCATTAGGGCCAAATATTAAATCAGTTAAGCCATTGGCGGTAATATCCGCTTAACGGAAGCGAGTCGGCAGGCTCCGCTGGAGATAATTATACGCCAAACTCGTAAATAAAGCAACAATATTCCGTTGGGTAATTACTCGCGAAATAGCGATCCTTTGTGCCGAGTGAAAAATTGTAATGAGCGGCTAACATTTTTCTTTACGAGTTACAAACGCTACATGACCATTCAACACGAGCGCGTGAAAAACTTGCAATCATTTCCAAACACAAAACCACAAATTTTCACTGTAGATTTGTGAGGGACCACCCCTCACAAGACTCCAAATTCTTCGATGTAAGGTGGCGGTATCACCTTGCGGGTTGTCGCCGTATTTAAGGCGGTTTGATGAAGCAGAAAGTATTTATTGATTGAATATTGCCAGTTATAACGCTTGCCGAATTAACGAGTGCCCGGATTACTTTATCGAGACGCGAGGGTTGCGCGACGGAGGTTATGTAGGAAAGGATGAGAATTGTATATGTGCTCCTAGTATCTTGTACTGGGCACGGCTCGAGTCTGTGGGATTACAGACTGATGCTTTCGAGACTCAGGGAAAATGAGGAAAGGAAACCAAGGAGCCGGATCCGTTGAGCGACCTCGTAGAGGGGTACCGGATATGCCGTCGCAACCTTGGGGGAAGGTGATCAATCGGGGACTGATAATTTGGTTGCTTTTTGGCCGGTTTATATAGGCCGTGCAATGATGCAATTTGAAATATTTCGAGTAAAAGTATTGTTTCATCGTGCTGATTCATAGCTGCACGAGTCAAAATAATAGCTGAATTGTAACAGTGGAATTCACTGGAAATCGATGCATTTGTTGATCGTATGTAGTGGACTTAAGGTCCGTTACAGATTCTTTTATAACAAGCTTTTATTTACTTTGCAATATATTAGTATGTATGTTTGTTTGGGTCAAATTTTGGAAGCTGAATTAGAATCACTTCCTCTTAACCTATGAAGTTGAAATTTTATACGTTAGTTCAGTTCCGATGACAGTGCATTTTTATGGTAAGCATGACCTGATTCTACAACCAGGATCGACTATCGATGAAGCTACTCTTCCACGGTCAACAGAACAGACCCACAATTTTGTATACGCATTCAATTATGATATCCCGTTCTAAATTTCACCATGACATGGCTGATGCAGCCAGCGTTGGCTCCCGACGAGGGGACTACTCAAAGGCCAACAGCACAGAAACGAAATTTTGTATACTCATTCAATTATGATATCCCGTTCTAAGTATCAGCACGATAAGGGTGCTGCACGCAGGGTTGACTTCTAACGAGGACACTCCTAAACGGTTAGCCCGTTCTAAGTTTCACGTCGATAGGGCTGCTGCACCCGGGACAGAGCATTTTAACAAAAGATTGTTTTTAAAAATGTATTTTAACTATTAAATTATTATGCTGCGGTTGTAAGGAATTGCTATGAATTGGTCACCTACAATAGGCGAACCCGCCACTTTAGGATGGTATAAAGATATTGATCGTTCTTTTAACCGTGCGGTTAACGTAGAGACTTGGGGAATTTAGGACTATTATATCATAAAGCGTAGGACTATTTTTTCTAAGAAAGAATTAATTATTTTCCTAGAGAGACCAACATCTTTAAAAAGGTGAATAGAGATTTAGCTGGCAGGCCACGAGCACCAAGTTCCAACGCGTGAAGTTGAACAGTGAAGCCGTTCCGAGTGACGGCATTTGCGAGATCTTTTGGGATATTTGATTCCCATGGAACAGTTGATTCTACGATAAGGGCTATCTTCCGAGATAGAGAGTAAATAGTTATATCTGGACGAAGGGCTGTGCATCCGAAACTTTGAGGGTATTTATAATGCTTATTAAAGACCCAGTTTATATCGATATAAAATTAAAACGTACACGTAACCCTAAGTTAGCAGTAATATTTCAAGCAATAAAACATTTGTGAACTTCAAAAAAATATATAAGCAATAATATTTTTCACACTTTACACATGTAAATTTACTTTGCGTCGTTTGTGAAGTCGCTAATTTAATTCCAACCTCCTCACTTTTTTTTAGTAACAGTTGATACATCGACCTATTTTTCTGTCAGAACCTTGACTTTCTTCTAAATAATGTTGTGCGGGAGGTTGATCAGCAGCTCGAGTTTGCGCTAATGTATAATATCCAAAACTGATAAACTGGCCACTTGTATCCAACTTGGATACATTTCCAAAACTATGTTTCTAGAGCATCAAAATTTTTCTTACATAATTTTTGTTACATTTTAACTTCAAAATAATAGTTTAACAGCAAATTAAGAAAAAAAAATTGGTTTTGGAATCCAAATTGTATGGTACCGTCGTGGCACTCTCCCTCAGATGTGAGCTAACCATTTGGGGTTAGACGCTTACCAACGCTAAGATGCGTTTTATATTTCAAATTTCAATGCGATCATTTTACAGTATTTTTTTATGATCCATATAGTGGTTTACAAGTTATAGTAGTTTTTCTCAAGGTCGTCGACTTCACGCGCAAAACTGTCAGGCGCATAAGTGAATTTTTACTTCGCGACTAAATTTTTACTTCGCGAGCCAAGGCTATGTCAATATAAAGTAGCATATGTAAGTAGTCAGCAGCAGCAGCTCATTACCCATTCGTAAATAATAAGAAATCCAAAGCGAAAGAATGAAAACGCAACGCTGAACATCTATTAGAAGTTCCAGTCCGTCGTCGCCGTCCGCTCCGGTCCAAAATGTACCGTCGATTGTGTGCTCGCCCTTTTGTGTTTGCCCCCTTTGATCAGTTTTGAATATTTCATCGCGCCAACTTGGTCGATTATTCTGCAAAAGTTTCTGCTCCGGTCGTTCGATGCCAATAACGCGGGACAGACTGCCTTGCCATTCAACGCTCGAGTCGAAAGGCGGCTTGTGAATTTAAGAGTAGCAATTAATGGTGTATTGCTCCGCGAACGTGAGGTGAGATAAAGTTTGACCTAATTAATTAATTTTAGCTAGGTTCATTCAGTTGACAATTTAATTCACTTGAATTCCTTATTCAGTAACATTCATTTGATGAATGAATGGATAAAGATACGATAAATTGAGAGTCCTATTTAAACTGATGACTCCTGAGTTAAATTGAGAAAGATTTCACACGAATACTTCTATTTCAGCGTAAAACGGAAAATGAAACACTATCTAATTTAGAACATTTATGCATCCGGTGGGAGTAATAGGGTAAGAAATAATAAACCGATTAAAAATAGTAAGTTATATACAAAATCCTACTATTTTCAGGAAATTTAATTTTCTCTAAATTTTGTTTTTCACTCAATTTAAATAGAAAATGCATCCTAATTTCAAATAAACCCATTTAAATGTCTTAAAATAAAACAGCTAGGAAGGGCTAGGGCAAGTAATTGCTCTATTGGGACGAGACCGTCTTATTTTGTCCATTGTTGTCGCACTTGTTTCACCATAATAAAAATGGTAGGACTTTGTATATAGGTGTAGGAAAACTACACGTACATATATTGATAAGATAAGATATGATAAATGTATTTATATCCAATACATCCATAACAATTGTGTAGGAATGACATTAAATTAATCTTAAACTAGTTACTCAATTTAGCCAAGAGATGATATACAATATATAACTTTAAACTTACCAATTTACAAAAACAAAGAATATATCAATACAGTTTACAACAAAACAATTGACAATAAATAATGAGTATTAAATTAAATGGGTAGATACGATGCTACGTATTTTCACAGTATTTTAAAAAGTCGTTATGACCATACATTTTAAATTTAAGCAGATAAACTCGGATTGATCTCTTGAAAATATCGATGTTTTTAATCGCTTTTAATCTTTCAGGCAATTTATTAAAAAGTTTGAGGCCTATGTATCGACTAGTCACCTGGAACTTGGTAGTACGTGCTGCGAACGGTTGGAGATACTTGGTTTTATTCTTGGTGTCATGCCGATGTACTTCCTTGTGGGATATGGCCGAGCTCTTATTGCAATAAAATTCGTAAAGAGCTCTTTGAGCAAAAATTGCATATACTGTCAATATCCCTAGTTGTTGGAAGTGTTCACGACATGACTGCCGTGGACCAATATCCACTATCGCACGTATGGCTCTTTTCTGGATAGTGAATACACTGTTGATGTGCGCTGCAGTACCCCATAAAAGAATACCATAGCGCAGGTGTGACTCAACTAGCGCGTAATAGGCTGATATTACTTCAGTTCTCTCCATACAACTTCTGATGCGCAATAGATGTAATAACGACGATTATAAATAGGATAGAAAACGAATTTACCGCGTGAAATTTGTAGGACCCGACGTTTCGGTGACGTTGCAGCCGCCGTTGTCTAGGGTAGACTGAAAGAGCTGTCAGTCCGTTGTTTTGCGGGTAGACCGCAAACCGCTGCCGCCACTGCGTAGGTTATAACGGTGGTGGGGGGCCGGGCTCGGAGCGCGGGAATTTTTAAAATCCGTCTTGCACACAACACTCACTGTATCCTGTTTTACGTCTTTGCGTTCGGCGTTCGGCGGCGGGAACATTTTAAGAAGAGGGTTCCACGTAGAAGAGAGTTTGTAGCCGTCGTCTCTATTGAAGTTCGGAGTTCTTCTTATTTCAATGGCTTCCGGGATCATGCGAGGAAAGTAGAATTGTTCCTTGGATAGAACAATGGGATTTTGAAACTGCATCCAGTGGTTACTTCCGCTATCCAATATATGTTCGCAGATCGCCGATTTTTCTCGCTGAACGTTTTTAACAGCTTTGATGTGTTCTGTCAGTCGCGTGGCTATGGGCCGTTTCGTTTGTCCAACGTAGGCTAGACCGCAGCTGCATTCGACTTTATAATAACGACGATTTATAATTCTTAGTCAAGAAACAGAATTTATATTTACACTGTATAATTTCGCAATATTATATCGACGTATTTTAGCCTGACCATTAGGTTTATTTTACATGGTTTACGAGTATAAAAATGCTCACCGTAACTATATTAAATTAATTCTGTCAAAACATCCACTTCGGTAAGTCGCTTCTCTCTTTAACTTTTAATTTTTATTAAAACTGTTCAAGTATTCATATTATGTTTCTCTACTCTCTGCATATACAACAAGGCACAAAAAGGATGATCAATAATAGGACTTTGGATCGAGAGCCAAGGACTACTCAATCGTTTACAGCCACGACAAGAGTTATTATATAGGTAAAAATGTTTTAATGGGCTTATACCTCATTGAAAAACTTTGTTATTATGATGAATGGATAAAGGGTGACCGTTCGCCGTCAAAAACCTACGATATCCTCGTCGAAAGCGAGGGACATTTATTCGTTAAATCTAAAACCAAGCACACCAAACCCAATCCTGGAGTTATTGACGTGTTAGTGGCTTTTATTATTATATTATTTAGCGTATATACACTTTATGCGATAAACAGTTTTTTTATGGTAATGTACTTAATATGCAACAAGCGTAACAAATCATAATTAATATCTACACTTTAAATAAAACCCACAGGAAGTTGTGTCACGCTTCTAGTGAAGATCGGTCCCATGTCGCCCAACTAAGTAATTTTTGTTCTAGGGCAAACATTTTAAACAAATACTAGTTTAAAAAAGAAAACATATTCAAAAAAGACATATTCAAAAAAAGAAAAAATAGTTTAAACAAAGAAAAGCGAAAAAAAAACAATGAATTAAATAAAAATATATAAAAAAATAAAATATATAAATATATAATTATAATAAAATAAAATATTGGAGTAAATAGATAATTAAATACACTTATCCTTCAGTTAGTAATAAACTACATAATCATAACTTAAATTATAAATAAAATTTGTAATATTTGCAAAAAAAATAAAAAATCACAATAAAATTATAATACTAGTAATAGTAAAGTTTCTAAAAAAATTAAATAGTCACAAAAAAAATAAAATAATAGTAATAGTCACAAAGTGCAGCCAAACAGAACTAGATAGTTGAGAGTTCTTGATGTATTCGGGACCTTCCTGGCCCAAGTATCCACGAGACCATTTGTTTCTTAAAAATTGCAATACTCGGGCTAATCTTTATACCTGCAGGTAGTATACCTGCAGGTAGATATCTTAGGCCTTAGATAAGTAAAATTTCTTTGGCCAAATGACGTACTTCTTCGGGGAACTGCAACGTAGTCACTATTGGCACGTCTTGTGTGTTTATTTTCCTGGGATATAAATTTTCTTTAAGAACGATCCGACCTAAAATAATTTTCACATATAACATGCGCACTTCTAGAACATGCATTTCCTTAAATGTGAGATCTGATGCATACGTGAACGGCTTTCTTAATATTATTTTGATCATCCCTTTTTGCGCTACAAAAACTGGTTGAAGAACCGTTTTTGCACATCCTCCCCAACCAATAATGCCGTAGTATAAAATGGACTCACATAGCGCATAATATAACAATTTAATAGTATGTCGGTCTAATATACTATTAAACCCGCTGGCTCCGTAACGTCCCTTGCGGGACGCACGGTCGCCTACCGCAAGATAATGTTTTATATTTCAAATTTCAATGCGGTCATTTTACAGTTATTCTGTTTATGATCCGTATAGTGGTTTATGATTTATGATCGTTTTCCTCAAGGCCATCGACTCTCGCCAATTTTACGCGCCAAACTGACAAAACAAAAGGGACAGCCGAATGTTTACTTCGCAAAATGAGGGGTTAAAATAATTTATTTAAATTAATTAATTAAAATTTTAGTAGATTTGGAAACTGGAAATATGGAAATCCGTTTGCTCTTTAGTTATATCTGAGATATGCGGTTCCCATTTCAACTGAATATGGTTACATCAAGTTCCTTTGCGTTGACACACTTTTGAATGTGGCTTCATTCTGCATGCAGGTATTTTTACACGTCTGCTCGAAAAAGGAGTGTTATTTGTTTAGGATTTATGTAGGTATGTATATTATCCGTTTATTTATTCGACCACAACTTCTAAACGCTTGAACGGATTTAGATATGTGTGGCATTGGTGGAATCGAGTGTTATAGGGTACCTGATGTAATCATATTTCAAATAAATAATTTTCTAAATATACAAATGTCAACAATTTAGTATAAATAAAAAAGAAATTGCAAGAAATTGACTTTAATGTCTTGATGATCATGCATAACTTTGCGATTGGATTCTTTTCGATTCGAAGTCAAGGTGCACATACCATGCAATGAGGCATAAAGATAGAGAAAATCGAAAATCGAAAATGTACAGTTGAAGAAATCTTAAATAGGTAAATATTTATAATCATTTTAAATTTAAAAGAAATTACCAATCACTATATTTAAAAGAAATTTAAAAGAAATTACCAATCACATATATATTATTTGAACTTCAAAGAATATATGAAAACAATTTTAATATCTATATAAGTACTAAAATCTTCCAGTTTTACTTTCCCGTTCCACCAACCCGCGAGGAGGGAAAGAATTGTGAAAGCGCATTTTTTTTCAAGATGAAGACAAAAGTATCTATTTTAGATCCCCCCTGAGACGATTCACCCTTTAGCCTACCAGTTAAGATGCGACAGCATTGTCCCAAAAGGTACACAAAACTGGTGAGCTTTCAAGTCATTCCACGAATAAGCAAATCTGTCTTACATTTGGCCCGGTTTGCGTACCACATACCAGGTCCGTAATAGTCAGTTCAGGCTCGACTGTTGAACCACGGGCCAGGCACGTCGTGATAATCAGTTTTGGCTTTAAAAAAACCTGACCACGAGCCTCACACGTGGTTGTAGGCGAAAGGGTTAAGAGCCGTATTACAAAATAGCGTAGGTATTCTTTTAAAATGAGTTGAAAAAATGAACGCATTTTTTTTGGATGCAACTATAAAAGATAGGATAAATAAATAAATAAATAAATAAATAACTATTCAACCCTGGGAGAAAAACCGCGGCACTGAGCGCTCTTCTCTTGCGCAAGCAAATATATACACAATTTCTAATTGTTTTTTGCAGTGTTTTCTCCTTTCTAATGACAATAATTTATATTATGTCGTATTGCTAAAAGGGTGAACTTTAATATAGTATAAGTATTATATAAGAATCTTATTTTATTTCTGAGAAAATTAGAATGATACAGGAAGATTTTTTTTTAATTTTGTGTAATTGTAAGTAATGTATACCTTGGATATGTGGTCAAAAAACGAAAAAATAAAGCCGTAGTGTACATCAAGAATACATGACGGACATAAAAAAAAATTGTATACGGTTTTCGTTGTAGTGATATTACTGTATTAAGGAGCTCAAAGTTTGCCTTCCGAGCGTTTTACGAATAACGACTTTCGGAAAATGGGCTGAATAAGTAAATAATATTCGTTACATCTAAAATTAAAGGCCGCTATGGTCAACATCAAGAAATGGTTCAGGTAATTCAGTAATTAAAGTTTATAGAAATCTCTTTATTTCTTGGAATTAGAACGCCAAAAATCCACTTTTCTTGCCTTTCTGGAAAAAATATGTGAACGGGCTCTTAAGATTATTTCCAGATAGGAGTCTGACTTTGTGTATACACGATAGCGATATAGCCAAACCCCGCCCTTAGCCGAGAATCAGACCGCGGCGCCCGAGGCGGTCGCAAAGAAACCAAACCGGATTCATCCGTCTACCAAGAGATTTTGTTTATAACATCAATATTACTTGCCAGGAAAGTCTTGGGGTGACACAGCCATTTTTTGGGGTGACACAGCTGTTAATAGGTTATTTATTTTCTAAAAAGTACATTTATCTGTTCCAACTTAACGGTAGGTAGTATTGGAGCATCGTCGCTAAAAACTCAGAATGATTCTCTGCATATAAATGGCGAGAGGGCCGAGTGCTTCTTGCATTTCGATTTCCGCTGGACACTCGAGCGGACATGGATGTCAGCGCCAGCCAAACATGTCGTTAAATAACGTACACCTGCCTTTGAAATCCGACCGTATTTTCACGGGTGCTAGTGTCGTATTTTAGGGCGCCTTTTCCTAGAAAATGCTTTATAGAGAGAAGAAGAGCAAGGTATAGTAGTAGATAGTATATGGGAAAATATACATAAATAGAACTAGAAACAGAACAGAAAAAGTAAATTCAATTTACCTTTAACCAAATCAAACACTGCTAGGCAAGAAACGAAATGTATTCCGGAGCATATTATATTATTATTTTACCTCCTTATTTAGTTACATGGTCTTAACACTTCAGCTACGTAACGACCAAATTTGGTTGCACATCAGAACACCGTTGACTACGTAACGACCAATATTGGCGGCTTGCTCCCGGAGCGCACAGTAATATTATTTTTTTATTCGAACGGGTCCCAAAATCCATACCAAATATCTCATTATTACCATAGATACATAGATGGCCGCTAAAATAATTTCGCGCGTCATTTCACGGATATTTCTGGTAAAATTCCATTGTCAAACATCATCATTTGTTTTTTTGAGAAGTCATCAAAATTTTTGTTGGTTTTTATGAACATTTTTATTTTTATGTAAATATTTTTGTATGTAAATAAGAAAAACGAAATATGACATTTGATACAGAATCTAATAAAGATCATTATAGTATTTACAATTCTTAAATAAGATTCCGTATTTTTTCTTAAAAGTACAAGTTAGAAATGCCGAGTTTATTTCACTTTTTCAACTTTCTCATATTTATTCTTAGTTATCCAATTGTTTTACAAAATGAGATTTCAATATTGTACATACGAAATTTCAATGCAATTATTGCACATTTCTTCTTTTTATGATTGCTACAGTAGTTTCATAATTATAGTACTCTTTGTCGAGCGCGGCGATATTGCAAGAAATTCCAATAAATTGCCGCGGTCTGGTAAAAAATATTAAACCTTGAAAAAAATATTAAATTGTTTTTTTTTTTATTTTTCAAATTATGACATACTAAGTTATACAATATAAAGAGTTTTTTATTTTTATAATGAAGACTTTATGTGATTGTCGTTTTCTTTTTACTAATTATTTTAAGTTGTGTTTTAGAAAGTTGGTTTTAGTGACTATTATGATTATGAGTAGTTTTTAAGATATTGAATTTTGTTTTATTTTTTTTCAAAGTGATGTTGTCATTATAGTTTAGCACCCTTCTGTGCATTCTGCTCCATGATGTACCTATTTATGTGTATTTTTGATTAATGTTTCTAATAACCATAAAATACAGTTATTAGCCCATATACATTCAATTTTAGAACTTCATAATAGTCTAGTATTCAGGGTGTGTGTGTATGTGTTTGTGGGAGTGTGTTGAGCGTGAAAGTGTGGAGTGTGAGCGGTATGATATTAGTAATGGCCTATATAAAATACTAGCTGACCCGTGCCCACTTCGTTGGGCGGTAAATTTTTTAACTTGTGATGAAATTATGAGTGTGGTTTGGTTAGTACTGAGTGCTATGATTTATTTCCTGACTGCCAAAAGAAGGGTTATATTTTTACTGCATATGTATGTATATATTTGCATGCCAATTTGACTATATTACCGTTATTTGTGAGTGCCTTCTTGTTAACCATTTATGCAGTAAAGGTGAAATTATATGCAGTAAAAGGGAAAAGTCTTTTGTTTTAAACACTTCAGACGATTACTTATTTTGATATGAATTCATAATTGTTGATAATATGACCAATAAACATGACCTAACGATTTAAATTATTTTTTTTATATAAAAAACTACTTTTTGTGACCTAAATATAAAATTTAGACATATGCTGTCGCTGACTTTTTTGTAGGCATTATCAAGCTCTACAACTTTTCTCTAGAACTTAATCATATATCTCTCATCGTTAAGGCAGCGTTCGTTAGGAACCTTTTCGTTCGACCGTTTTTTCCGACTTACTTTGGAAATCCGACTACCACGAAAAAATCTTTTCATTTTTCGGAATAGTATATAGTCTATGACACTCACAAATAACGTGGCTTTCTATATGTAAAATAATTTTCAAAAACGGTTCAGTAGATCCAGAGATTACTTCCTACAACGTCACAAACTATACCTCTTTATAATATTAGTATAGATAATAATAATAATAATAATAATCAATAAAAATAGGTAAAAACGAATAGTCAGCTTATTACATCGGTTAGTGTTTGATTTACGGAGTATTTGTAAGTGATTATGGAATTATTAAACATATCAATACCATTTAAATTGGTATTATAGAGCTGACAGCAGCGCGTGAGTACTCCATTCCCTGATGCATTAGCTTTAAGCTATAGTGGAATAATAGCTTTGGAATTGTCTGTAAGGTTAATTATATTTTGAAAAATAAATACATATATAAATAAATGTGTATAAAATTCAATGCAGCAGTGTTAATATGCAAACTTTAATAAAAAGGAAATTCTAAGGAAATTATCCCAAAATAGATAATCAGCACAAATAATTCGCGTAGGTTTGAAAATCAGTAAAGTTATTCAATCATTTTTATATGCGTCAACTTAACAAGGCCGTTTACCTCGTGCTACTGCTCAATCTTGTAATAAGAATATGTGTCTAATATGAACCGGACATCCGCATTATCTATCCTTCAAGGCCTCCAATAACAATGGACCATTAGAGAGAATATTATATTACGTCTGTCTCGGGTTTAACAATGGTTCGATGGAAAAAGAAAGCGTTAGAGATAAATAATCCCTCATTATTTTGCACGGAAGAATGTGTGTTTTACGGCATGATAATTTCATTGATTATATAATTGGAGTGCTCAATGCCATAGGACGTTTGGGCAAGCCTACGTCGGCGACATGTAGGTGGCGCTATAATAATACATATTTATTTATTTATTAATTTAGGAATACTATAAAATATTGACTTACAAAATTACTATAAAATATTGACTTACAAAAATAACAGAAACCAAATAACAAAACCTTAACCTTTTGCTTACTTGATTCTGTCACCCAACTGTTACTGGCCTATTCTAGGGTGGACAGGGTTTTTTACATCGATAATAATACAGGAACAAATGGACGTTTTGAGGCAGAACCCAAAACCAACCACAGAATCAGCATCCCCCTTAGACAATATGCCATGGTTTTCCAAGTCGATGTGTTTGCCATATTGAAATGCATAAAACTCCAAAGTCGAGTTGAGTTAAAAAATAGAATAATCCTCATCTGCTTTGACAGCAGAGCAGAATTGAACGCTTTGGCTAAAGCCACCAAAGAAACTTTTGTGCTCTGGGACTGTATGCAAGAGCTCAACAAATTGGGAAAAGCCAACAAAAACACCTTAATATGGATACTGGGCCATCAAAGCATAACCGGCAACGAAGAGGCCGACAGACTGACAAAACTGGGCACACTGGAATGTCCGGTGGAGCCAGTTGTTGGGGTTCTTCTTCACGGAGCAGGAACATCAAACATCCTGGAAACAGAGCCAGGGATGTCGCTTTCTTTAAAAGAAAACCAAGGCCCTACTTGACATGAGCAAGAACATGGGAGACAGAACGATCAATATCGTTAAAACTTCCTGCGGTGACGGGTTCGCCAGTTGTAGTCGACAGCTGTAGTTGTATAGTTTCTATCTAAAGTTGAGTTCTCCATCTTATAACGTAGTATTTATATTATGGCAGTAGCATTCTACGGCAGATACATCGTTACGCTCCCTGCCAAATGAATACAGAAACAAATTAACAAGTGTGTAATGAATCCGTTTCGAAATTCCATTAACAGTAAAACTTTCTCTGGCACTTTGGGAGCTGGTTTGCTGCCGACAGAGACAAACACACGGCCGGCCGTAGTAAAGCAGCTCGCGCTGGAAAGGGACGGGTCCCACATAAATCCACGCGCCGCTGCTGGGGCAATTGCAGCAGTTACTCGTACTATACAGGCGCAATGTTGCGATAAGCTTTTTCACGTGCTGCACTGTGGCTCAGCATAGCGCGGCGCCACTCGTTCAACCGCTCTGTTGTATGCTTTGTCCGCTGATTTCCAACATGAAGTCTGTCTTGGAAAGAGCCTCACTGTATTGCCCAAAATAAAAAGCATTAGGTTTGATACAACTCTTTGCAGATTGATACAACTCTTACTTAACGATTTAAAAAACAATAGTAGTGTCACCCTAAGACTTAACCGGCAATTAGGCAAGCACCCCCGTCAACCCCCCCCCCCCCCTTCCGATTCCCTTTCTCCTGCTCCGCCTTCATCAACTCCGGTAGTATATTTGAAGTTTTTGCCGAAGTATTAAAATTATATTTTTCCAAAAATGATGTAGTATTTTCCTAAATATGGCGGATTTCAAATATCATTTTCGTCGCTTGTATACCAGATATTCTAACCAAAATTTCACATCGTGATTTCGGTCCAACAAGGCATCTTTGTACTGAATTCTCTTGTGTACCCATCAAGGCTCTAACTGTAATATTTCGAGATTGAAGTATGACTAGCGCGCCCTCTGGTGGACCGATTTTAACCACAATCTTCTCAACTTTCACCATGACCAAATGGATCCTGCATGCCAAATTTCAGCTCAATCTTGTGAAGCGTTTTGGCGTTATCGTAGATGAATACACACACACACACACACATACAGACAGACTCACAGACGGGCTTCAGCCTGGAAATGGTCTTAATCGTCTCGGGGGCGGTCAAAATGTATATATCCGTCTTCACCCTTTTTTTTGCGCGTTCACAATACTTTCCCTATGCCAGGAAAGTAAAAACTCTAATAGTATTATATGTTTTTCAGACATGCAGCATAATTACTGAAATATCTGAATTCGACACTGATGGAAGTAATATTTGTACGATATTGATCCTAAATGACATATTCAGTTTTTAAGATCATTTTTGTGCTTATTATAGCAAAATATTTATTATATAGATATTCATATTTCTTGATTTTTTTCCAATCCTAGCCTTATTACCTATCCATTATAGTTGCGAGTAAAACAGAAGATCAAATATAAAATCGAAGACTATCGCGGTTGTTTGACATTATAAATAGGATAGAAAACGAATTTACCGCGTGAAATTTGTAGGACCCGACGTTTCGGTGACGTTGCAGCCGCCGTTGTCTAGGGTAGACTGAAGAGCTGTCAGTCCGTTGTTTTGCGGGTAGGCCGCAAACCGCTGCCGCCACTGCGTAGGTTATAACGGTGGTGGGGGGCCGGGCTCGGAGCGCGGGAATTTTTAAAATCCGTCTTGCACACAACACTCACTGTATCCTGTTTTACGTCTTTGCGTTCGGCGTTCGGCGGCGGGAACATTTTGTGACGTTCGGCGTTCGGCGGCGGGAACAACCGGGAGCCCGGCCCCCCACCACCGTTATAACCTACGCAGTGGCGGCAGCGGTTTGCGGCCTACCCGCTAAACAACGGACTGACAGCTCTTCAGTCTACCCTAGACAACGGCGGCTGCAACGTCACCGAAACGTCGGGTCCTACAAATTTCACGCGGTAAATTCGTTTTCTATCGTATTTATAGAAGATCAAATGATATGATATATTATATTAAATAATAGATTTAATGTATTCTTACATTTACACTTATCTTCAGCATGTATACGCGATGTATCTATCAGGAATATCATTCCTTGTGTTAAAAAAGCATTTTATAGTCCTAGTTAATTTATTTTTAAGAAATTATAGAAATATATAGGTACAACGTGTCTAAAATAATGTACACATGTTCGTTTTCAAAGTATTCAATTTAAATTATCCAACCGATAGAAATATATAATTTCAAATTTTAAAAATACAAAAATGAGATAGGTACTATATCGTGCAAGCGACGCAACATAACTTTTGTCATTTGTCAAAGTAATTATTTAAGTTAATGGTGTGTATTTTGATTGATAGTTAGAATCGGCTTTGGGCATCTTTAGAAATTATGAATTTGCGTTTTCACTGCTATTTCCATCGTTTTAATGCCATTTTATATATTCACCTCCTGTATCTCCCTCTGTTAATTAATAATGTATATCTTTATAACAAATATTTATAGTTATCAAAGCAAGAAAGAAACAAATACACACATATTCTGATATAAATATAATAATAATAATAATAATAAAAACGCTTTATTTGAAGAAACGAATCGGCGACCTCACTGAGTTGAAGCAATATATTACTGCTAACTTTAATATTATAGGAAAATATATGTTGAGGTAAAAATAAGATAAAACTATTATAAAATCAGCATTAAAGTCCAGCAGAAAATTATAAAAAAAAGCCATACACCTATAACGACACAGTGAAGAGAAAGGGCAGGGGACGAGGGAAATCTATGAGCACATGTTAGTATTTTTGAGCCTTAATACTAACTCGGTGCTGTCTCTACATGTGTGGGTAAAGCATTCCACAGACGGGCTCCATGCACGGAGAAAAAGTTTGAGTAAAAATCTGTCACCAGAGATAGAAAGCAGTAGGTTGTATTCAGATATCAGAAGGCGCCCGTGAGCTCAATAGAGCATTTACCCTACTTATGAGATGACTCGGAGTGGCCCCCTTCAATGTTTTCAAGACGAACCGAGAACTCTGGTATCTCTTATTTCTCGGGTTGTCGGCCAGTAACTTGTCTTTCTGTATTCCGTAATATGTTTCTTAGATCCTAAATACATTTCTTAGGTAATACTTTTCTTAAGTTATACTATCTTAGATGATAAATAAAGCGAATACGGGAATTGTTCTACCTTTAAACTCTAGTGGCTAGATTTGAGGGCTATCAGATATGTAAATGTCCACATATTTTGTCGCTTCTTTTCAATTTTATAATTTTTTGTGATCTTGATCTTGAGAGATTTTTTGAGAACTATACTAATATATTTGTATAAGGGGCAGTGAAATGAAAACGAGAAAGACGATATTACCAGTATGGCGCGGAATCGTAGTGTAATCAATTAGGAATTAGAAAAGGATAGCGCGAGCGTTCACCGCTGTGCCTATTCTATCTTTGGCGATAAAACGGTATAGAAAACGATACTCTTTACGTAATACCGTTCCACCCTTCATAGTGAAGTTAGACGCAAACACGACTCGCTGACCTAACTTAGAACGCGTCTATCAAGCAATTGGCACAGCGGTGAACGTTCGCGCTTTTCCTTCCTGATTCACAAAAGAGGGCACTACTATACACATACCTGCGTTAAAATCTTCCAAACCATACTCATTATATAGTCTGTGTTTTTATTTGACTGCCTGTAGTAGTTCGCCATTTAAACGCACATTTTCAGCAGAAATTTTAAAATAAATAAATTCGCTATATTATCGGCGCAACTTGAATGATGCTCTGTGCCTCTATAAAATAATGAATGGTATATTCGATTGCTCTGACCTGGTGGAAGCGACCAATATTATGCAATGCCCAAGGTTCATTGCTTATTATTTTATAATTTATTAACTATTTAATATCCGCCATTCACCGTGTTACGATAATGCGATAAGCAATTAACCGTACACGGCGAATTGGTCAACGACCCTCCCTATTGATTTTAAAATTCGAACGCACCGAATTACCGGGCGATTTTGGACGGTCTTTTTCTTCTTACACGGACCACGGAGGAGAGCGGTCATCGAAGCGGTGGGCCCGCGGCTTCCGGCCGCGGGCCGGCTGGTCATTATTCAGCCATATCTCAATGAGAAAGCATTATTCATTAATCAGTAGTAAAATCAGTGTAAATACTTTTAACTAGCAGCAGTGGTCGCTGGCATCTTTTCTACATCTCCCATTACCCAGGCAAGTCTGAACAAACATCTGTTAAGGTCGTTCTTTCCACGCGCTCTGCGCAGCTACGTTTTCTAAATTTCTACTATACCATAATAATATTCAGATCCTCACTTAAACGCCTAAGCCGTAATCCCGCGCCGCCAGGCGCAAATTAGATTCCGTATATATATTTTTCTTTTGCAAATGTTTGCGCCGACCGCCATTACGCGGCTCGCCAAAATCGGGCTCAATCACAGCGATCCGTACTCATTCCTTTCAAACGAACCCTCCTTTCCACTCCGCTCATCATTAACATTAGACGAGGTCAGTATTTTTAGAATCAACATATTTTTAATATAACTTGTAAAAATATAATCCGGGACACGCGGTAAATTCCGTCCCGCAGGCATCCCGTGCGGCATATCCGCACGGATCCAAAATTGTAACCTTTTCTTTCTTTATATTATATATTTTCATAATTTTAGCTGCAGCGCTCACGCGCGCTGCAAAAGCGGTAAAAACCCATATTGTAAGGTCGCCACGTTTCTTTGGAATAAAACTCCATTTCACTTATAACTCTTTATTTTCTTTCATCTTATTACCACGAAAACAGGAACACAAAAGGATATAAAATAAGGGTCTAATAAATTAAGAGAAGGCGGGGTTCCGGCCTGAGAAATTACATAGAATCAAATTATATATTTATTTCATTATTTAACATCTGGCGAAATTCGCATCTCGCCAAGGAAGGATTTATAAATTAAACTATAAAATCAATGATTAAAGCAAGGGTTTAGCAAGGTTCCGAACCGGCGCGGAGCGGGTCGATTATCATTCACGCAGGCAGTGCGACGGACGGCCGTCGGAGGGCGTGTGCGTAGACGTCAGAACGCCGATACGCGGAGATTGACATCTTTCACAGGAACCAAGGAATATTGATAAATTCGCGCTCAGAGGCACTCAGGAAGAGCCTCGGAGGTAATTAATAAGTTTAGTGGCCATTTATACAAATATAAAACACACGGGCGGAGATCCCCGTCCCTGCCAAATCCCTACGTTCCCACCTTAAGAAGCGGTGTTTCTTTCAATCCTCCCAAAGTAAAATCAATGTCGTCCACTCCCCGGAGTGCTCTCGCGTCCGTAGGTCGATCCTTGCCCTGAGGATTTGCTCCCCACGACCCGTTGTTAAGGCTCGTCGGCTGAGTGCTGGATTCCTCAAAGGATTGACTTGCTTCCCCATTGCCAGCTGCGCTAGACGATGGCCAGCTGCGCTTGCAGTTTTGCCTAGGCTCCGGCTGTTCCCCACGTACCGAAGGCCACTGGCGCCCAAACCTCGATTCAAGAGGACTTACAAAATCAGTATTTTTCATCTTTCGTGTTCCTTCGGTCCGTGAGACAGCATCTTTCCCATCCTGACGATGACGTTTAAATATTAACCCGCTGAGCACGTAACATCCATTTGGGGACATGAATGGCGGCCGCCGAAATTCTGAAACGTCCACTACTGGATATAGCGCTCGGCTCTTACGAAAATGTCGTTTAAATTTCGAAATGCGATTGTATATTCTATCGAATGATGCCATAATATAGCCAAATATGTCTCACTGTGAAATTGCTCGATTGCCGCATGCGATCATAGTTTTATGAATAACTACGTCCCTTACAAAAACATCGATGACATCATTTCTGACCGACGTGTGACCGACGAACTGCGACGCGAGCCGGCTACACTAAAAAGTGATTTTTTGTGCGATTTTGTGTGATTTGGTGATTAAAAGTGAGTGATTTCCTTTCTAAAACTCTTAATCAACGAGCATTACTTATTGTGCGTAGCCCATTTCCTTTTCTTCATTTGTTTTCGAGTGAAAAACTTTGTGCGGCCAGGCGCCTTGTTTATCAAAATGGCTGGTAATTTTCGTCACACTTTTGAAACGACGAAATATCACTTGATATGACGTAATATTTGTTTATTTCGCTAATTAAATAGTTATTACTTCATTTACATCAAAAATAATCATAGGATTAAACGTATTTTGTGAATACAAAGTGTTTGAAACTGTCACCAGTTTTTTTGAGTTTGTAATTTGGCGGCAAAAAGCGATATTTCTCAATGTGTATAGTGAAACATAGTATTTCTATCGATAATGAACTAAAAAAAAAAGCCGACGAAAAATTTTTTTTCGATATTTTATTTTTGAAGAAATTTGTATATTTGAATATTGGATTTTATAGTGAAACTAAAATAACATAAAACTTATCATGCATAAATAAATAAAAAATGCAGCAGTAACATAAAAGTTTTTTCAAAATTTGGGCTTATTTACTGAGAAAAAATTGGACTGTTTCGTCCTAAAGCTTCTGTATGCTCACCTGACCAGTCAAAACGATCTAATATCTTTATAACTTCCTGAAGTGACGGGCTCGCCTGTAGCTGCGCCCATGGTTGACTCACGGGCGAGGAACTCCTCAACGGTCAAAAGCACAGACGCATTGGGATGACTATTTTGACTTTTTTCTTAAAAAATGTGTTTTTGTTTTTTTAGATGTCAAGAAGATTCAATCTAAGCCCTGATCGGACCCCTCCTCGTGCCTTCATGGAGCTCCTGGAGGGGTCCGTGTCCGAATATTCGGACGAGGAAGCGGGTCCGGTATTTTGTTACGAGGACGGTGACGATGAATTGGACGACGATTACGCCTACTTCCCCTGCGATGTTGATATCGAGGAACGTCTCGATGCCACATCGCAGGCGATAGATCTGCCAATCGATCGGCAAGCCGTTGAAATCGAGGGCCATCTCGATCTCAACGACTTGCCGATAGATTGGCAGAGCCCAGGTGGTACTCTCCGACAATTGTAAGTATATATGTCAGTCTCTAGTCAGACTGTCAGACAGTATCAGTCAATTTATTTATTGTGTTTTTATCTTTCGATAGTCACTCGTCACCGTCCTCGGCGGACCCGCAACCGTCCACAAGTGCCGGCGCGTCGGCTGAGCCGCAACCATCGACCAGTGCCGGCGCGTCGGCTGCCGAGCCTCAGACGCCGTCGCCGTTCAAGAGGCCGACGATTCGCCGCCCGCCGCCCAGGACTGAACAGCGCTCGCCGCCCGGCACGGCCTACTACTGGCCGGACCATTTCCTCTCTCCAAGCTACAGAGAGGTAAGAAATACAAATATTTATTTATTTTCCAATATTATTATCCAATATCAATATTATATCAATATTTTCCAATATCAATATTATATCATAGTGGAACTTATAACAGCCGTAAGAGGCCAACGCCTTAACCGCGAGATAGCCAGAAGTGTAACCCAACGGGCTTACACTCACGCCCTTACTTCCAATTGCGACCAGATTCGAGAGTTCGAGGTCGCTTGCGCGGTCCTCTCCCTTACGAAGCGGTGAGACGGTGTAAACCGAATCTATCGCGGACCACGGCATCCTTTGCCAGGCTGTTTACCCAGGATCGGGTTGCCGATGGTCGTTTCAAGAGCAGTCGCCGTAAGGTCCGCAACCACCCCCGCTCTATAGGAAACAGTACTGCTTCCAGACTCCCCTGACTGTTAGTCAGAGTGCGCGATCGATTGGCTTATGCCGCACGGTGCGCAGACCGTATAGGAGCGCCAGAAGGTAGATTTCCAGGGGAAACTGACTAAAATATCCTCGTTTAAAACGACGTTATCAATTTAATCAATTATAATAAATAAATACAAACGGAGCTGCCATGGAATTCACCGACCGGAGTCGGGCCCATCATAATACTATTTTTTTACACTTCTGGGGGGTGAGCAGTGGATTCCGGACTTACGAACCGGCTGTGGTAGGTTTAGGACAGCTGTCTTGCCACATGTGAGCGTTCACCTTGCCACCCATTCACTCCCCCTTCGATTACTAATAAATACATGTACGTAAATGCAAATGTATGTAAATAATAATAGTATGTAAATAATAGAAGTAGGTAAATGTATATATTTATGTATAAATGAGAATATTATATGTATAATGTTAAATATTATATAAACAAGTAAAATATTACCATAGTTCTATAATTGCAGTATAAAATTACGTGCGCATCTTAATTTAAAAGAAAAGAATCTACCCTAGTACGTGCACCTAGTTGGGTAGTTTTTAAGACATAATTTTTGTACTACTTTCTCTTAAATAAAGCATTATCTATATAGCTATATCAAGCTCTCGCTAGCTCGTTCACAGAGCACCAACACGGGTTTCTTAAAAATCGGTCGGTTGTTACAAACCTCGCTCATTTTACTGATTATACTTTGGGACGTATGGATCGGCGTATTCAGGTGGACGCGATATATACTGACTTCTCAAAGGCCTTTGATCGTGTCAATCATGTTGAGCTAATAGCTCTTTTATATACAATTGGCTTTTATTATAATTACAATATACATAGACAATTGACTTTTATATATAATTAACTTTAAATATACAATTGGCAATGATGAAATTCTGGAAGTAGATCGAGTGCGTGATCTAGGAGTCATCTTAGATCGCAAGCTTTTATGAATAAGCACATTGATTCAGTCGTCAACAGGGCTTACAGCACCCTCGGTTTTATCATGAGAGTTTGTAGACCTCTTAAAAACACTCATTCTTTGACAACGGTTTATGTTGCATACGTACGCAGCCTGCTTGAATTTGCTTCTAATATTTGGTCTCCACAGTATGCTACATACAAGCTGAGGATTGAGCGTATTCAAAAACGATTTATACGTCATCTAAATTACCGCTTATTTTCCAGCGGCTTGTCGTACGCTGAAGGTCTGCAACGCTACGGTTTAGAGACATTAGAGGACCGGCGAGTAGTATCAGATATGTCGTTTCTACATAAAAGTGTGTAATGATATAAAATCGAACGCCTCCTGTCAAATAGAATACTTAATATCTAAACCAAACCATGCCAAGTAAGTACACCTATTGCCATCTATACGCAGCAACGGGAAGGCAAGGTGAATGGTCTTCAAAGCGTAAAAGTAGTAATTAGTCGATTCATTCATTATCCTAAAATTTAAATCAATTTCAAAACTTGTAGCGACATCTAGCGGAAAAGAAAAGCGAGAAATGTTACCGTCGATAAGCAGATAACTGTAAAAATGCCGACAAGAGAATATAAAATGTATTAAAATAAGATTAAAACTCAATAAAACAATAAAACGTTTATATATTCGTTAAAAATGAAGCGTAATAGCAATAAACCACTAAATAAAATAAAACTAAATAGACTGAGCTAAATCATAATTAGAAATTGATTCGATAGATCAGATGCAGCACTAACGGATGAACGAACGCAGTAAAGGAATACGCGAGATTGGCGCCTTGGTATAAATTTATCTCGTGATCCAATAAATATATAAAAAAAATAACTCCTGAGTTCACAACGCCCTGACGGAAGACTGTAGCATCCGTCAGTGTGATAAATAGTGCATCGACAAATCAAACGATGTCGGATATTCAGTAATGACAAATATCGTACTTATAAGTACCTTAAAAAATAAAAAAATCTCAGCTGATTGGAGCAATCGTCAACCGATATTGAGAAAGTGACTTAAAACTATTAGCATACATTGATCTGGAAGTATTTAACTATAGAACACCTTTGATAATCCACTAGATAAGAATTGTGTCATAGAACATCAAAAATCAATATTTCTCATCAAGACGAGATCTTAAAAGTGTAGGTTACAAGCCGATCTTAACTTATAAACCTCAAATTGATTCAAACTATCTAAAACCAAGTGCATAAGGGTCTAACAAATTGGTCTAGACACATAGAATACTCCTTATTATTCTTCTTCTTCTTTTGGAGAATACATTTTAGTCAGGACAGGAGAAATTCACATATGAAGGAGCGCGTACAAGAGGAAACAGGGCTATCCACTTGAAATCTTATTCTCTGCATACTTTGAATATCTTTATACATATATTAGCATCTTCCTCTTCGTTTAGTCACTTCTCCGTTCAATTTTATCTTCTTCATCAAGCGCTTATCGCTGATGACACATCGCGCGCACGTCTAAGTAAGTAATAATATAAAAATAAAAGTTATACGCTACAAATGTCTCCCAATTGGTGGGGCTGTTTGAAGGTTGTTTGAAGATTGGTTGAAGATTGATTAGCATAGATATTAAAATTATAATCCATAGACTCAAACAATATAACAAGAAATTAAATATAACAATAAAAGAAAATAAAAAGATAAATTTAAAAAAAATTGCTACAAAATGGCGTGCCCAAAGTGGGGCCAATAGAAGCAACAACAATAAGTAATGTAAATAAAAAATAATTCGCTTAAATAATTAAAAACAATCATAATTAAAGAAAATAATCATAATAAATAATCATTATAAGAAGAAATTACAAGTAATATAAAAGATAATATTAAAAAAATTGCTACAAGTGTTCATACTGGGTTGGACAGTTCATACCTCCGGAGTAGGGTGAGCATATGAGCGCCTTCCCGACTCGCACGTGCTCACTCAACTTTTTACGTACCAAGGTTCAACACTAACTATGGTTCCAATTCGTTATTGCCGCGCGTTATGTATGCATACAATGTATGCTTTAACGATATTGACATATTTAACCATCAGAATAGTCGATCCTTTGTTAAGGAAGTACGTGAAAAGCTGATTATCAGATCGGATTGAATTAGCATGCACAAGCACTCACAAGCACATTCGCACTACAGATACACACACCCACACATACATACACGCACCATATTTTGTAATCCTTATATAGCAAATATAGTAAAGGCGGAATATTCTTACTTTCCAGAGGTCTCCGTTGCGCGCTCTTCGGTCTTCGCCCGCTGGCTCTGGCACATCATCACCTGCCTCTGTTTGGTCGCCGAGTGCTCTAAGGTTAGAACTTATTCATTTTATATTGACTTTTTGATCGATCGATTGGTGGGGGTAGGTACATCAAGACAGTAGACAAAGTACAAACGCGAGAATTAACCGAAGCGGCCAGACTACATTTGCCATTGTGCGTCGTAAGTGCGACGGGGTCGCACGTGTCTTCGTTCTCCCATAATCTCTCCTATATAAGCGCACTATAACGCTCGTCACCAGTTAAAGGTTATCTTATTTTTACTTTGTTTTCACCATCGAGTAAGTTTTCAGAAATTCACAAAACGATCACAAACAAATTTATTGAAATTTATGTTGGCAATTGCAATTTAGGGGCAATTGTAGCATTCGTTGAGGATCTTATATGTTTCAACGAGGTCACCCCTGGTCCGACGATCCTTAAGTGTAGGCAGCTGCAATCTGCGGAGTCGTTCTGCGTATTCCAGATTTTTGAACCCCATTGGCATCTCGGTCGCTCGGCGGTTTCAGGCTGTGACCTCTTAAGTGACGGTTTGAATTGAACACAAACATGCTTTCCAACTCTAGGCAGTCATAGTGTTGCCTCAGTATTTTGTATGTCTCTATGAGATCTCCTCTGCATCTCCGTCGCTCCAGAGTTGTCAGTTTGAGGATTTTTAATCTACGTTTATAGGGTGTTTTTCTTAAGGTTTTTGGCAGTTTTGTCGCTCTACGTTGTATACTTTCAAGCGGGTCGATGTCCTTGGCAAAATAAGGATTCCAGATTTGAAAACAATACTCAATCAGAGGACGACTGTAGGTTTTGTTAATTTTTTGAAATGTCTGTATCGTCAATACTTGAAAAGCTTTCTTTACCAAATATAGAAGTGAGTTTGCCCGTTTTACGATGTTTTCAATATGGTTTGCCCATTTCTAGTTGTCCGTTATCGTTATACCGAGATGCATTTCTTAGGGTTGATTTTAATAACCCAGACTTGAGTCCATTTTGTGATTTCATCTAAAGCTTCTCTTAACGTTCCACAACTCAAAACAGCATCTGCAGTAAGCTAACATCATTGTTTAAATTTGAATTTTCAGCGTCCCTTTGGCGGCGGCGGGGCGAGTCCAGGGGAGAGCAGCGGGCGGGCGGCGCTTGAGAGCCGGCGCACGGGGCGGAGCGGCGGGCAGCGGACGGGCCGGCGCGGCGGCTGGCGAAGGAGGCGGCGCAGTGGCTGGCGGGCGAGGCGGCGCGGCGGGCGCCGGGCGCCGGGGGCGGGCAGCCGGCGGGGGGCGACGGGGGCGAGCGGCGGCGGGGTCGAGGGGGTTTAGAGGCGGTAGGCACGCCGCCAACAGAGCTGTGCTCGGTGAGACTGTGTGGTGTCGAGGCAATCCGATTGTTGAAGTATGTAAGAATGATGAAGACATCCCCGCGCCATTGAAAGAGTTAGTGGATAAGGCGGAGAAGGTTTCTCGTGATCGGCGCGCTAGGGAGACAGCAAGGTTATTGCGGCTGCGGGACGTCGGCACGAATGCGGACGAAAGCGACGAGAACGAGTTGTCAGTGGATGCGGAATCCATCATATCGCGGGAACTGTTCGAAGGAGATAGAACGGCAATGCAATTCCAGTGGTTCCCTATGGATACTTTTAGGGGCCGCCGGGAAGAATTTCATTGTCGCGCTGGTCCTACCGTTCAGGTCCAAAGTGAATATGAGGCGTTCCGCTCTTTTTGGGACGATCAAATTCTGGAGCATATCGTGCAGGAAACTAATCGGTATGCTATAGAACTGTCGGCTGCTTCGGAAAGGTTTGCTAGAGATTGGTACGAGACAAATGTGCATGAAATAATGATACTTCTTGCATTTTACCTTTTGAGTGGCATTGTTAGGCTGCCATCACAAAATGATAAATTTTCAAATCATCCCCTGTTGAAAAACCCCGTGTTTAGAAATCTAATATCAAAAGACCGTTTTTGGTATTTAAGCGGAGCCCTTCATTTTGTAGACAAGTCTACCCGCACGCCCGACTCACCCAGGACTTTCTGTCTTGGTCCATTGGTTGATCACTTCAACGAAAAGTTTCAAACTAATTACGTGATGGAACAAGACATATCGTTGGATGAGTCGTTGCTGTTATGGAAAGGTAACCTGCTCTTCAAGCAGTTCATTAAAACTAAATCCGCCAAATTCGGCATTAAAACATTTGAAATTTGCGAATCGACTACTGGTTACCTGTGGTCGTTTCATATTTATACGGGTAAAAATCACGCTGATCAATCTCCGCTTCCAAAGAGCACCGAGATTGTCGCACGCCTCATGAAGCCTCTTCTAAACAAAGGCTATATTTTGTACATGGATAATTGGTTCAATTCGCCTATGTTATCAAGGTTTCTGAAGCGGAACAAAACAGATTGTGTTGGCACTTTGCGTAGATCGCGCAAAAATGTGCCGGCACTGCTCCAACTGGCAAAGGTTGATCAAGGCACTTGTCTAGCACGGCATTCCGGGGATGTTGTTGTGATGGCTTACCAAGATAAGAACCAGATTTACGTAACGTCAACATACCATACCACTGAGTCTCTACTAATAGACGGTAGACCTGGACGTCCATCACACTATAGACCGGCGCTTATTGCGGACTACAATCTCAAAATGGGTGGTGTTGACAAGAAGGATCAACAGCTAGAGCCTTTCCTGGTTGAAACTAAAAAAAATATGAAGTGGTACAAGAAACTTTTCAAGAGACTCCTCAATGTATCTGTATTTAACAGTTGCATTGTCTTCAGAAAGTGTTTTCCCGAGAAGAGAATGATTTCTCACAAGGACTTTCGATTAAATTTGATTGAAGAGATTATGGAGCAGCATTTGGCTCATGTCCCTCTTCGAGCAAGTCATGTACGACCAACCAGAGACGTCCGCTTAGCAGCTGTACGTTTTTCAGGCTCTGGGCATGGACATTACCCAGAGCTAATACCTGCCAATGCTGCAGGTAGTACTCCGCGAATTCAATGTATCTGGTGCAAACTACGTCGTCCTCGAGTACCAGGTAAGATTGGACCAAGAACCAGGTTCCAGTGTAAGAAGTGCTTAAAGCCACTGTGTTTGGAACCACCTTGTTTCGAGGAATTCCATACATTGGAGTAGGCTGATTCTCTGTTTTATAGTGATTTTTATAAAAATAGTTGACATTAGTTTACCTATAGTATCATTATTTCAGTACGATGGATGGATGGATGTGTGATGATTGATTGGATCTGTAGAATTTGGGGGGGGGGGGGTGTTGGCTCGGTGCTCGATACAAACTAAAAGTTATCCAAAATCGAAGACTATCGCGGTTGTGACATTATAAATAGGATAGAAAACGAATTTACCACGTGAAATTTGTAGGACCCGACGTTTCGGTGACGTTGTCTACCCTAGACAAAGGCGGCTGCAACGTCACCGAAACGTGGGGTCCTACAAATTTCTCGCGGTAAATTCGTTTTCTATCCTAAAAAATAAAAGTTATCCATCTCTGATACTTGGTAATAACTGTATTTCATCATTAGGTATAATTTTATGTACCAACTGATAAACTGTATGACTCACACTGAGAAAAATATTAGATTGATTCTTACATAATGTTTTATATAGAATAACGATGTTTTACTCTAAAATCGAAGACTATCGCGGTTGTTTGACATTATAAATAGGATAGAAAACGAATTTACCGCGTGAAATTTGTAGGACCCGACGTTTCGGTGACGTTGCAGCCGCCGTTGTCTACCCTAGACAACGGCGGCTGCAACGTCACCGAAACGTCGGGTCCTACAAATTTCACGCGGTAAATTCGTTTTCTATTCTATTTATGAGGTTTTACTCGAAATTTTGTTGTATTACAAGGAGTTTTGATGAAACTCCATTACTCGATTATATGTATCATTATATTTTAAAATGATTCATGTGTCCGACTAACCGTACGTATACTACTACATGCTGCCATGTTAGAAGCGAGATCCCAAGTCGCACCTAATGAAATATACGTAATCCTTGTTGAAACATGCGTATTTCCGTGTATTACAGCGCTATATTTTTCTCAGTGTACAGCTTGTTTGTATCGGCAAGCCACAAGTTGCCGCCGTCGCTCACTACTCACTACCGTTGAATAAGCCGATACTCCGCAATTTTTTAATTGTTTATATTTTTCTATGTTTCGTTTGTATTCTATTTTTTTTATTCATACGTAATCACGCTGTGATGTAACATGTGTTTTTTGTGATACATTATAAGTTTTTATCAAATGTGGCAATTTTTAAACGTTCATGTATTTTGTACTGGAAATTTAGTACCAATAAAAAAATTGAAAGCATAAGTCGCATAAAATATAATTGATAAAATCCAATCTTGTCAACTTTTTTCACTTAGATTTTTTTTGTCAAATTTTTCTATGTTTCCTTTGTATATAAAGAAACCAATACATGTATACCTAATCCAACTGATGAAAGTTTTTATTTTAGTCGGTACAATTGTTTTATTTGTTTATTTTGTATTACATGTTTGTTTTATTTTTATCAAATGAGTGTTGTTACTATAAAATTTTGTACTGGAAATTTAGTAAATAAAAAAAAAATGGTTTGTTGAGTTTTCTTCTAGGATTTTTTAATAATAATAATTATTATTATTATAAATAGCTTTTAAAACGAATTTACCGCGTGAAGTTTGTAGCACCCGACGTTTCGGCGATGTTGCAGCGGCCGCTGTCCAGTCTACTCTGGATAACGGCGGCTGCAACGCGTCGCCGAAACGTCGGGTGCTACAAACTTCACGCGGTAAATTCGTTTTTTAACCACTTTGTATAATGCCTTTGCCATTATTATAAAATCAAAAACTTAACGCGTTTGTTTGACATTATAAATAGCTTTATAAACGAATTTACCGCGTGAAGTTTGTAGCACCCGACGTTTCGGCGATGTTGCAGCGGCCGCTGTCCAGTCTACCCTGGACAACGGCGGCTGCAACGTCGCCGAAACGTCGGGTGCCACATAGTTCACGCGGTAAATTCGTTTATAAAGCTATTTATAATGTCAAACAACCGCGATAATCTTTTTCATAATAATTGCAAAGGCATGATACAAATGTGGTTAAAAAACGAATTTACCACGTAAAGTTTAGACACCAACGTTTCGGCGACGTTGCAGCCGCCGCTGTCCAGTCTACCCTGGGCAACGTCGCCGAAACGTCGGGTGCTACACACTTCACGCGGTAAATTCGTTTATAAAGCTATAATGTGAAGCAACCGCGATAGTCTGATTTCATAATAATTGCAAAGGCATACAAAAGTGGTTAGAAGTTTTTCGAATGTATTGAAAACTTGACGCTTATTAGATGTCCAATAACTAATTATTATACTCCAGTCACATTTCATAGAAGAAACTAGAAAATCACACTCCGAATTTGCCTAAACAAATGAGCACGCACCGCGGCGATATTGCAGACAGGCGCGCTGCCTAATTTTATCGATATTCGCGAAATCGCGGGGTGCGCATACCTATTTGTTTACGTAATTAGTATGAAAGAATTACCATATTTTGAGTGTGATTTCCTATAGTTTTTCTATGAAATGTGACTCTTTAGAGTATAATAATTAGTTATTAGACATATAATAAGCACATAATAACACAATATATTTGAAAAACTTTATCCACTTTTGTATTATGACCTGTCAAAATTAATACCAAATTTTCGTCACCGACTCGCAAAAGTTTGGATTTTTCTGTAATATCAGACAAAGTTGAAAAGTCTGGTATGATTTTATAAGAAGTGTAGTGTAGTGGAAAAGTTATTATGAAAGAATTTCATATAAATAAAGTCCCTAAATAGTCAGAAATACAAAATTAAAAAAAAAAATTTTTACGAGGAGACATCAAATTTTTCTTGGTTATTATGACTGAAAAACTAAATATTTTTGTATGCAAAGAAGTAAAACAAAATAATGGTTTTGGTAAAGCATTTAATAAAGAACATAACTGTAAATACAATTTCCGCATAGACTTTCGTGTTTTGTGATAAAAACATCGAAATGATAAATAGGCGAGTTTTTTCACTTCGCCAAATTTGTAATTTGTCGCCATTATTATCTTAATTGATTTACGAGATAAGATTATAATGTTTTATATGTCAAATTTCAATGCGATCATTTTACAGTTCTTCTTTTTACGATCCGTATAGTGGTTTACAAGTTATGGTCGTTTTTATCAAGGTCGTCGACTGGCGTTGATTTCGCGCGCGAAAATGTCGCGCGCAAAAGTGATGGGTGAGTTTTTACCTCGCAACAGGAGGGGTTAAATAAACGGAGCTCATGACAATTAACGCCCCAATGAGGACCACACACCAATTTGACCTGTTTCGATTGCCGCGCTTTAAAACTAATGCATCAAGGAATGGAGTACTCACACGCTGCTGTGAGCTTCATAATACTCATTGAAATGGTATTGATATGTTTAGTAATTCCATAATCACTTACAAATACTCCGTAAATCAAACCCTAACCGATACAATAAGCTGACTATTCGTTTTCAGCTATTTTTATTGATTATTATTATTATTATTATATTTTATATACGCTATTACTAATATCATACACGCTCACACTCTACACTTACACGCTCAACACACTCCCAAAAACACATACACATACACCCTGCATACTGGACTCTTATGTAGTTCTAAAATTGAAGGTACATTAGTTTTATTAAGTAGTTAAAAAAAAACGTAATTTATGTAATTTTATTGAAATCCGTAACCGGTCTTATTTGTTGTAAATCTGCATATATAAAAAAAAATATTATTACTGTAATACTGTGTGATTTCTCAATAAAGAATTGAATTTAAAAAAATAAACAAATTAAAAGCTTTATTATAATTTATTCAGTTATATGCATATGTCAGAGGACGCACGTGAGCTGATAGAGCATTGAAACTACTTATGAGATAGCTCGTGCTACTTATATAGTATGTTTCAGGACCTACGAAATATAGTATGTTTCAGTACCGCAACGTGTATTACGTTGTTTCAGTACCGTCACGTGTATTACGTGTATTACGCAACGTGTAATACCTACTATCGACGCACCAGTGATTTATTCGTTTGAAATTTGGTGCCCTAGCGTGGCTGTGAATACCTCTGAATAGCCTGCTCTGGAGCGCGGTTAATCTCTTGAATTTTTCACGTTGTTACCCGGGTATGGCAGCTCCTTTCAGGTTGACAGGTACGAGCAGAAGCACTCCCGCCGCGTAATCTTTCAATCGGCGGCCATTTCCTTTCGCTGCGCCGCGCCGGCCATTCATATCCGGAACCCGCAGATATTACGACATAGTTTCATTGCGGAGCGCTAGCCGCGAAATCGAATCGGGGCGTAATGGACGTCTACGTCGTAGCAGCGTAGCGGCGTAGCGATCTGATCGTAGCCGAGCCGACGACACCTTTGACTATATATCCGGCCCGATCTTAAACCGTATGATTGTCGTAATTGGCAGTGAGTAAAGATCGGTGCACAATTTAGAATTATGTCAAGTGGAAAACCTCAGTTTCCACTTGGAACAAGAAAGAACAATTATGTTTTGTGCCGCGGTATTTTACATACGTGAAAACGCCTCGATCGCCGATTACTTTAAATAAAAGCAAGTGTTTTTAGATAACTGCCTATACATAAAAAGTTTACTTCTTTCAGGAGAATAAAGTGGTTTTTAATATAATTTTTACGTCTAAATATTCTAAAGTAGGATAATATTTTAATATTAATATTATATTAGATATTATATTCATGTCAAATAATTATGTGATTGACTTTGTATATTTAAGTATTTATTACGATTGTAAATAAAATATGTGGTGAGTCTTTTCACAAATATTTAGTATCGATTTTTTAAATTATTTCAATATAAGGCGGCTATCTATTAATATATTATACCGCATCGGTAAATGCTGGTTTTGTTGTTTGAAAATTTTAATAAAAATATGTAATTTCAAGTATCTAAAGGATTATTAAAAAAATATATGGTGAGACTCTTCAGAAACCTTTAGTATCCTTTAATTACCTATAGTAGGTTTTGAATTACATATTTTTATGTTAATCGGCTATATACAAATATATCGATTTCGTAATCGCTGGTCTGTTCTTTGGAATTTAAAATCAAATCCAATGTCTAACAACTATGTATAAGGTTTTGAAGACACACAATTAACATGATTTCATTTGACCTAATTTTTGTTTTTATAGGGCACCGCAGTATCAACAGAATAGAATAGAATTCATGCGAGGTCACAAAACGTGAACTAAATGGTGATCACCACACCCATGACACTCACCACCGATTAAACATTGCTCTTCCCAGAGTGCACCTAACACAGATTCAAAAATCCTTTAATTACGTTAGTTTTAAGCTTTTCCCCTCTCCCTCTCCAAAGTAGACTTTGGAGGTAAAAATATTTGAGAGCTTCATAAAAAGAAAATTGGCGTCCACACACGTTTTCTTTAAGTTAGAAGAGTTCTATAACTATGCTCAATCGTTTGTAGTTAGCTATTATTTTTATGTATATTAGATTTACACAGTTTAGGGCATGAAATGCTATTTTATTATATTGATGTTTTTTTTATACGCTTCAAGCTGTTTAGCTTTTTTTTAAAGTTGACTTTTCCAAATTTTGTTGGCATTTAATTAGTGGATGTTTTTTTTTGTATTTTTTTTTGTTAGGTTTTTAAGAAATTGCGATTATTTTTGTTTCTTTTCGTTGTATCTTTTAATTTGACATTATTTCAATTATTTTTTACTATGATATTCCATTCATATTCCATTTCATACATTTCATACATTCCATTTCATACATTCAATTTCACATTTATAACTTTTATCTAATATCCTAATATCATTGATTATACGTTTAATCAATGCTAATATGTATGTTATTGACGATTTCAACAGATTATTTATCTACACATTTGATTGTTGAGATACCTAGTCTTTTTTGAGAAATAAAAATAATTATGATTATGATTAAGAATAGAATAGATCTTTATTGCATATCTGTACGGTACAGAGGCACAGATATTTTTTTTCGAAATGGTTTTATACAGTATGCCCACAGGTCGTACAATTTCAATTTCATATGTATAGTATAACCGCAGAGAACACTCGTGCTTATTACTTATATTTTTAATTACGAGTCTAGGAAATTAAACAGTTTAAGGAAATATTAGGAGTCTAAGTAATAATCAACATACATTTAAAAGTAATCCAATCGTAATAAAAAAAAAACTAAAATACTCCAATAATAAAAATAAACATAATAAAATCTAAAGTACCGTAATAGTATAACATCAAATATTTACTGTACGTTAAAGCGCTTACCACGAATGAATTATAAACCGTGCCTAAACTGCGATTACGACCAGAATAATTTCGAAAACTTGTCTGTTTAGACTTCGGAGTCCGATTACCAGGAACCCTATCTATATATGTATTTAAGTAAGAAGATCCAAAAAACCTCGTATCCGACCACGCCAAATGGAAAACGATAACGACGTACAGTAAAACAGTTTTTGGTCTCAGCTTAAACTATTGGATGTAGTTAAAAGCCATCGGGCGGTCGGTTAGTTAGTTAAGACAAAAACGAAAGGGGCGTGTTAACGGTCTCCATTAGCCGTAATAAATAGCCGCCCAGTTGGAGTTTCCTACACACGACAGAGCCAGGTACACCCATTCTCTTGCCATACGTGTGGGAATTAAATGTATGGATGGGGGAATGCAGCACCCGGGTCGGCGGCGGAGTTAGAAATGTTTTATTTGCGGTGCGGGCGCAGCGGCCACCAAAGAGAAATTGAAATTGCCCGCCTTTGGTGATCGGGCAGATAGAGGCAAATAATCGTATCTTTCGATCAATTTAATTTAATACCTTTGAAATAATTCGGAGAATTGTATCATGGCGCCGCGCCGTGCTGAAAATGTGTCGACGCATATAGCTACAACAATATCAAAATAAAACAAGGCAAGAGCGGTTTTTATTATGATACAACAATATATACTCGTAGGCACAACTTATCGAGAAGCATCGTATTATATTTATTTTATAAAGTAGTGTACAACAAAAATAGGACGTGCATACTGTTGTACTGCGTGCACAGTTTTGATTGTTTGTAAACCTTTATTGCACAAAAAATACATTGTATAATAATATTAGAGTTATTGTATCACACCATTGTTTTACAGACAACTATTATAAAATACGTAAAGTGTGGCGGCAAGCTTCGTATATAGATATCCTCGTATAAGATATATGTATCGTCCACTTACGCAAATTCTTTTAAAATCTGGGCCGCTTGTTTATGGAATCAGCTCCTCGTTCAATTATCGAGTACTCCTTAAATATACCGTGTTTAGTGTCAAATTAAAGGCCTGACTCAGTATGTTCCGGAAATATATATCTATCTATATGGATAAATACATAAACCAGACATATTTCATAAAAAACCGTAATAAAAATAATTATAAATACAATAATTCACTTTCTGTAACGGTGGTGTATTTTAAAAAAAAATATATTTGTTTGTATTTATTACTAGCTAAACCCTGTTACATTTAGACGTGGCTCAGTCAGACAATACTTTTGTTGAGCGCATTCGAACGCTACGTTGTGTCAAAATGTCGTCAATCGAGTTTTTTAAGCACAAACATTCGCAGGCTGATTTTTTATATATAAAGATTTCACTCCATAAAAAGAGGAGTAGATACCGCAAACATCTGTGTTATTTCATATTATCCTTCCCTCTATTTATGCCAGAGAAATGTAATACGTACGCATGTATTATCCACACCTTTGTTTGGCAGAGTGCGACTGACTGCGGAGCGCGACGTTAGAAATGTTTTATTCGTTTCGAGTGCAGTGCGCAGCAAAGGCGGCATGAAATTGGCTCGGCAGACAGTCACTGCGAACTCTGATGGATTTTCTGCTCTTATATTTTCGTGAAAATAAAACCCCGGAGGATTGTTTCATACAAACAGTGAGAGAGGTTTAGTTGAAGGAAAGCGATACATTCACACGGTTAAGAGGATTAAACCCGGCAGCCTCGTCAACCTCAAGGTGCCTCGAACATACATAAAAGAGCGATCTTTGATTTTATTTCTTATACTTACAGGTATATCTGCTGTGTTTTTCATGTTTCTATGTCGGTTTAAGTGTGTTTCGGCAAGTATCGAAAAACTACAAAACATGTTTAAATCATATCGGTGCCTTAAAACTACAACTAGGCCGAAATAAAAAAAAAGTTTTCAGGTACTGTTTACGGGTATGGCATCAACATCAATGGCGAATACATCACTCACCTCCGATTCGCCGATGATGTGGCTATCACGGCGGAATCGATGGAGAACCTTGGCTCAATGCTCAGAGACAGCAATACCTTCTCCCAACAGGCAGGTCTAAAAATGAACATGAGTAAGACAAAAATCATATCGAATGCCCATGTCGCACCCATACCGGTACATGTTGGGAACGATACTATTAAAGCTGTCGACCAGTATGTTTATTTGGGTCAGACGATCCAACTAGGCAGACTCAACTTAACCAAGGAGGTCTGCCGGCGAATCCAACTCAGTTGGGCAGCGTTCAGGAAATTACGCCATATTTTCTCGTCACGAATACCGCAGAGCCTCAAAACAAATGTATATAATCAGTGCGTGTTGCCAGTGATGACATACGGCACTGACACGTGGTCGTAACTACTATTACCTAACTATTATATAAACCTAACTATTTACCTAGCGTTTGAGCCTCTACGATAGCGCTCAAACGCTTCATCCGATTGAGCTGAAATTCGGCATGCAGGCATCATTTGGTCATGTCAAGAGTTAAGAAGATTGTGGTTAAAATCGGTCCACCAGAGGATGCACTAGTCGTATTTCAATCTCTAAATATTGCAGCTAGATACTCGAAATTCGGTTCTCATGTCTTGTTGGACCAAATTCACTTAGTGAAATTTTGATTGATATTTTTTATATTTTAAGTAGTATTTTAAGTAGACTTTTAATATTTTAAGTAGTATGTAGACGTAAATATATTAGATATATTATATATAATCCTCATATTTATAGTCGTACATATTTTAAGTCGTTAAATTTAAAGTCTGCCGTACATTAATTATTTAGTAAGGACTCTAAAATTGGAATAACTCGTATACAAGCGACGCAAGTAATATTTAAAATCCGTCATATTTAGGCAAATACTACATAATTTTTGGAAAACTACCATTTAAATATCACTGAAAATACTACAAAAAATATATACTACAGTAAAATTTTGGTTGGAATATCTCGCATACAAGCTACGTAAATAATATTTAAATTCCGCAATATTTTATTTTCTATAATTGTATTATCTCCGCGTAAAGTTAAGGGCAGTTAGCGCCAAATGTTACCCGCGAACCTATGTCGATATTTTTTAGCTACGGCTGTGGTTCGTGTCTTCGCTTAGTCATCGACGCTTTTTCACTAGATTTCCACCAGGTAGCGTTACGCTAAATGTCCTGTTTAGGCCTTGTCTGCTTTCCGGGAGAGTATTAGGGTGATACAACCGATTTTATGATGATACTACAAGACTTCATATCTATCTGTATGCATTAATATTTTGAATGTAGAAAAAAGCAATGCGGTTTTAAGAAAAAAAAGACAGGATAAATTTAGAAGATCCGTTATCATCAAGCTTTCATCCAGGTTCCTTCAGTCATGTTACTTTAATACCAAGTTAAATTAAAAAATATGGAAGCCACTCTTTACGGATAATAATATCATTACAGGAAGTGAAAATTTAAGTATTGAACGGAGTATGTTTGAGCTAAAACAACTAAAACCGTAAACAATTTATTATTCGTTCGATCAATCGATTCAAGGCAAAGGAACACTTCGCTTGATACGCGATCTTTCTTACTTTCCTCTGCCGCGTGGCCTGCGCTCGTCCTAGCAAAGACACAAACCACTCCATTGCAAGTCGCACCAGGTAGTACATCCTGCAAAGGCGAATATAATCATTTTGAAATTTCTCTAACAGTATGTAAGCATAAACTGACAAATATACAGTGGCGTATTAGGCTACGTTATAAATGTCGTATTAGGCTACGTTATAAAGGCTACGTTATAAACTACGTTATAAAAAGTTTTAAAAATCAAATATAAAAATTGGCTTAGCTATAAAATATATTTACTAGAAAAGAATTGTTTTAATACTAGGGGAAGATAAAGATTTTGGTCAGAAAATTGCCTACAGAAAACCTTAACCCGTTGAGTATGAGTCAACCAAATCTGGTCGCGAAACAATTATCCGTTGAGTACGAGTCGACCAAATCTGGTCGCGCGTTTTTTTCACTTCTTTGACGTTCTCATATTTATTCATAATTATCTAATTGTTTTACAAAATGATATTTCAATATTCTATATTCGAAATTTCAATGCAATCATTGTGCAGTTGTTCTTTTTATGATTGGTGTAGTAGTTTCGTAGTTATAGTACTTTAAGGTCGATGTCGCCGAAAATCCAGCAAAAGAGAAAGATGCATCCATGAAAATACCCATTTACTCCAAGGCTCCACTAACCTACCTAAAAAATGCAACGTCCCTATTTTTTTTTTAGAAAATACCATAAGAGTATACGTAAAAATTAACAATTCCCCTAAAAATACTAACAGGCATACAGGCATCCGAACGACAGAATAAGCAAATAAGCAATTTTGATATAAATTTATGGGAAAATAAAATATATTTTCTATTATGTTTTCTTTTTAATTTGAAAATATTAATTTTGGGCTGAATGATTTTGGGCTAGATGATTTTACAAAGTCATTGAACATTTTGATACTCGGATGTTGGCCTATAAACGAAGCCGCGGTGGTCATATGGCCGATACTATATGTTATACATTAATGGCATAAACCCACCTATTATTATCAACAAAATGAGTTCGCCTCATAAAAAGGCGTGTTTTTTTTTCAATGCAAAAAAAGGAGCAACTGACGCACTTTTTAGTTACATACAAGAAGATAACATTAGATACATTGCATAAAAATGGACATAATAATTTTCAGGTTTCCCGTCAGCTCGCAAGCGTATATTTTCCGTGTGTGGAATATAAATTTAAGCCCTGAAAGGCCGTTCGTTGCAATAACTTCTGTAAATTAGTCGCCCAGCAGGCGCCGCTTTCCGTCTCGTACCTGAACATTGCCCTCCCGCTCGCTAAAGTTTGATCTATGCTTTCAACTTATAATTTATTTTCAATTGGTGACGCAAACCGTACTACTATTTAAAAGTTTACGAACTCTGGTGAAACTTTGGTTCTAAATTACTCACATACAAAAGAATAAGAAGATCAAAGAAAGTTAGCGCATGGTAGAGATCATGGCATGTTATTGGTGTTTCCAAGGATATCTCAAAGGCATTGTCCGTTGATCATAAAATACTTTTTACTGACACAACCGTGGCACTCCAATAAGACTCAGGAAGTGAGCTCGCCTTATCACAGGAGTGCCTAGCAAGGCAGGCTCGGTTTCACTTTACTTGGTACATTAGGAATAATGTTATGCACTTTAACATATAATTTATGCACAATTTGGCCTGGGCGCAGACAGATGTATGCCTAAATTCAGAAGCATATAGCGGTATTTTCTGGATTGTACATTATATTTCTTTTGTGCTATTGCGTTTGAATGTTTATGTAATGAATAACGAATAACGAAGATAACTGTTAATCAAACTTATACAGTTTTACAAAAAAACCTAAGTAAATCTTTAGAACTTAATTTCAAATTTTAAATGTTAAATCCTAAAATTTGTTTCATACTAAAAAAACGGTTGTGCCACCCCAATACTTAACCGGCAAGCAGACAACCCCCTCCCACCCCCCCGCCAAACCCCCTTTCCTCCACTCATCAACTTCCCCTTCCACCAGATAGTAACTGTGTCAAGTGACTATGATAGCAAATTTAATATATTTTAGTATTTTGTGGTATTTTCGTGGTATTAAAATAGTATTAAGTATTAAAGAGGTAGTACTTTCTCAAATACGGTGGCATTTTTTTGCGTCGCTTATGTAAGACATACCTATTCCAACCAAAACATCACAATGTAGTTTCGGACCTATAATTACGCATCTGTGTACCGAATTTAAAGTTTATAAGTCCAATATTTTGAGGTTTAAGTATGACTAGAGCGCCCTCTAGAATAGAATAGAATAACTGTATGATGGATTGATATACCGATTCTTTTGAATTCTTGCCATAATAAAATTATGCCTGCATGCCAAATTTCAGCTCAATCGGAAGAAGCATTTGGGCGCTATCGTGGAGAAATACACACAAACAGACATACAGACATACTCACAGACATACTTCAGTCTGGAAATGGACTCATTCGTCCCATGGGAAGGGCGAAGGGGGGGGGGGGGTGGTTAAATATATATATCCGTTTATATCTCGAAAAAATGCGCGTTCACAATTAACATTTGCCGAGAAAGTAAAAAAGATTACAAAAAGTACATATAACCCATTTTTATTCCTTTACACATTAATGACCTGCCTTACCCAGTACAAAACCTATCACACATAGTTCTATATGCGGATGATACATCCCTAATATTTAAAATTGCTGTTCATAGACAAAACGTACATGAAGCAAATACTGCCGTGTATCTTGAATCTAATCGCGTATACCTTGTATCTAACAAAAGCTTGAAATAAGTTCCATGACATCGAATTTGATGGTGAATGAATTAATTTATAAAAACTACTAGAAAAACGTTTTTTTGCATGGAAATTAAGAAACAAAAAACAAAATACAACACAATAGAAATCTGGATGCCAATAAACTTACAAAATCAAACATTGCATTGTCTAAATATGTAAAAATAAATAAATTGAGAATTACGTAATATCCAAAACAGAAGTACCAAATCTACGACCAGTTAACAAAAAAAATAAATGACAAAATAATAGAAAGAAAAATTAATTGAATAATCTTGCAAAAAAAACAAAAAATACAATAATCAAATGGTGCAAATAGAAAATCAAAGCAATATTCCTAAAACAAATTACAAAATCATTAAATAAATTGTCTATAAAATGAAATGTTGCAAATAAGGTTAAAATAAAAAGTGTAAAAAATAAAACAATCCTAGGTTGTCCATTTATCCCATGCCTCTCTTAGATATTGAGTCATGTGCTAGGATATGAGACATGTGTTATTACTTTCTGTTTTATTATGTTTATTATTGTAACCATACTCATTTGTTATAACCAATACTTTATTGAAATCACACGTTTTATTTATCCAATTCCTTACATTAACACATAGTAGCTATAACACTAATGGTATAGTTGCGGTGTAGTAGAGCGTCTAGTGATAGCACCTTTCAGGTTACTTCAGCCGGCTCTCCTTAAGGAGGGTGGAGAACCACACTGGTCCACAGGCGTTCTACAAATCTCTTACCAGTGGCTCCAAGTAGCTATTGTACACGCAGCAGCCACACCGCGGTAAACCACGTCGGCTCGTGGGCTAAACCTGGTCGAGGGGGGGCGCACGCTTTGGTGGACAGGTCTGATTGCGAATAACTCCTGCATAGTGTACGAAGACTGGCCTGGCGAAGAAGGTAACTCGACAGCTTATAAGCGACGGATGTTGGCGGAAGCGGCGGGACAGCATGGCATCGTGGAAGGACTAGGGCGTCCGGTTGAGGGCTAAAAACAGGCGGCCAGGAACTGCATCCCTCTTTCCTCCAATCGTGGCGGATCTCCGCTCCATTGGCGCACGGACTGCAGGGACGAGAGGGTGTCTGCACCAGCGCAACCGCTTACTAACTGTAAACTATTCACGCGCAGATGACATCTAGTTTTTGGACATCGGACGGGACTTGTCTTCGAAGAAGTTCTGTCAGCCAGGAGGTCGCCGTCGTCGGATCACGATGAGGAGGACATCATGGTATAGTTGTAAGATATTGCCACTTGGCAATAGGCTCATCATGTTGTATATTGCCTGAGCAATAAAGTTGTACCAAACAAACAAACAAGTATATCCGTTTGAAACTTGATGCCCAATTACGTCTATGAATACTGCTGGTATCACATCCAGGTATGGAGCGGGCTAAATAAGTTGCATTTTTTACTTTATTGCCCGGGTATGGCAGCTCCTTTCAGTTTGACTTGTTAGAGCGAAATCACTCCCGCCGATCGCAGCGTAATCTCTCAATCGACAACCATTTCCTTTTGCTGCGCCGCATCGGCCATTCATATCCGGAACCCCCAGATATAATAACGTAGTTTCATTGTAGAGCGCGAGCCGCGAAATTGAATCGTAGTTTAATAGATGTCTACGGGGCGTAGCGGACTGGCGTAACGCAATGGCGTAGCGCGCTCAACGTAGCCGAGCCAACGACACATCTGAGTATACATATACCTGGCCCGATCTTAAATAATATTATTGTCTTAATTGGCCTCCACGCATGAAGTGCGAGCCTGGGTAGGACTCTGGCCTTAGGGTTAGTTTCCCCTGGAAATCAACATTCTGGCGCTCCTGGACGGTCTGCGCACCGTGGGGCGTAAGCCAATCGATTGCGCACTCTGACTAATAGTAGGGGGAGTCTGGAAGCAGTACTGTTTCCTATAGAGCGGGGGTGGTTGCGGACTTTATGGCGACTGCTCTCGAAACGACCATCGGCTACCCGATCCTGGGTGAACAGCCGGGCAAAGGATGCCGTGCTCCGCGATAGATTCGGTGTACACCGTTTCACCGATTCCTAAGGGAGAGGACCGCGCAAGCGACCTTGAACTCGTAACCAATCGAGAGACTGGAGTAATCTGGTAGCAATTGGAAGTAAGGGCGTGAGTGTAAGCCCGCTGGGTAACACTCCTGGCTATCTCGCGGTTAAGGCGTTGGCCTCTTATGGGTTTGTGGCAGAGCTTGACGGTGGACTGTGTTGTCCAAGTCTTCTGCGCTCACTCCAGGGAACGATAGAACGACCAATCTTTAAAACTTCCTGAGGTGACGGGCTCGCCCGTTGTAGTCGACAACTCTAGTTGTCGTAATGAGCAGGTTCCTAATGGTTCCGTGCAGCTTGAGGCTGATGGCTTGCAGTCTAAGACAGTAACAGACAGTAGCGCAATGGATATATACATATCCGAGTACATAACCGGTCAGATCTTGAACAATATTATTGTTGTAATTTTGGGCCCTAATGCACCGTACTGTCAGGCCATTATGACCCATGTATTAGGGTCGGCTTAACTCACAGTCATTACCCATCCAGTAGCCTCCTAGGAGAAGTGTGAGCACTGGTAAAACTCTGTGCCTGCGGGCTGTTTCCCCTGGAAATCGTCCTTCGGGCGCTCCTGGGCGGATCTGTACACCGTCTGGTGTCTCCAAATTGACTCTGCATTCCGACTGATAACCGGGGGATTCTGGAAACGGCTCTGTTTCCTATGGAATGGGGTGGTTGTTAACTTTAAGGCAACTGCTTTTAAAACGAACAATCGGCTATCCGTTAACGGGTCAACAGCCGGGCAAAGGACGCCGTGGTCGGCGATAGATCTGGTAGACACCGTATCACCGCTACGTAAGGAAGAGGACCTCGTAAGCGGTCTCTTACCCGTAAACAGTCGGAAGGCCGGAGAAATCTGGCCGAAACTAAAAGTAAGGGTATGAATGATGTCGGCCCGCTCGCGGTAAGTCGTTGGTATCTTGGCTCTTCCTCAGGTTTTTACACTTCCTATGGTGACGGCCTCGCCCACTGTAGACGACACATTTAAGTGTGTCTAATTTTAATTATTATCTATACTAATATTATAAAGAGGTAAATTTTGTGATGTTGTAGAAATTAATCTCTGAATCTAGTGAACCAATTTTGAAAATTCTTTTACCAGTAGAAAGCTACGTTACTTGTGGGTGCCATAGGCTATATATTAAGAAAAATGAAAGACTTTTTCGTGGTAGTCGGATTTGCAAAGTAAGTCGGAGGAAAAACGGTCGAATGAAAACGTTTTTTACGAACGCTGCTTTAACGATGAGAGATATATGATTGAGTTCCAGAGAAAAGTTCTAGAGCTTGATAATGCCTACAAAAAAGTCAGCAACAGCACATGTATAACTTTTATATTAAGGTCGCAAAAAGTAGTTTTTTTATAATATAAAATAATTTAAATCGTTATGTCTTGTTTTTTAATCATATTATCCACAATTATGAATTCTTATCAAAATAAGTAAATGTATCGTCTCAAGTGTCTAAAACAAAAGACTTTTCCCTTTTACTGCATATAATTTTCTTTTTATTTCATAAATGGTTAAAGAGATAATACGACATAGGTATGGAACCGCGTCCGTATGTCGGGTTGGAACTCCTCTAATATAGTATACAGAGAAGTTTCGAGCAATTAAAATAAACATAATTTATTCAATCACAATCATTTAATTCACTTATTTGAAACCCGGTAATATAGCCATATTGGCATGCAAATACATACAAACATATGCAGTAAAAATATAACCTTACTTTTGGCAGTCAGGAAATAAATCATAACACCCAGTACTAACCGAACCACACTCATAATTTCATCACAAGTAAAAATATTTACCACCCAACGAAGTGGGCACGGGTCAGCTAGTGTTTAATATTTTAATTGTACAGATATGCTATGACCACAACTTTAATACAACACCATTTTTTATATGTCAGTTTGCTTACATAAATACTTAGTACTAATAACAACGATGGAATAGTCGTATTGCCACTTGGCCACTTGGCAATCACTATGCTACTATTGCGTGTGAAATAAAGTTTTTCAAACAAACACTTACATCCGTATAAAATTCGGTGCCCAATTTCGGCTGTGAATGTTGCTGTATCCAGCTATGGAGCAGGCTTAATCCGTTGCATTTTTTACTTTGTTGCCCGGGTATGGTAGCTCCTTTCAGTTTGACAGGTACAAGCGGAATCACTTCCGCCGATCGCAGCGTAATCTCTCAATCGACGGCCATTTCCTTTCGCTGCGCCGCATCGGCCATTTATATCCGAAATCCCCAGATATAACGACATAGTTTCATTGTAGAGCGCGAGCTGCGAAATTGAATCGTAGCTAATAGACGTCTACAGGGCGTAGCGGACTGGCGTAGCGCAATTGCGTAGCGCGCACAACGTAGCCGAGCCGACGACACATTTGAGTATATATCCGGTCTTCTCGATCTTAAATAATATTATTGTCGTAATGGGCAGGTTCCTAATGATACATGCAGCTTGAGACTGATGGCTTGCCTATGTCTTATGGGTGGGCTCAACTCACGGTTGAGCTCCCATCCAGTAGCCTCCTCAAAAAGTACTCAACCTGGAAAGGCTGCTCTAAACTCTACCAGCAGCTGCAGCCTGCAGTCTAAGACAGTTGGGATTAGACTTGCGGATCCGAGGAACATCTCGGGCGTAACAGGGCGGTTTGCGTACCGGGCAAAGTTAACCTAGCTTGCGCAATCCGGCGAATAATCGGGGAAGTCTGGAAATGTATGTTTCCTAAGCAGTGGGGGAAGTTTTTATCTGATCAAAAATTTTAGACTGATTTCGAGTGATCTTGACGGCTAAATGGAAACGATCTGATACGTTTACTAGCGAAGGTGCTTGTTGCCCTGATGTCAGCTACCTTGAAACTATCCGTTGGCCAACCGAACCCGCGTGACCTTGACGAGCAAAGGGCGCCTCGGTTCGCAATAATTTCGATTTGAATTACTGCTAAGGTCAGGTAGACATATGATCAGAATCGAAGACTAGGAAATCCTTCTAAATCTGATAGTAAGGCGCCTCGCGGTAAGGCGACTCTTATGGGCTGTTGACGTAGCTTGACTGTGGATTTCATTGTCCGCTGTAATGGTCATAAAACCATTACGGGTTTAACAAACAATATAATAAACAATTATTGCCAAAATTAGTTAATAAAAATAAAATAACAATAATATAGGATACAAGCGAATTTTATCGCACAATAGGCATCACTAGCGATTAGATGGAACACGGGTATAGAGAATCGCTAGTGAGAGTAGTTTTTTTTTTGGGCCCGAAGCACTCGCGGGGAAAGGTCGTCGTTTCAGCGCGGCGGTCGGTTTTTGCCTCGCGGCGATTACCGGCCGCCGGAGCTCATTTCACGACTTCGAAGTGGCCTACCTACATCTACGAATAAAATATAAAAGTCAAAGTCATCTTTAGAAATTATAACTAGAATCAAGTGCGGCGCAGGCAAAGCATTCCAGCGTGATCTCCACATCCTATTTGGGGCAAGTAGATTATATTCTCATTTTCGGTTTTTTTAAAGTAAAATTCGATTTCTTTTATTCTAACTTGCAATACCACAATCGTGCAATACTTTTAGTCCTTCAGACCCGTCTTGCACGACATATACGTGCTAACCCGTTTTTCTGAATATAGGAATCCGTAGTTTCTAATATAGGATCAACGATAGACACCGCCAATAAATCTAAAATCATTTCGGCGATCTCTACTTAAAATGTAGGCTGTAAAAAAATACATAAATATAATTAAAATCCACGTTAGACAATCTTGGGATTAAAACGTGGCGAAGTCAGAGTGGCATTGAGTTCTTCCCGAGGCAATTAAAAATCAGATAAATTAATAAAATAGCTTATGAAGTAAAATACCAAATTATAGATAAATATAAATGCAAGTCATCGTCGGGGAATACGTAATATTTCCAAATTTAAATATCAGGGAAAATGATAGAGCAAAAGACTACCGTCGTTTACGATAGTTGAAAGTGCAGCGTACCCGACACTAAAATTGCCAAATCATTGTAGGGCAAAAATAGGAAAAACCAGTTACGAATAATGCTCATCGAAACACGGGAAAAATGTAATAATTGTAACGTACGCTCGTAAAATCTCGCAAGGCCTTCGACGATCGACGGATTAAAATTAAGTTTCATAAATAATATAAATATTCAATATCATACATATAGTTTCGGGAAATGTCTTCGCAACAGGTTATAGAAAAATAAATAGTAAATTTGGGTCAAAAAAGTATCTTTTATTTTACTCCTAATCATCTCAATATCAGAATAATTTCATTTTTAATATCGTCATATATCATATGTTTCATTTTCATTTTTTATATAAATAAAATAGAGTAAAGAAAACCATAAAAGGAAAGGATTGGTTGAGATACATTTATAAAATATTAAAATCAGTTTCCATTATTATTTGGGAAAATTCATTAAATTCAGAATTCTTTACCAAGGAAAATAAAATACACTTATTTATGTTACAAGTTAATTTCACGCATATTCCAGAAAGATTTAATTTAAATTAACAGAATCCGCCGTCGCGTCCGCGCCATCTAGCGGCGAAACGCGGGCATTCGTAGCACAATGCAGGTTGAGCAAAATGATGTCAATCTTTGATAAGTAACTCGCCGCGCCACCGCTAGAGGGCGTTCGAACGAGAATAATAATATATTATTTAGTAAGGGAAATGGTTCAAATAATTTAGCAATTCAATATCCATAAAAGGCCGTTCATCCCAGAGGGATGGTCATCTTACCGTAGACTGGGTCACTAAGGGATTCTAAATACCCCCGTGCCTGAGATGGACTGAGCGAACCGACGCAAATCCCGACGCAGCCTACATACCCCTGCCCCAGAAGAATTCTAAACGGTGGAAGGACTCTGGCACTTGTTCATAGATCCGAAATAAATCTTCGTCTTCTTCCGGGCTGGCGCCCACTATATAAACAAATCTTTCCATATCGTCCGGAAGTATATTGGTAAAATAATAATATTGTAATCTATAAAATAAACTGATATATTAAAAATTATTCGGGTCTCATGACAAATTGGCGCCCAAAGTGGGTCTATTTTTCTTTTCAAACTTTCAAACAAATTGGCGAGCCAACGGGGGCTAATTTTTTTTTCAAACATTCCAAACAGTATTCTTTTCAAAACAATTTTATCTTCTGTTTGACTAAATGACCAAGTTGGACGCATGACAAAATTGGCTTCCAACTTGGGGCTTATAGATCTTTTCATAATAATTTATTTTATTGTCCCATCAAATTTTTTTTACAAACAATTTTTTTCAAAATAACTCTTACCTTTTGTTTTGAAGTGACCACGCCAGTCGTCATGACAAAATTGACGCCTGCTCGTGGGGCTCTTTTTTGTTTTCAAACTTTAGAAACAATTTTTTTTACAAACAATTTTTTTTTTCAAAATAATTTGTCTTTTGATTTAAAGCGATCACGCTGGTCGCCTACAAATTTCCCGCCCTCCCACCCTTTCTTTCTTATATATCGCAACTTTTCAAAATATTAATATATTACTGTTGCGAAACTATTATTAAATATTTATTATTATTTTTATACAGGCAACGAACTTGGTACTAATTAATTTTTTAAAATATAAATTAAACACAACACACACGTACACGTTTACACACCGGCACGCCCTTAAAACACTTTAAAATTTTAATAAAATTTTCATAAAATATTTATAAATACAATTTTCATATAACATCTCTAATATATGATTCAGTTTTAGCTTTTATAAACGAAAGATAAACATTGCGTCAACTATACTAATAGCAAAAATTTCTCTGTTCTTATATAAAATTGCAAGCACTTATACATTGACACGGAATACCTAGCGTCGCAAGTGAACCATAAGGAACTCTAACAAATGTGAAAACTAGAAATACGTACGAACACTACTGTGTGCGTCGAACAGTACATGGGCTTTAGGCACTTAGGAAAATCACGATTACAGGAAATTTAATATATCTGATAGTGACAAAATAAGTAAATGAATGAGAAACAAAACACTGCAAACAAAAACGTAAAGAAAGGAATAAACTTTAGGAAAAACGAAACAAACTAATTTTGAAAAATAATAATATTAAATTATGGTAACAAGGAACTACACTTAGAGGTGCACACGAATACAGGGTGTCAAAAAAATAATACACGCAGTAAAATTTAAAACTTACTTAACCTCATGCAAAGTTAAATAACGTATTTCTGGCGTACGGAACACCTGCGGTAATAACGTTAGACAACGCATCATATTTTAGGTCAAAAGCATTCAAAAATTTTACGGAAAAATATAAAATCCCAAAATTATTCTATGGATGCGTATATGCTCCTCAATCGAACGCAGTCGAACGTTATAATCAAACTATAGAAACGAGTTTATCAATTCTAGCAGGAAAAGATCAAAGATCGTGGGATAAACATTTATCTTTAATCCAAAACGCGTTAAATAATCATCAAAATCTGGCAACAGGCTTTACCCCATCATACCTTATGTACGCTCGTGAACCAATGGTTGATGGCCGCTACCATAAAATGTTTAGTTTCATTCCAAAAGAAAAATCCAAAATAGCAATAGACAGTCCACAGGAATTCGCAAAAGGACTCGAGACGCTCGCGGACGCATATGACGTCGTGCGGGAAAGACTCATGGAAGCTTTCAAAAATAACGCCTCAAAATATAACCTGAGGAGAAAGCACGTCGAATTCTCAGTCGGTGATTTCGTATGGGCGAAAAATCACATGCAATCGCGAAAAGCAGAGTTTTTCTCAAACAAACTAGCGCCCAGATATTCAAAATGCAAAATCATCGCGAAAAAGTCCCCCATAGCCTATGTATTGGTTGACGAACACGGCAAAAATCGTGGGACGTACCACATAAAAGACCTGTGTAAAAATTAGGGTCACACAAAAAATACGCAGAACATTTCACATTGCAAATAACATTCGCATAATATCCACATGTAATCGGGAATATGCAAAATCACAAAAAGCAACGACTATATTGGGTACACCGTGAGATAATTGCAAGTGAAAAGTAAAAGAAAAAATATAAAAACAGAGCAAAAATACAAAATATTAAGTAAATAAATGTAGCAGATAAAGTATATAAGTATTCGATACAAGTATTCATGGCTAAAAAAAAATAATAAGCACACATAAAGAAAAAGTAACAGACACATAAGGGCGTAGCACGATAACAATAAAAACACATACAACACTAAATTTTCAATAAGTAAAATAAATAAATATATAATTTCACATACACTAGATAACATCATCAAAAAAAAATTTTTTTTTAATAAAAAAAAAATTTTTTTTTCTTAACATCTTATCCGGCTAAGAACCCGGATTGACTGGAAAAAAATAGGGAGAAAGAATAGTACCAAGTTTCGCGTCAAAAATATATTTATATAAAATATCATATATATGTATATATTTAACATATAATATAGTAAAAAGGAGCCATGCGGATAAGTCTAAGGATTGAGATACTTCTATACCTATCATTTTATACTATATATTTGCATATAAGCAAAATCTGAAGGGTTCGGTGATCTAACCCTGCTCATGGAGTAAAAACACCTGGGTGCTTTATACCCGTCTATTGTAAACATCACCTGACATGTAGAATTAAAATTTACTTTGATCAGCTCTGAAGGATACAAATTATTTTATATTATTATATATTAAATAGAGTATACCGGACGTTAAGCCGTTCGCGTTCAAATTAAAATTGTTCACGGACAGGTCCTAAAATTCATTTATGAATAAACTCTACTATTATTATTTATTTATTTCTACTATTATGTAATTACGTGGCGAAACTGCTGACATTTCTAATTAGCGACTAGAATGTTCACGATAAAAAAAAACCATTGTATATTACAACATATAGCTACAGAAAGATCTCGTCCGATCCTGAATTTATCAGGACATGGAATATTTTTTCCATACCATGAATTGTTTTTATTGTCTTTTTTCTTCAAAAAAGACTTATAGATTTTCCGTTATGTCCCGCTGAAACGCTGCTCAAAATTAGTTTGTCCATAAACGCTTATAGTTAGTAGCGAATTAATCTTAGCTGAACACGTAATTTCTGGAGAAATGTACAATACTATAGAGAGGAATCATTTGTACTGTCAAGAATTGGTAAAAATAATAAATACAAGGCAACCACTTTTAGTATGAAAGATTGTATGTTAGGAAGACTTAGCATGTAGATGTAAGCACGTAGAATGAACAAGTCGCGAAAGAGAAAAACTTAAGCTAAATATTGAAAATTTTATCATTCACACTCAAGACAACAATAATAACATCTCAGTAAAATATATGTTCAACACAAACATTAAATTCGGAAGGCTTAAAAACCTGATAAGTTAAATAAATTCTTGCCGAACAAGGTATATAAGATTTACTATTAACTTACTACTACTAGAGTAAATTACGTAGTTAATATGCGCTTTAGATCGCAGAACAGTCACCATATATAGTATCATAAAAATTTTTTAAAAAAAATCTAAAGATTTCCCATATTTTTCTATTAAATTAAAGACTATAGTGTCCACGCTTCCGCATGAATTAAAATTATGTGGATCGACGTCTATTATTGTTTCAACAGAGACTGGTCACCAATATATAGTTCATTTCTATACACAAAAAACTTATAAATATTGTTAAAAGGGAAATCTCATATATACATACATATCTTATATTTCACTCGGGGAGACCAATACCACTGTGACGGTGAATAATCTATTATATGAAAAATTATCAATGTCATTGGAACCCTCACCATGACATACCATTAACAAAACTACTTGGTGTAAATTGTATAAATAATTTTTTTTAATAAATTAAATATAAATGTGCGAGATACTGTCCACGTCTCACAACACATAAATTTCATATAAATATACACTCTTCAATTTTTCCATACTCTTAAAAAGGTATCACGCTAGAAATCTGCCCATAATTTATTAAGCCAGCCACACATATGAATAAAGATCGACGTTGAGACATAATTTACTTTGTAACATTTGATTTGGTAATAATTAAGATAAGCTCTCACAAGAAGTGGAGCGTTATCAAAATGTTTATTTTTCTTTTTACTTAAATATTGAAATACGAAAAACCTCAACACTTGTTTGAAGAAGAAAATCTGAAAAATCGGAAGGTGTATCCATACGAACACCTAATAAAATATAGTCTTAAATTTAGTTACTGGAAGCTTATTTGAAAAGCAATGTGGGAGAATTTTTGTTTAAAAAAAAAAAGTAAAATAAAAATGTTTTTTTATTAAATAGTAAGAATAGATGTAGTAGTTTAAAAATTTCTGTAATTTGTAAAGAAAACGCAGAAGCACGTCTCTTTTGTTCCGTCAAAATTTTTTTTGAAATAAAAATAAAGTTGTATACGAGAATATGCCCTTCCTGTCAAACCCTTCCTAATGAATTGCCAGCCAACCGCAATCCTAGTAAAAAATAAGAGACCATATGATGCAGCAAAGAAAATTATACATTCCAGAAAGAGACAGAGCGACGAGAAAGAGGACGCCGATAATAAAAGGACAAAATGGAAACGCTATATGGCAGCTGGAAGAGCCACGACGCGGACGACAGAGATCAGCAGCAATGGCTCACGACTCCTCGAAAGCACAGCACACCCATACAAATAGCAAAGGAAGATACCGAGGATCGACCGAAGTAAATAAGATCCAATCACGCTTATCCGACTCCAGACCACGCAGAAACCTAAGGTAAAAAGTCGAACTATTTCCTTTTTCACCGCAACAGGAAGGCCAGGAGGCACGTAAATAGACGAAACTACCTATGACGTCAGCACCGGCAACATGCGACCTGCAGTATTACCAGGGACGGTATCGTGGACCGACCAGTAAAGCAAAACGGACAAGCGCGTGAACGAGACAATTCCCCCAAGATTGTGAGAGAAAATGCGGACTGCATTGTTTAGATAGAGACTAATATACCAATCGACAGTGCATTGATCTTCAATTCAGTGTAGCAACTTTTAAAAAAGTGCATTTGTGCAGTGAGGGGCAAAAATGGGAAAAACGGGATAAAGAAGTTAGAAATTGGACAAAATTTTAAACATTTTTTGAAACAGTACATCTACACTTCGATAGACTTTATAAAAGCATCTGATGATGTGTCCAGATTTACATATATAAATTGACATTTTCGTGTTCAAGCTCCGAAGCAAAAAGCTTTGGGAGCGAACCTCTACTAATATGACTTTCTTCTCTACATCTCTTACCAAGGTGGCGAGTTCCGGACGTAACGAGGCAAAGACGACAATTGAGCATCATATGGGCAAATACGAACACAAATGAAGGAAAAATTCATAAAAGGAAATACGGCAAAACGGCAGACAATGACAAGACCCTGGACGGAGCAGAATAGACGACACAGGCCACTGTATTCACTGTATCAAAATTGTAAAATGTAAGGTTATAAAGGACGTGTTTCGCAGAGCATTTTTTCTAACTTGGATAAATAGCTTTCTTTTAATAACTTAGTAGAAAATCGGAAAACCTCAAAAATTTCCAACTTAGGAAAATTTATTATAAAATATAATTTCTTTAAATAATACGAGACTAGAAGCAGGGGTTATCTCTTAATAATAATGTACTTTAAACTGTCAAGACAAAATATAATAAAACTTTTAGAAATTTTTATGTCGTAGCAAGCGTAGCACGGCAACTAAAGAACCGTAGTGATGGCTACGCTTTAGGTGGTAGATTCTTATAGTAGTTCGTTTAGTCTTTGGTGTTTAAGGTCTTCGTGGGCGAAGACTGAACATCTTTTCCGGCATGTAATGGTCATAAAACCATTACGGGTTTAACAAACAATATAATAAACAATTATTGCCAAAATTAGTTAATAAAAATAAAATAACAATAATATAGGATACAAGCGAATTTTATCGCACAATAGGCATCACTAGCGATTAGATGGAACACGGGTATAGAGAATCGCTAGTGAGAGTAGTTTTTTTTTTGGGCCCGAAGCACTCGCGGGGAAAGGTCGTCGTTTCAGCGCGGCGGTCGGTTTTTGCCTCGCGGCGATTACCGGCCGCCGGAGCTCATTTCACGACTTCGAAGTGGCCTACCTACATCTACGAATAAAATATAAAAGTCAAAGTCATCTTTAGAAATTATAACTAGAATCAAGTGCGGCGCAGGCAAAGCATTCCAGCGTGATCTCCACATCCTATTTGGGGCAAGTAGATTATATTCTCATTTTCGGTTTTTTTAAAGTAAAATTCGATTTCTTTTATTCTAACTTGCAATACCACAATCGTGCAATACTTTTAGTCCTTCAGACCCGTCTTGCACGACATATACGTGCTAACCCGTTTTTCTGAATATAGGAATCCGTAGTTTCTAATATAGGATCAACGATAGACACCGCCAATAAATCTAAAATCATTTCGGCGATCTCTACTTAAAATGTAGGCTGTAAAAAAATACATAAATATAATTAAAATCCACGTTAGACAATCTTGGGATTAAAACGTGGCGAAGTCAGAGTGGCATTGAGTTCTTCCCGAGGCAATTAAAAATCAGATAAATTAATAAAATAGCTTATGAAGTAAAATACCAAATTATAGATAAATATAAATGCAAGTCATCGTCGGGGAATACGTAATATTTCCAAATTTAAATATCAGGGAAAATGATAGAGCAAAAGACTACCGTCGTTTACGATAGTTGAAAGTGCAGCGTACCCGACACTAAAATTGCCAAATCATTGTAGGGCAAAAATAGGAAAAACCAGTTACGAATAATGCTCATCGAAACACGGGAAAAATGTAATAATTGTAACGTACGCTCGTAAAATCTCGCAAGGCCTTCGACGATCGACGGATTAAAATTAAGTTTCATAAATAATATAAATATTCAATATCATACATATAGTTTCGGGAAATGTCTTCGCAACAGGTTATAGAAAAATAAATAGTAAATTTGGGTCGAAAAAGTATCTTTTATTTTACTCCTAATCATCTCAATATCAGAATAATTTCATTTTTAATATCGTCATATATCATATGTTTCATTTTCATTTTTTATATAAATAAAATAGAGTAAAGAAAACCATAAAAGGAAAGGATTGGTTGAGATACATTTATAAAATATTAAAATCAGTTTCCATTATTATTTGGGAAAATTCATTAAATTCAGAATTCTTTACCAAGGAAAATAAAATACACTTATTTATGTTACAAGTTAATTTCACGCATATTCCAGAAAGATTTAATTTAAATTAACAGAATCCGCCGTCGCGTCCGCGCCATCTAGCGGCGAAACGCGGGCATTCGTAGCACAATGCAGGTTGAGCAAAATGATGTCAATCTTTGATAAGTAACTCGCCGCGCCACCGCTAGAGGGCGTTCGAACGAGAATAATAATATATTATTTAGTAAGGGAAATGGTTCAAATAATTTAGCAATTCAATATCCATAAAAGGCCGTTCATCCCAGAGGGATGGTCATCTTACCGTAGACTGGGTCACTAAGGGATTCTAAATACCCCCGTGCCTGAGATGGACTGAGCGAACCGACGCAAATCCCGACGCAGCCTACATACCCCTGCCCCAGAAGAATTCTAAACGGTGGAAGGACTCTGGCACTTGTTCATAGATCCGAAATAAATCTTCGTCTTCTTCCGGGCTGGCGCCCACTATATAAACAAATCTTTCCATATCGTCCGGAAGTATATTGGTAAAATAATAATATTGTAATCTATAAAATAAACTGATATATTAAAAATTATTCGGGTCTCATGACACCGCAAAAGCCTTTACTGTCATCCATGGGAGTCAGACTGGCTCGATATCGTTATAACTCCCTGTGGTGATAGGTTCGCTCGTTATAAACATGACACCCCACCCCCTATTAGCACAACCATCAAGTACCGGTCTCTAGCAGTCAAAAAGAAGAAGAAGAACAGTAAGAAACTAAGAAGTGATATTTTGCGGTTTAATAATAATAATAATAATATACTTTTTAATTACACTTAATTATGATACAAAATTATTGCTACATGGTAATGTCTTACAACTAACCTAATCACAGTTGTACATGCGCGCATTGTGGAAATAAAGATTACTACGTTCGTCTGCATAAAATACAGACCAGTAAAGGTATTTAAAACTAAGAATTATTGAGAAGAGGAAATTGGGAGAGGAAGAGGAGAGAAAAGGAAGAACTGGTTATCTCTAACTTAAATGTTAGTATTCTCCGAGGCGAGTCTTAAATGGCAGTGTAACGATCCGATAATTAAGTATCGTACATGCACCGACACCAATACAGCCATTGTGCTACATCGTGTAGCGATGAATCAGCACGATTTTAACTACTGTGTCAAATCAGTTACATAGAACAACACTTTTATTCGGAATATTTTGGATTGCATCATTTTTCGGTCTATATAAAGCGGCGAAAATATGACCAAGCCATCATTTCTCGAATGATCATGTCCCCCAAGACAGCGACGGCAACACCCGGCACCACTCTCACGAGTTAGGTGAACGGGTCGGGCTATCTTGGGTACCTTTTCCTTCCTTCCTCAGATCGAGACGAGCAAGCATCAGTCTGTACTCCTACAGACTCGAGCCGTGCCGAGTACGAGATACTCGGAGCATAATTACAATCCTTATCCATACCTTCAGGCAGATAGCCACTATATCCGCGTCAACATATATCCTATTCGGGAAGCGTTAGCAACTGGCAATACAACTCTCAATAAATATCTTCTGATACACTTTAAATTGACTTTTAATACGGAGATAACCCGCACGTTGACACCACCACCTCACCTCAACAACTTGGAGTCTAGTGAGGGGTGGCCCGTCACAGCAGAAAGAGCAGGAATAGAAATCAGTATTATGACACGGATTTTTTAGTAAACTGTCAGAGGCTGACCGAATTACGAGATCGAGGGAACTTAATGGTTTAAAAAGCTCGTGGATGGTGTTTCTTAGGAGAGTACGCGACAGAGGAGAGCAAGTTTATGAAAGTTTCTCCTTTGACATACTGGCAACCACTTTAACTGTGCCCTATGTTCGGACACGTGATTAACTTATGAAGACCGAAGATGAGTCGTATGCATACATTTTGCAAACGTTCAAGTTTGTGGAGTAGTTCCTCTGACCATTTTTAACATTGAACTAACTACCAAAAATTATTTGACATTGACAATGAATTGTACCTTTTTGACTAGGTATTTTTATATTAAATCCCATATTACTTAACATATATTAAATATTAATGGCTGTTTCTTTCTTTTCTCACATATAACTTTATTTATATTATTTAATCGAATGTTATATTATATTTATTGCCGATTATTTAATGGAATTGCATTTTATTTATTGTATTACCTTTTAATATTTTGTTACTAATATTTTTTTTATTTTGAAGACCACATTTTAGGGCAATTTAGTGTTATTCGCTTTTAACTAAAACTTGTACATTTGTAGGCAATCAAGCAATCAAGCAAACTTTATTGTAATATTAGAGTCCTGTCCATCCTAGAACGGGCTAGTCCCAGTTGGGTGACAGAAACAAATAAGCAAAAGGTTAAAGTTTTGCCACTCGGTTCCTGTTATTTTTGTAAGCTAATCAATGGTTTAAAGTACCTAATTAATTCTTAAATAAATAACTAAATAAATAAAAAAATCGAAATAAGTCACTACTACAAAGTCAAGAAAAGGTAAGCGGAGAGACTACGCAATGGTACACACGGTTTTACATGGAACCGGCCCTTAAAAACGACGGCCCTAACAAGAAATAATACATTGCGCTCGTTTGTCTTTAGCGTACTTATTATAGTAGTGCTTTAAGAATAATGTTTTCGGGGGATTACGGTGGCACAATGGAAAACACTTTGTGGAATCCCGGAACTCAAAGGAGCTCCGAGTGCGGCATTAGTGAAAACGGCGCGGCTTAAGCTGCGACGACAATGAAGCTAGAAATTGGTCGACGCTAAATAAGAAGCTTTCAATAGAGCCCGACCAATAACAGTTATCCCCTCCGGCGGGCGAGCGGCGCATCCGGTCACTTTCAAGTTTCAATTCAATCTCGAATAAAACTGATAGATAAGTGCTACTTCGGTATCCGGCCGACCTCTACCGCACCCGCGGGACTGATGCTAGCTGGAAATATAGTACGCTTTTTATAACTAGGGGTTTAGTGTTAGGAAAATTATCAATAGTTCATGATTGTCGACCAAGTATGTTGCCGTATGAGAATGATTGGATAGATTTTCATATGCAGAAATGGATTAACAAATCGTTTTCGTCACCACAAAAATTTCCCGGCAAGTGCCTAAGGACTTATGTAAGGATTTTGAGCATGATATTCTTTCGGGAAGGAGGTTGATCTGATTGAAAGGGATATTCGGCGACGAGCGCGGTATACTGCTAATTTAAGGCGACATGATACCTGGGAACGACCATATTATTTGAAGAATTTTAGTTTTATGAGGTTTTTGAAAAATATAAGCAATAATTAAAAAGAGTTTCTAAATGAATCCATCGATAAGAAATGCGGAAAACAAAAGCGTTTTATCGCTAACTCTATCGAGACTTTAGTCAGGGAGCATTTTCAAAGATGTTTTCAAGACAAAAGTTAGAGATGTTGTAACCAACAGAGATTAATATTCCTAATTTCGATGCATTCCACTGGAAGCATCCGCGCGATATTTGCGAAGTACTAAACAGTTATAATTAATCAAAACTGGCTGATCATGTTACGTCACTTGAACAAATTGAGTTTATGTACGTGGCGAGCACACATTGTGCCTGATTATCCATTTGCGGATGGGCTGTTATCACTTCAGTCGAATACTAATTAATATTCTGTACGCAGCCCGCTGCAGACTAATAATTAACGACTAGCCATCGCTGATAACAAATTAATATTGCTAACCGCGTTAATTTCGGCGGATTTGCTAATGTTTAAAAGTGTTTTGCGTTTACTCCACTGGTAATATGATAAGGGAGCTAATGGGCCCTTGCTGAGTTGGCCACGAAGACCCATTCTGTTTCCGGGTCGGTCATACTCATGGGTCAACACCCATCCGATGGCCTCCACGCATGGGGTGCGAGCCTGGGTAGGACACTGGGTCAACCAGTCTCCTCTGGGAATCAATCTTCTGGCGCTCCTGGACGGTCTGCGCACCGAGCGGTGCAAGCCAATCGATTGTGCTCTCCGACTAACAATCGGGGGAGTATGGGAACTGTATTGTTTCCTATAGAGCGGGGGTAGTTGTCTACCTTACGGCGACTGCTCTTGAAATGACCATTGGCCATCCGATCCCGGTTCAGAGTCGGGCAAAGGACGCCTTGGTCCGCGATAGATTCGGTGCACTCCGTTTCACCGCTTCGTAAGGGAGAGGACCGCGCAAGCGACCTCGAACTCGGAACCAATCGAGAGACCGGAGAAATCTGGTCACAATTGGTAGTTAGGGCGCGAGTGCCGCCCGCCAGGTAACATACCTGGCTACTCGCGGTAAGGCGTTGGTCTCTAACGGGTTGTGGCGTAGCTAGACGTCGGATTTGTTATGTCCAAAGTCTTCTACGCTCACTGCACGGTCGAAATAACGATGAATCGTTAAAACGTCCTGCGGTGACGGGTTCGCCCGTTGTGGTTGACATCTCAATATGGTAATATGATAAGGGAGCTAATGGGCCCTTGCTGAGTTGGCCACGAAGACCCATTCTGTTTCCGGGTCGGTCAGACTCACGGGTCAACACCCATCCGATGGCCTCCACGCATGGGGTGCGAGCCTGGGTAGGACACTGGGTCAACCAGTCTCCCCTGGGAATCAATCCTCTGGCGCTCCTGGACGGTCTGCGCACCGAGCGGCGCAAGCCAATCGATTGTGCTCTCCGACTAACAATCGGGGGAGTCTGGGAACTGTATTGTTTCCTATAGAGCGGGGGTAGTTGTCTACCTTACGGCGACTGCTCTTGAAATGACCATTGGCCATCCGATCCCGGTTCAGAGTCGGGCAAAGGACGCCTTGGTCCGCGATAGATTCGGTATACTCCGTTTCACCGCTTCGTAAGGGAGAGGACCGCGCAAGCGACCTCGAACTCGGAACCAATCGAGAGACCGGAGAAATCTGATCACAATTGGTAGTTAGGGCGCGAGTGCCGCCCGCCAGGTTAACATACCTGGCTACTCGCGGTAAGGCGTTGGTCTCTAACGGGTTGTGGCGTAGCTAGACGTCGGATTTGTTATGTCCAAAGTCTTCTACGCTCACTGCACGGTCGATAGAACGATGAATCGTTAAAACGTCCTGCGGTGACGGGTTCGCCCGTTGTGGTTGACATCTCAATATGGTAATATGATAAGTTAAAGGGAGTTAATGGGCCCTTGCTGAGTTGGCCACGAAGACCCATTCTGTTCAGGGTTGGTCACACTCACGGGTTAACACCTATCCGACGGCCTCCACGCATGAAGTGCGAGCCTGGGTAGGACTCTGGCCTTATGGTCAGTTTCCCCTGGGAATCAACCTTCTGGCGCTCCTGGACGGTCTGCGCACCGTGCGGCGTAAGCCAATCGACTGTGCACTCTGACTAACAGTCGGGGGAGTCTGGAAGCAGTACTGTTTCCTATAGAGCGGGGGTGGTTGCGGACCTTACGGCGGCTGCTCTTAAAACGACCATCGGCCATCCGATCCTGGGTGAACAGCCGGGCAAAGGACGCTGTGGTCGGCGATAGATTCGGTAAACACCGTTTCACCGCTTCGTAAGGGAGAGGACCGCGCAAGCGACCTCGAACTCGTAACTAATCGAGAGACCGGAGTAATCTGGTCACAATTGGAAGTAAGGGCGTGAGTGTCGGCCCGCCGGGTAACATTCCTAGCTATCTCGCGGTTAAGGCGTTGGCCTTTTACGGGCTTGTGGCGTAGCTAGACGGTGGACTGTTTCGTCCTCAAGTCTTCTACGCTCACTCCAGGGAGATAGAACGACTAATCGTTAAAACTTTCTGAGGTGACGGGCTCGCCCGCTGTAGTCGACAACCCAAGTTAGTGATATGATTTGGGAGCTAATAGGCCCTGTTGCATTTTTGCCACTAAGACCAAGTTGTATAGAATCGGTCAAACACACAAGTCAACACCCATCCGGCGGCCTCCACGCAGATGTGTGACCCCGGGTAGGACTATGGCCTACGGGACAGTTTCCCTTACGAATCAACCTTCGGGAGCTCCTATGCGGTTTGCGCACCGGGCGGCGTCAGTCAATCGATTGTGCATTTCGACTGACAGACGGGAAGTGTGTTTACAGTATTCTTTCTTATAGAGCGGGGGTAGTTGTTAATTATAGCAACTGCACTTGAAACGACCATTCGCCCCCCCTTCCCCCCGGGTCAACCCCCGGTTGAATCCCCGATGAAGAGCCGGGAAAATGATGGGGTGGTCCGCGATAGATTCGGTAGACACTGCATCACCTCTATGTAAGGGAGAGGACCGCGCAAGCGACCTCGAACCTGTAATCAGTCGGGGGACCTCAGTAATCTGGTTGCAACTGGAAGTAAGTGCGCGAGTGTTAACCTGCTGTTTGATTAATCTGGTTATCTAGCGGTGAGGCGTTGGCTTCTTACAAGCGAGTGCCGCAACTAGATAGTGATCTGTTTCGACCGATATTAGATCGTTCTGTCTCTGATAAATCGAGATAATTCATATGTGCCAGTTCAAAAAAAGGAAGAGGCCGAATTATCTGTCAATGAATGTTTTCAATAGCTACAATAATAATACTAATTAAGTATTTACAGAAATACAATGAGTATATTGTATAATATGAAATGACAACGTCCAAAAGTACTGTACTCGTCAAAGTAAAACAAAGCGCACCTCAAACAAACAACACAAAGAAAATTAATGAAAAGATAACACGTCATGTTTGTCCTACTAGCGTTTGTCCTACGTGTTTTTAAATATTGTTATTATAAAACGTGTTATTTTTTTAAATACCGCCGTATTCAAGAAAATACTACATAATTTTTGGAAAAATACGACGGAAATAATAAAATATTAAATATTAAAATATGCTACTTTGGCTATCATAGTCACGACACAATTACTATACTGGGAGGGGGTTGAGGAATTTGGCGCGGGAGAGGGGGGGGGGGGGAGAGTTTGTCTGCTTGTCGGGTAGGTATGCATTGTGGTGACACAACGGATTTTTTTAAGGCGATCTATGATACCTGGGAAAGACCATATTATACTAAATAATTAGATACAATAATATGGATCTGATGATGGAGTCGGAAGATATGAACTGGAACTTCATGATGGAACATCGTATCATAGCTGTGTTTGGACTTGTTAGAAAATTCTTGGAATGAACTTTGACCACGATTAGGTTTCAAGGTCTGATGATGAAGCCTGAAGATAGGCACTGGCATTCCATGATGGAATTTCGTATCATAGCCGTGTGTATGTGAATATCGTATCATAGCCCAAAAGCGTGTTTTAAGTGTTTTTTTTAAAAACTATTAATTTATTTAAATGTATTTATTTATTATTAAGTATTAAATATATCAAATAACAGTGTGTGAGATACTATTTCTTCGCACTAACTTCTACTTTTCGTCATGAGCCACTTGTTAATATATATTATTTATAGTCTCTCTGGTGATTGTAGTTTGCACTTTAACCTCCGCCAAGGAAGAGCAGAAGGAATCATACAGACAATATTCGCTGGCGTTTTGGCTGACAGTACTTCCTGGAGTTCTTCATGATACATATTAGCTGCCAGGTACTGAGCTTCGTCACTACTTAGAGGGAAAAGCACGCTAATGGGCTCTCTAGACGATCGAGCATGACGTGAACCGCAGGAAATATATATATTTTTTATATTTCTTAAAAATGCCTAATATTGTAGTTTTATACCAGGGAGTCAGGTTAATTATACGTAATCGATTGATGAATGACGTGTTTTCCTGGTATAAACTACAAAATTAGGCATTTTTGGTAAATAATAAAAAAAATGCATATTTCCTGCGGTTTACAAATTCCTCCCAGCCCGCGACGCCATGATTGACAAACATGCTTGATCGTCTAGGGAGCCCCTTAGGGAAAAGGGTGTGGTTAAAAAATGGCGTCGTTGGGGGCAGTAGCTAGGTTTCTGGTTCGCAATGACGTAGGCAAATCGCCCTCACCTCTTTTGCTGCGACGCTCGTTATGAGCTCCCTCGTCACTGTCGTTTGCACGGCGAACGGCCTGCAATAAATGTGCCCCGTGAGCGCGAACAACATGACCGACGTGTTTTAGTTTCGCTCTCAGGGGACAGCAGAATTTCATTATGAATACTTCAATCACTTTGGGCGCCAGGCGCGCTTCGCTCAAATATCAAAAGGCTGCAACCCAAGTTACAGCAGTTTGTCGGATTACAACTAATCTCATAGAGATAAATCTATTATTTATTAATTAGCAACCTGATTATTGAACCTGATTATTCTGCAACCTGATTATTGAACCTGAATCTGAACTAGCAACCGATTTATTACGCTTTTTTAAATATTACTTCTAAGCTATTTTTCTCTATTTACTGAATATTATTAGATTTTTTTTAATTATTATTATTTTAATAATATTTTTATTGGTTATTTTTGATTATAATATTAACTTTTCCATCATGATTAGGAAGTTTTAAGTATCATTACACATTATTCAGATACCCAAATTAAAATAACTCGATATACATTATACTTATTTAATAATAATAATAATAATAATAAACTCTTTATTTTAAATATAAAAGGCGAACTTATTGCCCTGCCGAAATGTCTATCAGCTAACCTATAGCTTGAGTTTATAACATATTTAGTACGTTGGCTATGCAAAAAAACAATAAAAAATACAAGTGATAAAAAGAAACAAACAGAAACTAGAAAGAAACAGATAATAAATAAAGTAAATAAATATAATAACATCTATATTTAGATGTCATAATTTGATTTTATTTTAAAATAACTATTGCTAATTGGATTATTACTATTGTCTTCGTTTATTTATTAATTTGTAACCTGATTATTTAATGTTAAATATTTTGATTTTGATTATTTTTGATTTATTATATGTAGATTATTAAATTTATGTAATTACGTTATTTTCTTTTAATATCATTTGATGTTAAATATCTTGATTTTGATTATTTCGATTTGTGTATTTATTTGATTATGATTATTTGGATTTTTTGTTTTAAGATTTATTTGATTTGGTTATTTTATTTTAAAAATCATATACCTATGTATCAATAATTAATAGGTGTGTCCTGAAAACCAGGATAAGAGATATCCTGAGGATACCCCTAATTTGCAGCGTTTGTAGCTTTATTTCATAGTCTTTTATAGTTTTAATTTTTAATCTGTGTGTTCTTGTTTTTTTTGTATATGTTTTTTATAACAGCTGCAAATAAATAAATAAATAAATAAATAAAACAAATAACTAAAATTAAAAAAATACATGTGGCACTCGGGGACTGCCGCGGTGAAGCTATTGCATAGCATTTTTAACAACTTATGGAATTATAATTATTTATTTATTTTATTTTTTCTGATATCAGATAACTGCGCTCTATCGGAAAACGTTGAAATTATTCCGAATCATTTGAGGCTGCGGTAGCAAATGATTCGGAATAATTTAAACGTCTTCCGATAGAACGCCGCGCACGAATTTTTTATTTTATAAAGAAAAAAAAACTGATTATTCGAAAAAAGTCGTAGATAAAAAGATAGATAATTAAATTATCTCTAAAATGGTGTAGGTTTTATAATAATACGCCAGATAGTATTTGCGTAGTAGTCGTTTTTGTGTTCGGTTAGACCTAATTTTACAAATTAATTACACTACGTAATATAAACAAAATCTAAAATATTCAAAACTAAGAATATTAGGAAAATGTTCTTGTTTAACATATATTTTTTTTCGAATCGTAAGCTGTACTCGTTTAGACGTAATTATCAGTTTAAAATCATTAATTTTCGTTAAGAAATTTCTTCATTCGGTCGCCGCGCTGGCCTAGGCCCGCGATAAAAGCTATGCAATAGCTTAATAAGGACGCAGAGGAAAGGAAGGAGAGGGTCGGTTAATTTATGGATGTAAGGGCTATATGCTCCTTGAACCTGGCCTTGAACGAGGAGATGCTGGGGGCTGTTTTAACATCATATGGTAAAGTATTCCAGAGTCGTGTAGCTTCCACGGAGAAGGAGTATGAAAAAAAGTCACTGCTATGACCAGGTATGGATAACAGGTTATTGCCCTCTGATCTCGTGCGCCGATAACGCGGTAAACCTATCGGCAAGATAAAGCGGCACGCCATCCGCGAGGATTCTATATAAAAGGCAGAGAGTTCTAACCTGTATCGTCTCCCTGGTGGTAAGCCACTGTAGTCTGCTACGATATTCTGTGATATGATCATATTTTCTGAGGCCAAAAATGAAGCGGATACAGACGTTCTGTAGCCTTTCCACCTTGGTGGCCAGCTCTGATAATGAAGAAGTGGAAGAAGCAAAGATTGACAGATTGTCTCTTTACATTTCTCCGGGAGAAAATTTTGGAGCTTCTTCAGCAAATGACATCTGTTAAAGATCTTTCCTCTCCTCTCACTAATATTGTACTGCCAGGACAGATTCTGGTAGAAATGGACACCAAGATTCTTCACCTGCATGCTATAAGGAATCTCCTCCGTCTCAATACATATTTTTGTTATGGCGTGCCTGTCGATCCTCGAGGTGAGCTATTAGATTTTATTAACTTGAGGTATTAGATTTTTTTTCTTTTCCTTATTAGGTATATTACTTTTTTAAGTGTGCAAACAAATCACTATTTAAAACTTACAACTAACATAGTAGAGTCTATTATTAATACGCCTAATTGATTATTAATTACGCTTTTTTAAAATTGCTTCTAAGTTATTTTCTTCTCTTTACTAAATACAATTAAAATTTAAATTTTGTTGTATTTTAATATTATTTCAATAATATATAAAGCATGTATTATTTCATTTCACAATTTTTTTTCCATCATGATTAGGAAGTATTAGGTATTAATAAATATTATTCATTTACCCAGATTAAAATAACTTGAGATAAATGGTGACACTGTAGTGTTCGACACGCAATCAAAATTCACCAAAACATAAACATAACATCGCAAGAGCGAAGTGAGGCTTCGCTAGAGACCGCCATTTGCACGCATTATCATGGTGCGTCGCGACGTTGCGATGTTATGTTTATGTTTTGGTGAATTGTGATTGCGAATTGTGATTTGCTCGGGAAATTCCATGAGCATACACCATGTCACAACATTTTAATTATTTACTTGAGCTATTAGATTAATTTTCTTTTTTTTCTTTTCATAGTTGTATTACTTTGATACGTGTGCGAACAATTCACTATTCAAAACTTACAACTAACATAGTCGAGTCTATTATTAATAAGCTTGAGTTAATTGATTATTTATTACACTGTTGACGCCTAATTGTTACGCTTATTACGTCTAAGCTGTTTTCCTAAGATGTTATTTACTAAATATCATTTAAATTTAAATTTTGTTGTATTTTATTAATATTATTATTAATATTATTTTAATAATAGGTATATGTACTGGTTATTTTTCTTTCCTTATTTTTTTTCCATCATGATTAGGAAGTACAAGGTATTTAGTTACCCATATTAAAGTAACTCTATATAGAGATATACTACTTATTTATTAGAGCTATAAGATTAATTTTATTTTAGTTTTCCGTTTCATAATTATATTACATTGTTAAGTGTCCGCACAATTCACTATTCAAAACTTACAACTAACATTCAAGTCTCCCTTGATACGGGCTTCGGCCTATTTAGGCAGACTTTGTATATAACCATTTAAAGCTTTTTTTTCGGAAATAGATTTATTCTTTTTATTTCTTAGTCTTATTAATCATTATTTTCTTTAAACTCCTATAGTTGTGCAGACATTATCTTACAGCTTCAATTACGTTAATACCTATTATTATAATTAAATAGAACGATTAAATATGCGAGTAAACAAATACTTCTAATCGAATACTGTAGATAATATTAAAAGTAAAGTTGGGGCCCAGATATTTATGTCATAAGTTGGGGCCCAGATATTTATATCAGTAACTCACCCAGATATTAACATCATTAACATTTTGTTTAAAATTACAAGTAGGTAAGTCACAAAACTGGAATACAAAAAAGAATACCAAAAACCCTTATAATAAATTAGTCTTGCCTAATATCAAAATACTTTGTGACTATATAAGATCCTCTATTCAAAATTTCACAGTGTGATTTTCACAAAATTGAACAAGGCATTTAAATACTAAAATTCAATTCCCTACGTCCAATATTTTGAAGATGATAGTAGACTAGTGGGGCCCCTGTACTGCATTCAACCGTAATGTTGGACTGTATTCAACCGTAATGTTGGACTGTATTCAACCACAATCTGTTTTACTCTTGCCATGACCAAATGATGCCAGCCTACCAAATTTCAGCTCAATCGGATTAAGCATTTGGAGGAATACAGACACACAAACAGATTTCAATCTGGAAATGGTCCTGATCGTCTGTGTAAATGTGTGATCGTGAATGAATATTTCCGTCTTCATCTCGATTTTTTATTAGCGCGTTCACAATACTTTCCCTTTTGGTCGGTCGGTGGGCCGGGAAAGTAAAACTTAATCCGCAAACCAATTTCAAGAAGGCTTCAGACAATTCCGGTTCATCGCGTAGTATATCTACCCAGACGTCGGATTAGGAGCGGTGCGATGTCGCCGATACGCGGCGTTCGAGATTTCGATGTCGCCGTCTCAGACAGCTCCACCGAGAGGGGTTTGAATATCACTAATTACTATGCAAACTATATCGCGGCAGGTGCCCGCCGAGCAACTTGGATTTGCTTGATTAGTTGGCCATTTCTTGTTTTGAATACAAACGTCTCGAACAAACAGACTGCAATCTGTTGGATAGAGTGGATCGATTCCGCTAGCGCGATGTTGAAATCAGATTTGTATCAGCACGCATTCGCAACAACGGATTTGCGTATACACGATATCCACAATGGAGGAATTAAAAGACCGAGGAAGGTGTAGTCCCTTATTCATTCTTATGTGAAAGTAAACAGATTGCTGTCGTCACAATATCCGGCAAGCCGAATAGTAATTATTATAAGTTGCATAATACAGTACTCCCTCCATAGTCCGGAGCTCCACTTCTCCGGTCCTGCCAGTAATCCGATGTTTCTATACAGGCAGCTACCAAGCTCGGTAATTTCAAGCGTCAATTGGAGACAAGTGACTGCTTGTGGCTGGGTCAATGACAATTGTGCGCAATGTACGAGTGTGATCATACTTTGTCTCTGCCTTATGCCAGATTGTTCAGTGTTGTGCCAGCTCGCTGACGTGCTGTATTGTGTGCGTGCATTGTGACGTGATATATTGTGACATGCATCAGTGTAATTTTTGTCATCTTTTGTCAATCTGGATAGATTGACAAAAGCGCAGAAATTATTATTGAGAGTAATTCACAGGAAAAACCGGCGTCATCCATCTGCCTTGTTATTTTCCCAATCCCATCTGCTATCAGCTAAACAGTTATTCATTAAGCAAGCGCTTCTTGCATTCTACAAATCTAGAGATGACCACGCCCGAACTCAAAACAATCTGAACACAAGAATGTCCGCGAGTATCAATTATATAATTCCGTCAGTCAGGTCAACATTTGCGCACATATATTCTACATAGCCCCAAAATTATATAATTCCCTTAGTGAAGACATGAAAAATTATCCTACCATAAAAATATTTAAAGCAAACCTTAATAGATGGCTACTTAGCAAGGGATATGTAAAATCTGATCAACTTCTTTGCAACGCACGACAATTTATTTAGTATCACTTATCTATTTTTCTTAATTAAATTTTATTAAATTACAACTATAAATGTATATATTTATTACATAGCTATATTTTTTATAAAATTGGTATATTTATGTATATATACAGGTGGTGGGTCCAAATAATTTATTTTAAAAAAAACACTTCATTTCTTAAAATTGCATAAAAATATGCACATCTAGAGACGGGCCAAATTATCGCCTAGTTAGATGGGCTATTGGCAGTAAAGGTCATGATGTAAGATGTGTTAAACCTCCATATATTAATTATCAAATAATTTATATAATTATTATAAGATTACATGACCAATGAATGAACTGTATACCTAATCCTATGTACCTAAATAAATAAATAAATAAATAAAATTGTGTGCGTTCGAAGTGCTGTGAGTTTAAAATATCTACAGTGTAAACGTAAACATAAAACATTATCAATTGTGGACAAAACAAGATTTTGAAACGACGATAAAGGCGAAACTTTAGTAAATCTCACTAAACTACGCAGCCATTGATTCCATGCTAGGGTCCGCCATGTAACGTTTTTTTTTCAACTAGTGCTTATTTCGTGTATGGCAACATTTACCTCATGTCTGATTTGACAGATAATTAGTTTTATCCTTCCGCTGAACGAATATGGTTGTGTATACGCTTGAACAACGCTGGGAAATCTTGCGACATTACTATGAAAATCATGGTAATGTTGCAGAATGTGTGCGAAAATTACGTACGGATTTTGGAAGAAGAGAAGCACCGCCAGCTCCGTATGTTCGTTACCTTGTGAAAAAAGTGAAAGAAACTGGCATCCTCATCGATAAACCAACGCGTGAAAAGCCAAAAACAGTGCGTACACCCGAGAATATTGCTGCTGTGGCCGAAAGTGTGCGTGAATCGCCATCAACATCAGTTCACCGTCGTTCTCAACAATTGGACATTTCGCAGACATCATTGAGACGAATTTTGTGTAAAGACCTTGGTATGACGCCGTACAAAGTCCAATTGGTTCAGGAGTTGAAGCCAACTGACCATCCAATGCGTTTTCGCTTCGCTAAGTGGGGGCCTGCGATCGACTTGCAGAAGATGCGGATTTTGCCAAAAAAATCATCTTTTCAGATGAAGCTCATTTCCATCTTGGCGGGTATGTAAACAAGCAGAATTGTCGCATTTGGGGCACAGAAAACTCGCACGCATTCATTGAAAAGCCAGTGCACCCAAAACGAGTCACTGTTTGGTGCGGATTTTGGTCCAGAGGCATAATTGGGCCATTTTTCTTCGAAAATGAGCAAGGAGTGGCCGTTACCGTCAATAGCGATCGTTATCGGGCCATGTTGAACGAATTTTTGTTCACAGAAATTGAAGAGGAGGATATTGGCAACATTTGGTTTCAACAGGACGGCGCTACGTGCCACACAGCCAACGCTACACTTGATGTTTTGCGCCCTGTTTTTGAAAATCGCATTATCAGCCGCAGAGCTGATGTCGTTTGGCCACCTCGGAGCTGCGATTTGACACCATTGGACTACTTTTTGTGGGGTGCCGTCAAAGATAATGTTACGCCGACAAACCAGAGACAATTGACGCTTTAAAGGACAATATTCGTGAAGCCATTGGTGAAATACAGCTGCACACAATCGATAATGTACTTAAAAATTGGACCCATCGTGTAAGCTACTGCATGGCCAGCCGAGGCAGCCATTTGAATGAAATTATTTTACATCATTAACCGGAGGGATTGTACTTTGAAATAAAAAAAGAAATTTGAAAAAATATTCAGTAGTTTTTTTTTAATAGCGTTTTCAAAAAAAAAAAGTTATTTGGCGGACCCTTTATGTATATATTACCTGGGCAGAAAAAAAATGGTATCTCCGCAAGTGATATTCTAGTACTAATGCGACTTTAAGCAGAAGTGTTCGAAATTGCATTAATAGTAAAACAGACAATCATATAAAATAAAAAAACCCTTAACTTAATTGAATAACTTACACTATTGACTAAAAATACAGTATTGTGTATTGTATTTTTGACAGTATTTACTGTATTGTAAGTTTATTATTTTTTAAATTGTATTTTTAATTAATGCTAACACTTCAACTTCGTGTATGTACTAATTTATTACATAATACAGTATTAAATACATATATGTATACAATAAAATACAGCTTCTGCCTTTTACATGCGTCGTTATTAGTTATTTTCAGTAATTCGGCGTTTTCAGTGATCCAGCAGTGCTCTGGTTCGATATACCTATGGTATATTACCGAGAGACCACTGCATAATAAAATATGTGGGTACTCAATGCAGAATTATATAATGTGAGTTATATCCGCTGGTAAACTTGTGAAAAACAAGCGTGATGTTTTCTATTGCTGTTTTCTTTACGCAGACACAAAAGTCCTTTAGATATTTGAGCTATAAGCTCTTTAACTAGCTACCACTCTCTACAAGAAAGATGGAAACAAAGGCGTTTAAAAGATTTATTAAACAAAATCTGCAATCCACACATGCTTTCTATAACCTGCGTGATTTTTTTAAGCATGCTAATTCTTTCAAATAGGAAAATAATTAATATGCAACTTTCAGGTACCTGATTTTAGTTTTTATTTTTTAATAATAATATTATGAATTTAATGATTAAATAAAAATGATTAACGTAACGTACCTGACCATATTCATACGTTTTTTTCCAATTTTGTTTTGATACTCTCTATTGTGTGATTATTTTTTAGATGACTATTAATATTCTTATAATAATTATTTATTTTATATGTAAAACTCATGTACATGGATTCAGCTCTATTTTTAAAATTTTATTTGTCTGCCGTGTAAAGCCGACTTTAGTCAACGCTATAGTCAAATTAATATTTCTGCTTTAATAGTTTTATATCTACATATATTATTATATTACTAGCAACTGACAAATTCTAATATGGGATAATTAGCTTTAATTGATAATTCATCCTTTTATTTTATATTTTGAATAAATAACTTGAATACTGAATACTGTATTACTGATTACGCGTGAACAAGTCCGAAAGCAGAAACATATATGTGATATTGAAAAGTTTATGAATGAAAGTATCTACGTAAATTTAATAAGTTTTTAAAATGAACTATTATCCTTATAGTAGTGTGTACAATTATGTAAACCATAGGTATATGCAATTTTCTTATTAACTCCTTCGCCAGTCAATGTTTGCAAAATATTTCATACTAGAACACATTACTTTATATATATTTTTTTTAATTATTTTTATTTTATTTTTCTTAAAAACATACAGCATAAAAAAATACGTATAAGCATAATATATATACCAGTAACAAAGCCAATGATGTTTTAAATTATTTGCTATATAAGGATTAAATATGCTAAACAATACAAAATAAATAAACCAAAAAGAATTTAAAAGTAACAGTTAAAATCGCTAGGTGCGAGTGTATGGATGTAAGTGTGTGTTTGTGTGATGGAGAGCGTGTATGTGTGAGTGTGTATGTGTGTGTTTGTATATGTGTGTGCGTGTATGTATGTGTGTGTGGGTGTGTGTATCTGTAGTGCGAATGTGCATGTAGTGCATGTGCATGTAGCATATATAGTAGGGATCCCTCGGCTCTCGGTGAAAACCTTATCAATCGTAGCCTGAGATTCAACTCGAGTCCTCCCTTAATCCTGTAGTCGACTTTCTAAATTTCTAAGACGGCCATCACTAGCGCTTGGTGAGATTCCTAACTGTGTTCTAATACATTCAAGGGATCTTCCTTAATATATATTGAACCAGGTGTAATGACAAATGGTGGAGCATTATTTTTACCTGTTGGTAGAACGATAAATGAATTGTGGCTTGCTCCCAGGTTTTCACGATCTTGAATATTGTGCTCTGAAAACAACATCAATGATGCAACATAATAAAAGCGATATGACCTTTTTTCGATTTTAAACTACTAAAGTTAAGTCAAAGTCTGGACATGTGAACGTTTGTATGTATGATACACTGTATGTCCGAGGGTATTGTTGCTTCTTCTCACGACCTTCATATCCCTGAAAGCCGGGGAGCTGTCCTTTTTTTCACTCCATACGTGAAGTTTATTTTAGTAGTAGTATGTAGTTTAGGTAACTCAACACTTCTGTCACCGTTTGTACACCACAGACGGTGTCATCGATATAGCGATGCCAGATAACAGGTTTGATTTTGGACGTTTTGGTAGTGGCTAGTTCCTAAGAATATTCCATATACAAAAAGCTAACTATCAGTGACACAGGGCAACCGATGGCTACTCTGTCGTTTGTTTTTAATAATCGACACTCCATATTAAGTAACATATCGGCGTAGCTGATATGCTGGTATTTGCTGATAAACGCCAGAGCATATTATAGTTATAACATTAACAACTATTCCAACTGCTGTACCTCCACTATATCAATATTATGAAACAATCGATAAAAATAAGTTTACATACTTTTGATTTCTTATAAGCGCTGCAACGACAGCCATAATTTCGTAGCGATCACCGGATACGATTCTGAAACAAGGAAAATTAAACAAACATCAACATTTTTAGGAAAGAAGGCAAAGAATATCAAATGAATATCAAAATGTTATATAGAGATTTTTCTTTATAATTTTATAAAGTTACGGAATATAAAAAAAAGGAAAACTGGTTAACAATTGTTAATCCTTGGTATTTTTTCTTTGCTTAAGCTCTTTAACAATAAATAGCATCATCCAAAATCTGTCTTGATTAAATTACTACCAATTAGAATTTAGCAGATGGCCCATTTTTCTACGTCGCAAAGGAGATTTCGTGCGCGCTAGTGGTTTAAATCAAAACGAAAGTATTCCTAATTGGAAAAATCCAATCATCCAAAATTTAAGGCAACGAGATCTATGTATAAATCGAAAATAATATTGATTAAGGGAATGTTGTATACTGTCCTTGAATTACACCCTTATAAGTTTATGATTATTCAAGAATTGAGTCCAGTAGATTTCGAAAGACGTAGAGATTTCTGTATTGCGATTCTTACAGCTCTGCCTCCCGACGACATTGTGTGGACCAGCGACGAAGCGCATTTCCATCTTTCTAGGACAGTAAACAAGCGAAATCAAAATCATTCCAGGAAATAAAAGTTCGCGAAACGCATCGAGTTACCCACTCTTCGGGGAGTGAGAGTAGGTGAATCAGCTTAAATAGAGATGAATTTCCTGCTTGGGGAATTGGCCGCTTCCGGCAACGTTCGCCTCGCCGTTTTTTCCGCTTATCCCTGGAAAAGAAATAAATGTAGACAAGGCGGAAGCGCAATAGCAAGGAAAGGAAGCGAGAAAGGAAAATGAAGCCTAATGGGGGGAGGGGGGGGGGTATACAAGGAAGTTTGTTTTAACTATGTGTTATAAGAATAGTCAGAAAATGTTCGCGTCCTAAATGACATACGATTATTTGATTCTCATTTTTAAAAATAAGCAAGACTTAATCTTAGTAGATCCGCTTTAATGTACCTATTTGGCGTGGTTGGCTTCAAGATCTATTTATTACTCTAAAATTCTACTCTTTGCAGATGACATGATAGCAACATATCAGCAACCGTCTCTCTCGCGCACGTCGCTAGACATCACGAAACAAGCAAGAGAATAAAGCGCACACAAAGCATGTACATGAAACTACAAAACGCGGTAACTTTAAAAATTTTCGGGGGCGAACAGCAAAAAAAACTTTTAAAATGCTTTTGCAGAACATTGAGTCTTTAGGGAATAAATTATAATAAAACTGCTAGAATATTATTTGTCGGACAAACGCAACGATTCCAATTTTTTGTAAAATTTATCTATTTTATAGATCATTTTCTGGATTTTTTATTTGATATTTGATTGGATATTTTATTATTATTTTTATTGCACTTGGATTACTTTTAAATGTTATGTTAAATATTTCTTAGAATCTCAAAATATTATTATGATTTATTTTGATTGGTTTATTTTTAACAGCTCTTGCTGTTAATATGTAAAAATATAGCAAAAACAGTGATCTGTGGTTATGTGTTATATTTAATCGAAATTGCACGCCCTGTGGGTAATCCGTATCGAAACAAAACACCTGTATCTCTAGCATGCAGTTATATTAAAAATCTAATTATATCTATCAATCATCAAGGTCATAATGACTATAAAGCATTGGTTGAAAGAAGGAGACGAAGCTATACCTGTAGTAAGCATTTTGGATATGTCAAAGGCATGTAACAGAGTAAACCATGAAATATTATAATTGAGAAAACATTATTCTGGCATCCCAGTGATATCTTACAAATAGATTAAGTGCTTATAGAATAACAGTATGTCGAGTACAACTATTATAATAAAAATACACGAATGCAACTCGCAAAATCAGACTTGTTAACAGTACATCAAGAAACACATCTGGGTAGCGTACTCGGGTGCATCTTGTTTTTGATCTATATCAAAGAACTTCCAAAAGCAATAACATAAAACAGTACTTTTTGCTGGTGAGAACTCGGTAGTAGTCAAATGTACAGATTAACGAAAAAAGCAGTGGCTTTGAACGAAACTCTAACCGACTTAGTAGGATGGCTCTAGTCATGCAGTCTAGAAATAAACTAAAAAGAAGCGATTCATCGAATATCGAAATATGCACCCTACTCAAATTAGCAACTCGATTCGAAACTTTACGTGAATCGAAGCCGAGGGTAACAGCTAGTATTAAATATAGAAAGGTACGTATTGATTGTATTTATTACACATATTCATTTACAATCTTTAGTAAACCCATATTGACTAAATATTTAAAACATCTTTATAAGAATATATTATTATATTATTGTAATGCCTATCCAAATGATATAACTATTTTAAAAACTAACAATACATTAGGTCTATATTTTCTTCCAATTTATAAATTATATTACCAGCCATTTTCACGAAAATAGATGTACCATGAAATACATTAGAATACAGGTCCCTCTAAAACAGATTCTTTTTAAAAATATTTCTTAAACCCCAAAAATAAATTTAGCTTTTCATTATTGCAAAGAATTTTTAGGCCCCTTTCGTAGCAATATTTTTAGAATACTATTAAAAATGAAATTCTTTTAAATCGAAATTAAATATTTATTTATTAGGTAATAACAAGGAATCGTAAGGTTTGCAGTCATCATCATAAAAAATCATTTTATTGGAGGTAATACAATTCAAAAAATGTATACTTTCTTTGTTTTTACAAACAATATTTGAATATCTGTTTCATTCTACACCTAAACTTAATGCCAACATTGTAAACCAAAAAAAGGACGACAAAAAAAATAAATACAAATACTTATTTTAAATATCTACGTACGTAACTATCTAACTAACATTATATACCGATTTAATACATTGCACTACACAGGTAGATTACTACTAGTATTTTGTAGGCTCTGCTTCACCGAGTGAAAAGGCGGGAAAATGAGTGGGCATCTCGACGGATAAAGCGCGCCGACCGGAAGTATCGTGCGCTGAGACCCATCACAGCCTCTTGCATCTTTCTCTCTCCCTCTCACTCGCCGCCTCTCCCTCTCACCGGCATCGTTCAGTGGCCTATGCTGAATTCATCAATTCGACGCGTCTATGTTACACATTACCTCTCAATATATGTATAGGTTATAGAATGCTTCATTTTTATAAGATACCTACGAACGAAAGAGATTGCTAAGAGAATATACCATCTACGTACCAGCTATGCTTGCATATAGTTTTAGATTCAGATTAATTTTAAACCGACTTCAAAAAAAGAGGAAGCATTTTAATTCGGCTGTATTTTTTTATATTTATGACTGTTAGTTACCTCAGAACTCCGTCATTAATAAACGAATTTGGAAAATTCTTTTTGTATTTGAAAGAACATACTTCCAGATTGGTCCCATGTTTCCGAATCTTGTTCTGATGATGAGATTGAGGGAACTCCTCAAATATTATCATGTTTAGTTGAAAATTAACATGTTGGTTCAGTTCCGTAAACAATGCATTTTTATGGCAAGCATGATTCTACATTCAGGGTTGGCTCCCGACGAGGGGACTCCTCAACGGTCAATAGCAATTTCTTTTTGTATACGCATTCAGCTAGCCCGTTCTAAGTTTCACCATGACATAGCGGCTGCTGCACCCAAGGTTGGATTCCGATAAGGGGACTTCTCAACGGTCAACAGCACAGACACGAAATTTTGTATGTGCATTCAATTACTACACAACGTAACAAGTTTTACAAAGACATGACTGCGGCACCCAGGGTTGGCTTCCAACGAGGGAACTCCTTAACTCTCAACAGCACAGGCACGAAATTTTAAATTCTTATTCAATTATTATAGCCCGTTCTAAGTTTTACCATGACAGACTCTACAGACACACACACATACACACACACACACACACAAACACATACATACACACACATAAGCTCTTCATCATTCAAACACACAGCAGCAACCATAAAATAGCCCCCACATACATATAATATATTATGGTATGTGGGTATAATAGTGAAATTATTTCTTTTTATGTAGCATTTTGTGTATTCCTTATTGCTTGCTATCGTTAGATACTATGTTTACAGCTTATTATTGTTATGCTGTATGTTTTAATAACATAAAATAAATTTTAAATTAAAATAAGATTTAGTTAGGAACGCAACCTTAATTTAAATCATCCGAAATCGTCATTTGGTTCATGTTTCTCCATATTTCAATTATTCATGGCCAAAATATGAAAATTTGTTTGTTTGTTAGTTTTAATATATTTTTGTCCACATAAAGTGTTTAAAATAGGCAGGTCTATTGCCTAACGGCAATATTTCTGGACTAACCGTCAGGGATATCGCCATTATAATTTCCGTGAAAATATTATTAAAATCGATTTTATATTTAACATGTTTGGATCAATAATATAATAAAGTGCTATAGTAGTCATGGTTTCAGATAGTTGTAAAACAACAAGAACTTTCAACAAGAGTTCTTCGCGCTCTGTTCTTGATTACCGGGAGAAGCGGTGGATTAAGCAGCCGTCGCGACCGGCATATCATTTGTCCTACCACAACTTGATATATTGTAGTCTCGATACGGTGCACGGTACAGTCCGCCAACCGCTTAACGGTCAGGTCAACTGTACAAGTAGAAAGGTACATTACATTACCTTACATTTTCGTCGTGTCTCATTGACGGCTAAAGACCGCTCTTGGTCGTGTCAAAATAATTGGGTTAGGTAGTAAGTCTCGTTACTACTCTTTACTGAACATACATTGGTAGTTAATAATTAACTACTAGATTGTCAAACTATAAATATAAATAATCAAAATAGAAGCCTAATATTTGAAGAAGTTAGTAATTCGAAAAGATACGTAGTAAAATTATTCATCGTAATATTCAAATTTTAAGTAAAATGTTAAATAATCAAATTAAATCTACGTTATGCATTTTAAACTAAAAGTACAGATAAAAGACCATATAAAATAATCAGACAATTAGCCTCTACTTTTTTTAGTAATTTAAATGGTCACAATATTTAAAAAATCATGGCCCTCAAATTCTGCCAGAATATAGAAAGGGTGGCCTATCAGTATCTCCTTGATGTTTTTTTTAATGTTATGTCCTCCACCTGTTTAAATTTTGTAATTACCACCACTTTACAATATGGTTCATGTACCTAAGCGCTAAAATCCTGAGCGAGGCTCAGCGGCAAGCTGTGGGAAGACGCTAGTGTTTGAAGAGCAAGTCAGCTGATGCCCATGAGAGTCCAACGCCTTACTGCGATGCACTGGCAAGTGAATCGTACGGGCAGCGTCACGCCCTCACCGCCAGATTTAGCCATTTCCTCCGCCCTTCAGTCTGGTCGCTTGCGCGGTCTCTATCGGTAATTCAGTTCGAAATTATCGCGGACCGTGACACAAATTGCCCGTCTTTTACACGGGATCGGGCTGCCAACGGATCGTTTCAATGATCGATGAAGTCAGGTCAACAACTACCCTCGCTGCTTAGGAAACGTACGTTCCCAAGCTCCCCCCGATTATTCGCCGGAGTGCACAGACGATTGGCTAACGCCGCACGATTCACAAACCGCCCAGTTCCGCCCGAGGTGCTCCCTCGGCTCGGAACCTCTCATAACAAATATCAACGACCATAGGTTACAGCTGCAGGCAAAGCTACGGTGGCAATTCCAGGTTAATCCCTGTTCAAGGAGGCTTCCGGATGGGACATAGCTGCGTGAGTGAGCCGAACTAAGAAAACGTAGACAGGTCAATAAGCCCAAGCTGCACGTAACCGCTAGGAACCCAAAGACATCAACAATCGCAACCACTTCTCAATCGCTTGCTTCAAAAAGCAAGGACATTGGGAATAGGGCTTTGCGATGCTGATTAGATTTCTCTGCATGCTGGGTTTGATTTATGCCGCTCCATTTGCAAATGCAATCCGCATCAGCCGGCAATCTGAACTTTATCCCTCTACAAGTTTGCATGCGATCTATAGAGCTATACCCACTACTGGGTCGACATGACCCCTCATCTTACACCTCCTTCTCCCGGCCCTATATCGCGAACAGTGCGATGTATGCCTCAACGTATAATATTCACCGACAGAGTTTGTGAGATTCGATAAATGCAGTTATACCTATAACAAGATTCTCCCCAGCAATTGAAGATCGTTTTCTGTACATCAGTAAACATATTTTTTACAGGATAAACAGTTTTATGCATAAAAAGTTTCTTAAGAATTACAATTAATTAAATTAAACAAATAAATTGCTTCGAAGGGGGAGTGAATGAGTGGTAAGGTGCACGCTCACATGTGGCAAGAAAGGTTTCCTAAACCCACCAGAGCCGGTTGTTAGTCCGGAATCCACTGCTCACCCCCAAGAAGTGTAAAAATAGTATTATGACGGGCCCGACTACGGTCGGTGAATTCCATGGCAGCTCCGTTAGTATTTTATATTTTTTATATTATAATTTCATATATCAATAAATCTAAACGCATACACTGTTAAATATAAATAGAAACCTTCTTTAATATCTCACTTATTCAAGTGGGAGTTTTTATATAAACGATACTTTTGCAGTAGGTACATGTATCTGTGAGGGACCACCCCTCACAAGACTCCAAATTGTTCGGTATGAGGTGGTGGTATCAACTTGCGAGTTATCTCCGTATTGAAAGGCGGTTTTGAATGAAGTAGAAAGAATTTATTGATCGAAGGTTTGAATATTGCCAGTTATAACGCTTGCCGAATAGTTTACGTTGACGCGAGTGTGTAGATGCGCGACTGCGGTTACGAGGATATACGGATGAGGATTGTATGTGTGCTCCTAGTATCTTGTACTGGGCACGGCTCAAGTCTGTGGGATTACAGACTGATGCTCCGAGTCTCAGGGAGAATGAGGAAAGGAAACCAAGGATCCGGATTCGTTGACCTAACTCGTGAGAGAGAGTGCCGAATGCCGTCGCAACCTTGGGGGAAGGTGATCACTCGGAGAATGACATGTGACCGAGAAGCCGGGACACCGAAGTGTGCCGTCGCTATCTGGAGACATGACCACTCGAGGAATGATAATTTGGTTGCTTTTTCGCCGGTTTATATAGGCCGTGAAATCATGCAATCCAAAATATTTCGAGCAAAGTATTGTTTCATCGTGCTGATTCATAGCTGCACGAGTCAAAATAATGGCTGAATTGTGTCTGTGGATTTCACTGGAAATCGATGCGTATGTAATGGACTTAAGTCCGTTACATATCGCTTTGACAAAATCTTGCATGGTAATTTCAATATTGACAATTTAATAAAAATTGCTTGTTCGACTCTTACACATGATGGCGCAGAGCCAACTGACATGTTTCAATAAGTCATATATTATATACGGTGACAGGGAAAAATAAGTAAATGTGTCTATACATACGACTAAGTAAGCCATTTATTTACCACCGATTACAAGCTTATTGTTTGGAAACTAAATCGGGCAGATGGCTTCTTAGCTAAAATATGAGATTGCTGGTGCGCCGAACGGGGAGGATGCGTTCAAAACCTTCCCATATCACACGCTACAAGTTACTTTAAATTTCTTTACCCAACAATATGGATATGCAAGACGGTGTTGACCAATATTAAACTGTCTTCGATAGACACGCTGCACTTCCGTGACAGATGGGAAGTATTAGTTTTGTAATAACTGCGAACACAGGTAAAATGTTCTTGCAGTTTCCAGTGCTTAATTGCGACTGACATACCGCAGCGGCGCAATTAATAAACGGGCATCTCCGCCTCTACGATTTCACCTCCAGCTAATCGCACAAAGCTATCGTGGCGGCGAACAATTCTCATTTGAATTGTTTTAGTTGGCTCTGCTCCACCCTGTACAGGACAAAAAACAGGTCTGATTATTATTATCTCCTAATAGTTCTGTGTATAAACATCTTCCATGATGTCATATTTTTTTATCATAAGGCACAGCATCAATGATTATCTGTTGATGATAAAAACTAAAAGATAAAAACTAACATAACAAAACTCACCCCCCTTTGGCGCTTGCTAATAAAAGTTTTATATATTGTTTTCCAGAAATTTCCACTGATATTTTCGACCCCGAGAAAGTACATGAAACCATTAGAACATCATTTTTGAAAATTTATTTACCACTTTATTTACGACTTTGGGAAAACGGTCCGCAATGAATTGACTACGACTGAAGAAGTCAATTGACGCAGATATTTGGGGTTATTCGTGAGAAAAATTGCGCTCAATCTAATCGAATTGTTTTTTCTACAATCGGTCCATCGCCAAACCAATGAAATAAAAATAATATATACTTTAGTTCATTTCATTTGACAAACAACTTTCTTTAGGTGGATACATTTCTTTTACGTGTTTCTATAGTTTTTAGAAATTTTTATCTCAATAAATTTCCTTTTTTAAAAAAGGTTACCTCATAACTTCCAATTTAAAGTGAGTAATAAACTAAGAGTAAAAAATAAATGTTTATTGCAAAAAAAATATATCGTCAATAAAAAAACCTGAAACATGCATTATCTCTTGTTTTCCATAATGAAATATGTTTGTAGAACGACTGAAAAATTGCGATCATTTTTCCTTATTTCCATAAAATATGTTTTTTAATATTTCTTGGAAACACAATCTCTGTAATTAAACAAATAATAGTTTTATATGTATTAGGTAAATATTATTTTACTATATTTTTTTTTACTAATATAAAATATAGTGTTATTATATTGAATTATATATGTACCTACAATAGATAAGTCATTTTCCTAAAAACGTAATAAATAACTGAAAATTGTAATTTTAGGCATTTTATATTTTTCTATGGATTATATATTTTGGTATAGATTAAAAAAAATGGAATGCCCTAAAAAACTCTTCTTGGTTAATTTGAGCATAGGATTTAAATTCCTGGATGAATTTTTGAGTTGTTTCGGAATTCCACCTTTTTGATAAACACAAAATAAACTTAGCAAATGTCACGTAAACAGGGAAACGCGTGTGTTTACTTGTAACTATAGGTTATCTCTAAAATATTGCCTGCAGGAAATATTCATATTCATATTCATTTTATTGGTATACTGGTATACAAGTCAGATTAGCGAACATTCATACATATTAGCAAACAAACATACATTTTTTTTATCGTAAAGAAAATATAAAATAAACAAAATACTGGTATACAAGTCAGATTAGCGAACATTCATACATATTAGCAAACAAACATATGTTTTTTTTATCGTAAAGAAAAGATAAAATAAACAAAACAAAATGAAGAAAAAAAAAAAACACAAGAATAATGTAAAAAGAAGAAAATACAAGACAAAATGCAAAAGAGATCATTAAATACTTTAGCCACCAAAGCATTTTAGACTTCACTCGAGTAATATTCTTCCAGTGAGTAAAACGCCTTATCTGTAAGGTATCTCTTAAGGCGTCTCTTAAACACGTCAATAAGCTCGCCTTTTCTTAAGAATAAAGAGTTTTATTATTATTTATTATTAACCCTTGGCGCAGCCATTCGCACGAGTCAGCAAACGACAAGGGCTTAGTAATTTTTGGTGGGGAAGTCACTTGTCGCTTAGTAAATAGGATCAGCTTCTATTCACTAGCACTGGCAGTTTCACTAATACTAAGCGCTTACGTGTTGAATCAATTTCCTGTTATTTTTCTTTTTTTATTGCGTGACAATGATTTTGCGTCACTGATAACTAAACAGTTCCTGTTCCAAGGAAAACACCAATTTTATATGATATCAATTTAAAACTTAAAATAATGATAAAAAAGTTAAGAAATTGTTATTGTAAGTTAAAAAAATAAATAAAATATACAAAATAATCTACAAAATCAAAATAATCATTAAATATTAAAGCAGCAGAAAACATCTATAAATCAAATCAAATACAAAATATTATGTTATTAATAAAAATCAGAATTCACTCTACTTTACATATAGGTAATTTATATTGTTAAGAGAGGTGATGGTGTGTAAATTGTGTGTGTATAAATGAGTTGCTATTTTTGAAATGTTATGAGGATACATTCACTTTCCGTTTTTCCTTAACTAATTAATCATTGAATGAGACTATCTTTAAGAACTACCTCTGTTAGTCTCGAGATGTCGTCTTGAAGAGTTTTCCTAAAATATTCATTAATCTCGCAGCAAGGTAATGTTATTGGTGTTGTCCAAACGATGTAAATCTACTGGGCACTATATATTGTGGTACCTGCGCCTTTCTCATGTTCTTAGCAGGGAACAGTGTCTCTGCTTGCGAGTGATTGAAATTTTGATTCGACGCGATTGAACATTATCTACTAAGCTCGTGTAAACCAAGCATAAAGCTTGAATTGTGTTAAGCCTAATTAAAATTGTAATGTAATCGTGTTGTAAACCTTATTGTAACGTAATTGTGTTTTAAAACACTCGACTAGGCAAGGTTACAAATCAAACCTCTCCCTCCCCCCTTTTAATAACTAAATATAAAAATATTTTTTCATTTTCGGCTCTTGAGCTTGGCAAGCAAGTTTTATTGTGATAGACAATGTGCAAAAATTTATCGGCGCTGGGCTCACATCTTCAATATAATTACTATTTTATTAACCATTGGAAAGGTCTATTTATCTAGAATAATTATAACTACTACAACTTACCTCAATTATGAGCAGTTTCGGAGTTTTGAAGTTCGAAATCTTAATATGGCTAATTACACGAAAACCCAAATGCCCATTATATATTATTTATAGTAAAGATCCATAAGAGATAGTATATTATAACGTACGGTCACTGGGCTCACCATGTTAAACAGCTGACCTAAGCATATATCATACGTCAGGAGAAAGATCGGGAGTGAAACCATGAGACACATTACAGATTTCAAGCAACATTATCCCAATATGTCCCCTCCATATACTACTGACAAACTCGAGCATTCTTAGGAATATATAGTTTGTACTCACACAGCGTATATAGTTTATCGTTGCAGGTATTCCGCGACTGTTTTCGTTTAAATAGTTATTAATAAATTAATAGTTAAAAAAAACACTAAAAACACACTTTTATAAATGCACGTAAAAACCAAAAAAATATTCCATCATGGAATGCCAGTGCCTAAGTTCCGGCTTCTTAATCAGATCTTAAAACCTAATCGCGGTCAAAGTTCATTCCAAGACTTTTCTAACAAGTCCAAACACAGCTATGATACGATGTTCCATCATGAAGTTCCAGTTCATATCTTCCGACTCCATCATCAGATCAGTTCGTCAGTACCATATTATTGTATAGTCAACAGAACTACATACAGCTGCCAATTTTCATGACGCTACAATCCTTGGAAGATGGTTAAATTAGTTACCTTAGATTCCATTACATAGTTACATACAGGTCGACCTAATAAAAGCGCGTTAAAATAAATTATTAGTTAAAAAAAAACACTAAAAACACGCTTTAATAAATGCACGTAAAATTGACATCATCAGACCTTGAAACCTAATTGTGGTCAAAGTTCATTCCAAGATTTTTCTAACAAGTCCAAACACAGCTATGATACGATGTTCCATCATGAAGTTCCAGTTCATATCTTCCGACTCCATCACTAGATCAGTTCGACAGTACCATATTATTGTATTGTCATCAGAACTACATACAGCTGCCAATTTTCATGACGCAACGATCCTTGGAAGATGGTTAAATTAGTTACCTTAGATTACATTACATAGTTACATACAGGTCGACCTAATAAAAGCGCGTTAAATACAATGCCAAATGTTGTCAGTCAGGACAACATTTGCCCAGAAACATATATTCTACATAGCCCCAAAATTATATAATTCCCTTAGTGAAGACATGAAAAATTATCCTAACATAAAAATATTTAAAGCAAACCTTAATAGATGGCTACTTAACAAGGGATATGTAAAGTCTGATCAACTTCTTTGCAACGCACGACAATTTATTTAGTATCACTTATCTATTTTTCTTAATTAAATTTTATTAAATTACAACTATAAATGTATATATTTATTACATAGCTATATTTTTTATAAAATTGGTATATTTATGTGTATATACAGGTGGTGGGTCCAAATAATTTATTTTAAAAAACACTTCATTTTTTAAAATTGCATAAAAATATGCACATCTAGAGACGGGCCAAATTATCGCCTAGTTAGATGTGCTATTGGCAGTAAAGGTCATGTAAGATGTGTTAAACCTCCCTATATTAATTAATAAATAATTTATATAATTATTATAAGATTACATGACCTATGAATGAACTGTATACCTAATCCTATGTACCTAAATAAATAAATAAATAAATAAATGCCTGGATGTTTAAGGTGCCCTAGGAGTATATATATAATTAGCCATATTTATTAGGATATTATTCAGAAACTGCTTATAATTGAGATCAATCGTTGTAATAATAAATGTTCTGCTTAAAAAGATCTTTCCATTGGTATATGAATTTACAGCTATTGAAAAAGTTAGCTAAAAATGCCCATTCTCTTTTCATGTTAGCTTTAAAACTAGCCGCGATAAAGACGGTGACATACAGGCGTGCAGTCAATTTTCTACAATAGGTTTTCGTTTGTACGTTTTGGTATGAAGATCTAAAAAGGACACTCCTTTCTGCGTTCTTTATTAAGTGGCCATAACGGCTTCTGCAGCAGCCGAAAGGCGGTCAGAATTTACATACCATATAAAACTCGTAACAAGATTGCAATGTATGCGAGCGACCATATTTTAATTTTATGTGCGGCTGCTGACGTCGTGTATGTCTGTCGAGGAAGTTTTTCTTTTATTGTCGAAATTACGTAACGTCAAAGTGCCGCTGCGTCCCCAACATTGTATGTGTTAATGTTATTGGCTTAATGTGAACATGCTAGTCGTATCACTCTAATAAAATCGCCGCGCCCATATCCAAAGCACAGTATATAACCAGTATCTTTACTGTCGAGCTACAGGGCATTGCGGGAAAAAGGTGGAAGAAATGTGGGCAGATGGGTACGTCCCGACGAAAGCCTTTGGTTAGCATTACGCGCAGGTAAAAGCTGGCGACCTTTTCGAGCGTTTGGATATCTGCGTGGATCGAGTAGCGGGGCCATATTCGCCATATTCATATTCGCACCCTTACGATTCGTAACGTATTCGCTTTGATTTCAATTTTATTCTAAGATAAGCTACTGTCTGGTATACTGTACCCAAAGTCAACGCGCAGTACTGCCCCTTGCCTACACACTGAGAACATGTAAATATAATAATAACCTAATAGTAAAAACACATTTTTAAAAACAGGCTTTTATTAAACTGCTCTGTTACGAGCCAACCCTGGGTGCAGCAGTAAATGTCATAGTGTACCTAACTTAGAACGGGCTACCATAATTGAATGCATGTACAAAATTTAGTTTCTGTGCTGTTGATTGTTGAGAAGTCCCCTTGTTGGTAGCCAATCCTGAGTACAGCAGCCATTTCAGGGTGAAATTTAAAACAAGCTATCATAATTAACTAGCGTATAAAACATTGTGTGTCTGTGCTTGAAATATAAGACTACTTGTCTATAAAACAAGTAGTCTTGTCGGGAGCCGATCCTGGTTGTAGAATCAGGTCGTGCTCACCATAAAAATGCATTGCCATCGATAAAATAAGAAATTCTCTTCATAGAATAAGAGAAAGTAGTTCTAATTCAGCTTGCAGTTGGCGTGACGGTGTTTACCATGTCACGGTATTGTTGTGAAACCGTTCTAGTAATGATACTGCCCTACGCTTTATTGTAGCAATTATATGTACAGAATGAAGATACAAACTTTAATGTACTTCAAATTCAAATTCATGTCAAACAGCCTTCGTATTTGATGACTATGCCATACACAGTGGTCGCTGAGGTCCATTACATTACATTACGTTTTCGTCGTGTCCAATTGACGGCTAAAGACCGCTCTTGGACGTGTCAAAATAATTGGGTTAGGTAGTGAGTTTCGTTACTACTCTTTACTGAACATACATAGGTAGTCAAGAATTAACTACTAGATTGTCAAACTATAAATATAAATAATCAAAATAGAAGCCTAATATTTGAAGTAGTTAGTAATTCGAAAAGATACGTAGTAAAATTATTTATCGTAAAATTCAAATTGTCAGTAAAATGTTAAATAATCAAATTAAATCTACGTTACGCATTTTAAACTAAAAGTACAGATATAAGACAATATAAAATAATCAGACAATAAGGCTCTACTTTTTAAAGTAATTTAAATGAGCACAATATTTGAAAAATCATGGCCCTCAAATTCGGCCAGATTATAGAAAGGGTGGCCGTAATAGATAAATATAAGGCATTTACAATAAAGATTCTGACTTTGATGTTTAGGTGCTCCCTCCTGAACTCTGTTTGTCTTACTGCAAGCGACGAGCGAAGCCCCACCCAACTCTTCTGATGACGTGTTCTTCAAATCCGAAATTAGGGTGAAAAAAAACACTAGGGAAATCTGCGATCTGTTAACTATTCCAATAGAGTTATCAACAGTAACTTTAGCTTTGGACGACTTAGTTTCAACAGTTGAGAGGTGTCATTTGGTTAGGGCGAACCTGCCACCCCAGGGAGTTATAGACTGTTGCCATCCTTTCTCCCGTGGGATTACCGCAAAATCTTAGAAAAGTCAAACTAAGCATTCAGCCCGTAAGAGTCCAACGGCTTGCGGTGAGGCACAGGTAAGTACCACTCAGTGGGCCTCCTTGCGCAACTCCTCCCTCCAACCGCGGGAGACGCCCACTGAGCGTTCAGCTATATCCATACGATTCTGTACGCTATTATCGCGTTGCAGATAATTTCTGTATTTCCGCTATTTCCCCGTTGAATATTTTTCTGTTGCTCTATAAAATCGAAAGTCGCATATTCCACGTTCTCGAGTCGCAGGAACGGACAAGTTACGACCTGTATCGTAGAATATAGACTAATTCGATCGGAAAATCGCCCGCATTTAGAGGGTTAATACCAGATTTGCACGGATTTCTCTATCCTCCAGCCTCGTCAGGTATTCAAGGTCGCTTGCGCAGCCTTTACCTAACGTTAGCGGTAATTCGTATTTAAATTTGTCGCGGATTTGTAGAGCCCTTTGCCTATCAGTCGAAATCGGATCGTTTCTAAGGATAGGTGACGACAGGTTAATAACTCCCTCTCGCTTCTTAGGAGACATACGTTTTCAGACTTCTACGGTTATTCGCCAGATTGTTCAAGCAATTGGCTGACGCAGTCCGTTGCACAACCCCCAATTTCCGCCGGATCCCCAACTCCGATCCCAACTGTCTACGCATGCAGGTTACAGCCGCAGGCGGAGTTTACAGCGGCCCTTTCAGGTTAAGTCCCTCTTCGGGGAGGCCACTGGATGGAAGCTGAACCGTGAGTTGGGTCGACCTAATAAACACACAGGCCATCAGGCCCAAGCTGCACGACTGGCATCCAACAACTTGGGTTGTCGACTACAGCGGGCGAGCCCGTCACCTCAGGAAGTTTTAACGATTAGTCATTCTATCTCCCTGGGGTGAGCGCAGAAGACTTGAGGACAAAACAGTCCACCGTCTAGCTACGCCACAATCCCGTAAGAGGCCAACGCCTTAACCGCGAGATAGCCAGGAATGTTACCCAGCGGGCCTACACTCACGCCCTTACTTCCAATTGTGACAGATACTCCCTTACTAAGCGGTGAAACGGTGTTTACCGAATCTATCGCGGACCACAGCGTCCTTTGCCCGGCTGTTCACCCAGGATCGGATGACCGATGGTCATTTCAAGAGCAGTCGCCGTAAGGTCTAACAGTCTAACTCCGACTAACATATTGAGATGTCAACCACAACGGGCGAACCCGTCACCGCAGGACGTTTTAACGATTCATCGTTCTATCGACCGTGCAGTGAGCGTAGAAGACTTTGGACATAACAAATCCGACGTCTAGCTACGCCACAACCCGTTAGAAGCCAACGCCTTACCGCGAGTAGCCAGGTATGTTACCTAGCGGGCGGCACTCGCGGCCTAACTATCAATTGTGACCAGATTTCTCCGGTCTCTCGATTGGTTCCGAGTTCGAGGTCGCTTGCGCGGTCCTCTCCCTTATGAAGCGGTGAAACGGAGTAGACCGAATCTATCGCGGACCAAGGCGTCCTTTGCCCGGCTGTTCACCCAGGATCGGATGGCCCATGGTCAATTCAAGAGTAGTCGCCATAAAGTACAAAACCACCCCCGCTCTATAGGAAACAATACAGTTCCCAGACTCCCCCGACTGTTAGTCGGAGAGCACAATCGATTGGCTTGCGCCGCTCGGTACGCAGACCGTCCAGGAGCGCCAGAGGTTTGATTCCCGGGGGAAACTGGCTTGCCCCCCAGAGTCCTACCCAGGTTCGCGCCCCGTGCGTCGAGGCCGTCGGATGGGTGTTGACCCGTGAGTGTGACCGACCCTGAACACATGGGTCATCGTGGCCAACTCATCATGGGCATTTAGCTCCCAACTCCGACTAACAGAGTTGGGAGGAGTTAGGAGTCTGGAAACTGTATTGTTTCCTATAGAGGGGAGCTAATGGGCCCTTGCTGAGTTGGCCACGAAGACCCATTTTGTTTCAGGGTCGGTCACACTCACGGGTCAACACCCATCCGATGGCCTCCACGCATGGGGTGCGAGCCTGGGTAGGACACTGGGTCAACCAGTCTCCCCTGGGAATCAATCCTCTGGCGCTCCTGGACGGTCTGCGCACCGAGCGGCGCAAGCCAATCGATTGTGCTATCCGACTAACAATCGGGGGAGTCTGGGAACTGTATTGTTTCCTATAGAGCGGGGGTAGTTGTCTACCTTACGGCGACTGCTCTTGAAATGACTATTGGCCATCCGATCCCGGTTCAGAGTCGGGCAAATGACGCCTTGGTCCGCGACAGATTCGGTGCACTCCGTTTCACCGCTTCGTAAGGGAGAGGACCGCGCAAGCGACCTCGAACTCGGAACCAATCGAGAGACCGGAGAAATCTGGTCACAATTGGAAGTGAGGGCGCGAGTATCTCGAGCCCGCCGGGTTTATTCCTGGCTCACTCGCGGTAAGGCGTTGGACTCTCACGGGTTGTGACGTAGCTGGACGTAGGATTGTACTGTCCAAAGTCTTCTACGTTCACTGCAGGGCGACAGAACGAATAATCGTTAAAACGTCCTGTGGTGACGGGCTCGCCCGTTGTAGTTGACACCGCAAGATGTTTCCTATAGAGCGGGGGTGGTTGCGTACCTTACGGCGACTGCTCTTGAAATGACCAATGGCCATCCGATCCCGGTTCAGAGCCGGGCAAAGGACGCCTTGGTCCGCGATTGATTCGGTGTACTCCGTTTCACCGCTTTGTAAGGGAGAGGACCGCGCAAGCGACCTCGAAATCGGAACCAATCGAGAGATCGGAGTAATCTGGTCACAATTGGAAGTAAGGGTGCGTGTGTCGGCCCGCCAGGTAACATTACTGGCTATCTCGCGGTTAAGGCGTTGGTCTCTTACAGGTTGTGGCGTAGCTAGTTGGTGGACTGTTTTGTCCCAAGTCTTCTACGCTCACTTCAGGGAGATAGAACGACTAATCGTTAAAACTTCCTGTGGTGACGGGCTCGCCCATTGTAGTCGACAACCCAAGTTGTAAGTCAGAGTGCACAGTCGATTGGCTTACGCGGGACGGTGCGCAGACCGTCCAGGAGCGCCAGAAGGTTGATTCCTAGGGGAAACTGACCATAAGGCCAAAATCCTACCCAGGCTCGCAATTCATGCGTGGAGGCCATCGGATAGGTGTTGACCCGTGAGTGTGACCAACCCTGAACAGAATGGGTCTTCGTGGCCAACTCAGCAAGGGCCCATTAACTCCCAAATGGCATCCAACAATAATAAAAAAGATTTGGTGGGATTAATTAGTAAACCATGTTGATTGGTCCAAGCGTACATTTTCTATAGATATAAGTTTATTCGCCTCTCAGCAAAATCAAATTGATCGGGATTTGTAGCAAACGTGAGCTATCGGCTGCATATAAATAGTACAAACACTGATCGAAGTTTGCTGATAAATCGGATGAATATAATAAAATACAAGACTTTTGGTTAGCTTTCTAGTTGTTGATAATATTCTATTGAATACCACCACACCACCATTCGTCGATAAGGCCATCGTGTAAAGCAAAGCAGGTGAATTGCTGTTTTTCGATTCTCGATGGTGAAAGCGCACATATAATACAAATAGGAATTTATTTTATTTTATTTTTATTGTGTAGTATCGTGGCTAGCACAGACTGCCTTTTAGGCGTACAATCCTACTATAATATTATAAACGCGAAAGTTTGTATGTATGTATGGATGTTTGTTACTCTTTCACGGAAAACTACTTGATGAAACTTTACAATAATATAGCTTACACATCAGAATAACACATAGGCTATAATTTATAAAGATATATGGTTTTCTATCATCATTATCACAATTTTCCATCACCACGCGGGTGAAACCGCTGGGCGCAGCTAGTATTTCTATAAAACAAGATTGCTTACAGAAATTATTATTTAAAAATCACAGAATGTTAAATTACGTAGGTATTAAAAATTATCTCAGTACCTATTATAAATAAAAATTAAAGGGAAATAAATAATATATAGTTAATATTATATATATCCATATCAAATAATATAATCCAGAACAAAGTTTTACCAAGAAGTAACATAAAAATGAAAAACAGTTTAAAACTAGTGAATAATCAAAAGAACCAGAAATACATTTTTATAAAATAACAATGAAAAAACAATATAGATTAAAATAACAAAAATGACGAACAAATTTGGTTGCACATCAGAACACCTTTGACTACGTAACGACCAATATTGGCGGCTTGCTCCCGGAGCGCACAGAAATATTATTTTCTAATTCGAACGCATCCTAAAATCCATACCAAATATCTCATTATTACCATAGATACATAGACGGCCGCTAGAATAATTTCGCAGGTCATATCGCGGAATTTCTGGTAAAATTCCATTGCCAAAAATCATGTATTATTTTTTCGAGAAAAAATAGGAAAAATTTTATTCTCTTTTAATTTTTATTGTCTAAATATTTTTGTATGTAAATAAGCAAAACGGAATATTACCTTTAGAGAGAGAATCTAATAAAGATTACGACAGTATTTACAATTTCTAAATAGGGTTCCGTATTTTTCCGTAAGACTGTACAAGTGAGAAATGCCAAGTTTCTTTCACTTTTTCGACTTTCTCATATTTATTCATAATTATCTAATTATTTTACAAAATGAGATTTCAATATTCTATATACGAAATTTCAATGCGATCATTTCTCAGTTATTCTTTTTATGATTGCTATAGTAGTTCCATAGTTATAGTACCTTTTTGTCGAGCGCGGCGATATTGCAAGAAATTCCAATAAATTGCCGCGGTCCGCCATGAAATTATGCCGCTATTCGAAGGGTTAAACAAAGTCCATTATAAATAGATATCAAGTTATGTTAAGTCAATTAAAATCAGAATATCAATAAAATAACTAAAAATGTGGGCTACAAGACAATGAATAATATGGTGTTATTTAAATTAAAATTTATGTAAAAAATAAATCTTTTACATAATCATTTGGTTCTTTGTTCAGTCTGCAACAAATTTCAAATTCTTTTATGAAATAAAATGACTTTTCTTTTTAGGCCATCACTGAAATGATCTTTCGTTCTAATTTTTAATGCTTTAAGTAAAATTTAATAATATTTGTTGCTTGAATATTCCAGGCTTTGCATACATGTACTACTTTTCCTTAGGGTAAACTACAATTTTGCTTATTTTTTTTAATGAACTTATATTCCTCAGATTTCCTGTCTTTGCTATCTTTATTGGAATAAAAATCTAATAATGATTCACGAAATTACAAAAAAAATATAGTTAGTATATGTGCTTGAAGATAGGCGACATGAATCTCTGCTATGTGTTTTCGTAATTATTCGAATTTCGAATTTCGTAAATAAATATCTGGATATTTTCCAGTCAAAACGAATTCTTTCAAAATAGTTTAAAATTATACTTGGTCTTAAAATTTTCCATTTAGTCTTGTTTGTATATTTGTTTGTGTATTTGTGTGCGCAGCAGCGATCGTCTAAAAAGCAATTCGCCAGTTTTGCCATACGAATAGCAGCAATTGCATTGTTGTATATCAGGACTTTCCACTCCACTCGAAAATGGCGCTAAAGTCAAAGACCAAATTCCCATATAAACGGAGAATGCCCATTCAGGCACACTTCTGTACATAATAATATTTACTATTGCTCTGGCGATGCGAATGCATAAACAAATATTTGCTTTGCATTCCAAACACGATGTTGCTTCAGCACAGTTTACATGCTTTAACGGCATTACACTTTACGTTCTACCCTTAAGAAGTGGCCGTTAAGTTAGATTTATGATCAATTTGCGGAAAGCAAGTGGCCATAATATTCGAATGTGTTTATCTAGAAGTATTGTGTTTTATGTGCTTTATCGTTAGGGAAACAAGATAACGAAAATATTTATTGCGACCTACTAAAACCTTTCAACCTATAAGCAGGATTACTAAGTTTATCGTATATATACTGCTTCCAAAATTCCTCAAGTATATAATTTAGGAAACCGCTGTTTAATTTTAATTATGACCTATACTTTAATAGCTACCTTAAGATAAAATTAATGATATGAAATTATATGCCATTGATATCCCGAATTATCTTAAATAACGAAAAGCTGTCGAAAATCTAAATGATATTTGCAATCCTCCAAACTAAAAACTTGGAAGTCCCATAGAATAGAAATCTCTTGTTGGTAAAGAAATCAGTAAAGAAATGTTATAATATTAATGTTTAGTTCAAGTTCAAGTTTAGTTTATTTTCAAAAATCTTTACAGATTGTAGAAACATATATACTAAAATAACAGGTAATAATAATTGAAAGCATGAGAAATAACTTAAATTAAAAGAATAAGAAATAAAATTACTGTAATTTAAACGATTAAAATTTAAATTAAATGCAATCGAATGCACAATCAGAGAGACTATTTTTGAGTGTAACTAAATTTAAAACTTTCTGACGTGAAAAAATAATATCTATTGATCATTCTATTATATAGTAGGGCTGCTTATATTTAAACCGTCTTATAACGACAGTTTAGGAGTATTACAGTTTTACTGACTATTGCAAATTTGCATCTGAAATTCCTACTCCAACCGAAGTTATCTACGTTCAAATTGACCAGGGTGAAAAAGGGCAACCACACAGGGTAACCCCAAATAATATGCCATTGATATCCCGAATTATCTTAAATAACGGAAGCTGTCGAAAATCTAAATGATATTTGTAATCCTCCAAACTAAAAACTTGGGAGCCCATAGAATAGAAATCTCTTGTTGGTAAAGTAATCAGTAAAGAAATGTTAATGATATTAAATGCAAGCGAATGCACAATCAGAAGGACTATTGATGAGTGTAACTAAATTTAAAACATTCTGACGTGGTAAAATAATATCTACTGATCATTCTATTATATGGTAGGGCTGCTTATATTTAAACCGTCTTTCAACAACAGTTTTGGAGTATTTCAGTTTTACTGACTATTGCAGATTTGCATCTGAAATTCCTACTCCAACCGAAGTTATATACGTTCAAATTTACAAGTGTGAAAAAGGGCAACCACATAGGTAAGCAGTTAATATTATCTAAGCATATTTATTTTATTTACACATCAGAACATGAATTTACAATAAGAAAATGCCGTTGTATGCTTCTAAAGTTATATACACATCTGTCTGAGCCCAGATTACATAGCGCATTATTAAACGCAAATGTTTATCTTTCTATTATGCTAAGCAAAGTGCAACCGAGCCTGCCTTGCTAGGCATCCCTGTGTTAAGGCGAGCTCACTTCGGGAGTCCCAGTAGAGTGCCACGGTTGTGTCAAAGAAAAATCTTATTTTTTAGTATTTTAAACAGTTGTTATCTAAACCGCAGACTGAAATCTACAAGCGCGAATCCCCTCTTTTGCCGTATAGAGTATAGACTATCACATCGCATTCATAGGAGCTCCGCCCGTTTCATTGTAAAATTGCTATTCATAATGCAGGTAGGTATATATTGAGGTGTCCACTACAACAGGCGAACCCGTCACCACAGGAAGTTTTAACGATTAGTCGTTCTATCGACCTGCAGTGAGCGTAGAAGACTTTGGACAAGACAATCCGATGTCTAGCTCGCCACAACCCGTAAGAGACCAACGCCTTACCGCGAGATAGCCAGGAATACTACCCGGCGGCTCGAGACACTCGCGCCCTTACTTCCAATTGTGACCAGATATCTCCGGTCTCTCGATTGGTTCCGAGTTCGAGGTCGCTTGCGCGGTCCTCTCCCTTACGAAGCGGTGAAACGGTGTATACCGAATCTATCGCGGACCATGGCGTCCTTTGCCCGCCTCTAACCCGGGATCGGATGGCCAATGGTCATTTCAAGAGCAGTCGCCGTACGGTACGCAACCACCCCCGCTCTATAGGAAACAATACAGCTTCCAGACTCCCCCGACTGTTAGTCGGAGTGCACAATCGATTGGCTTGCGCCGCACGGTGCGCAGACCGTCCAGGAGCGCCAGGTTTGATTCCCAGGGGAAACTGACCAGGGCCAGCGTCCTACCCAGGTTCTCACCCCGTGCGTGGAGGCCGTCGGATGGGTGTTGACCCGTGAGTGTGACCGACCCTGAACACATGGGTCTTCGTGGCCAACTCATCATACGCCCGTTAGCTCCCAATGCAGGTAGGTAGATAGTTTCGTATTGAACGAACTGAAATGATCGTCTAGTGATTAACGACTTTCAGGGGTTCGCAAAAAGCGATTTTGTAGCAACGGCTAACACTTTTTAAATAATAAAAGTTTTACAATTACTAAATTAAACTAAAAGCTAGATACATACATAGGTACATTTTATAATAGAAGCCGTAGAAATTGATTATACGCCATAGAAATTAATTATACGCTGAACTTACTTGTTATTATGTCGCAAGTAAATATTAAATATGAATATGTAAAAAGCTCTGTATTTCCAAACAATGTTATAAAGTATGTACCGCCCGGCCTGAGCATCTCCTACTACTACCCTAATCCTTGTTCCGTGTATGTTTCAAAATTCAGCACGAACCACTCCATCCTTCTGAAGTTATGATCATTGTTCTGCTGCGTTGCGGCAGATTATGTTTCCTGCTGCCGCCCGTCGCAGCCGCGTAAAACTACAATGTGCCGCACCGAGGATCAAGTAGAATGGCGAGTGGCTTTTACTAAGCATAAATCCGGCCGACAACCGCAGCACATGTTATTAAATCCCACTCTGTCGCAGTTTGCGGTGGACATAAAGTCACTTTGTCTCTACGCGATGCAAATCCCTGCGACGCATTTCATTGCGACACTGCGCTGTCTTAATAATGTTATTGCATTACAAAAAATGACATATTTCTCAATCGATATGAAGCGTCCCTCGTCACAGGTTGAAAACCATGCGATGATCTTAATCTTCAGCCTGTTATGCCTATCACGCATCAGTAGTTGTTTGAAGATTTCTGAGGTGATTTTAGCGTGTTACGCGTTATAGCCAGGGAGCTGTGAGGGACCACCCCTCACTAGACTCCAAATTGTGCGGTGCGAGGTGGTGGTATCAACTTGCGGGTTATCTCCGTATTAAAAGTCGATATTGCCAGTTATAACGCTTCCCGAATAGGTTATGTTGTCGCGAGTGTATTGATGCGCGACTGCAGTTACGAGGGTATATGGATGAGGATTGTATTTGTGCTCCTAGTATCTTGTACTGGGCACGGATCGAGTCTGTGGGATTTTAGATTGATGCTTCGTGACTGGGAAAGATAAGGAAAGGAAACCAAGGAGCCGGACTCGTTGAGCGACCTCGTGAGAGGGGTACCGAGTATGCCGTCGCATCCTTGGGGGAGGTGATCACTCGAGGAATGATCTGTGACCAAGAAGCCGGGACACCGAAGTGTGCCGTCGCTATCTTGGAGACATGACCACTCGAGGAATGATACTTTGGTTGCTTCTTCGCCGGTTTATATAGGCCGGGAAATAATGCAATCCGAAATATTCCGAGTAAAAGTATTGTTTCATCGTGCTGATTCATTGCTGCATGAGTCAAAATAATAGCTGAATTGTGTCAGAGTATTTCACTGGAAATTGATGCATTTGTTGATCGTATGTAACGGTATTTAAAGGCCCTTACAGAGCTAGTGTTTTTTTTCGGTACTGGTTTTCCCAATCACGAAAGGTCAGTAGGATTATTCAGTGACTAAATCTAAGTAGTAAACGTGTATTTTGTGTGGGGGTTTTCCTTTGAGTTAAGCTGGAAAATGCCTTTATATATATAAAACGAACTGCACTTATTTTAGCACAATTAACAATCGCTTTACTGTCAAGTCGAATGCAACATTAATTAGAAAAAATAATCTGGCTTATCTATGGGTCAGACAAACGTGTCTGGCACTTGAAAAACCTAACAAAATGGTGGCACTCTTTTTTACAGACCTGTTAGACCTGTTTTCCAGGCCTCGCCAAAATCGATTTATGTACGTCAGAGTGAACCGATTTCAGCGCTCACTACCACAAACTTCCGGAGAGTCTGACAAAGCAATACGTATTATGAATATCAGCCAAATGTATTTTTTTCATGGAATTATGGAATCAGTTATTATCCTGTACAAAACTTTTAAGACTGTAAAAATGAGAGCAATGGGTTGTATTTTTGTCTAATTTCCAGATCCCGCTAGACGCACTCCGCGACTTTTTAAAGTAGCCAGACTTATTTCAAATGATAATCTGTGATGATAATATATTTTTGTATTACAGGTTATAAACGTGTATAAATAAGGGCGACGTATCCGTAATACAGATAGTTTTTTTTCAGTTTTAAACTACTCACGCCAGACTATCTTCGTACGCGAAGTGTATCTGTATACATAAGCCACATTACTATTTTTGGGTAAATAATGGTGAACTCTAGTAAGTGGAAAAGATTTGGCCACATACCCGTCGTATAATCCTTGTCAGACTCAAAATGTCTTGATTAGCATCAATAATATATCACATTTAATTAACTTCAGAAACTGGGAAAATAAGTCTTGAAAACATTCACTAACTCCCTGACTATTAATGCGAACACCTGCGCTATGTTATTCATCCGTGGGGTACTGCACTGCACAACAAAATTTTATTAACTCTGTAAAAAAGAGCCATACTTGCGATAGTGAAAAGGGTAAGTGCTGCATATATAGACCGGTCTTGCAATATGCATTTCTCAAATAACAATAGTTGTACCGAAACGTCGGTCGGCGTGAGAGGTGCCTGTCCTTGCTCGCAGCCCGTCAGCCTGTCGTTGCGAACCAGATCGTGTCGCGAAAGCCATTTTTTTCGTAAGCCTGCCAATGCAACACATATTATTGAAAGGACAAATCTCTTTATTGCACAATTAAATTAAGGTACAATGGCAGACTTATTGCTACATATCAATATCTTCCAGTCAAACAACACGCTGATGTGAAAAGAAGGTTATGGAAAATTAAAGTAGAATAAGATACAATTGTGAGGGACCACCCCTCACAAGACTCCAAATTATTCGATGTGAGGTGGTGGTGTCAACTTACGAGTTATCTCCGTATTTAAAGGCGGTTTTGATGAAGCAGAAGGTTTTTATTGATTGAATCGATTGAATATTGCCAGTTATAACGCTTGCCGAATTAACGAGTGCCCGGATTACTTTATCGAGACGCGAGGGTTGCGCGACGGAGGTTAAGCAGGAATAGTGGATGAGGATTGTGCGTGTGCTCCTAGTATCTTGTACTAGACACGGCTCGAGTCTGTGGGATTACAGACTGATGCTTCGAGACTCAGGGAGAATGAGGAAAGGAAACCAATGAGCCGGATTCGTTGACCTAACTCATGAGAGAGAGTGCCGAATATGCCGTCGCAACCTTGGGGGAAGGTGATCACTCGGGAATGATAATTTGGTTGCCTTTTGGCCGGTTTATATAGGCTGTGGAATGATGCAATTCGAAATATTCTGAGTAAAAGTATTGTTTCATCGTCCTGATTCATAGCTGTATGTAGTGGACTTAAGGTCCATTACACAATAAAAAATAAAAATAAATTTTCAATTATAGCAAATATACATTTTATGCGTTTCTAAAGACAAAAGTATTTAAATCAATTAATTGTCATATATACATACGTATATTAAACTGTAAATTAAATTGCCAAAACAAGGTAAGGAAAGGGAAGGGATAACGGAAAGGTTAGAATTTATGGTTCATATTTATTGCTAAAGGAAGTGCCTTTTCAATAATTTCTTAAAGGTGGACAACGAGCTAGCGCCTCTAATAGTTGGAGGAAGCTGATTCCACAGTCAAGCTGATTAATATAAGTGAAAGTGTGTACTACAACTAAAAAGGTAAGTTATTTGACAGTAATTCCCATTAGGTTATATAAACATATTGGCGTTCTTACTTTGTTTATTAAAAACTTAACCCAAGAACCGTATGGGTATTAAAATATGGATCACCGCCATTTTTAAATATGGACAAATGGTCTATATTATGAACTCTATTTTTCCTTTTCAGAATGGCGTCTATATTAAACGAGAAGAACAGGCAAATATCAGACAAATCCGTAATAGCAAAAGTAATCCTGGCTGTACGTGAAAAATCTATTTGAAAGCATCACAAATATACTGTGTACCAAAAACAACTCTCATGCAGCTATTAAAAGCAGAACTCTTTATTAATACTATTCTGAGTCAGTGTCAGATCAACCCACCTCTTGTAATGGCAATAATGCGAAAGATGAGCGAGATATCATTCTTCATAGTAATAAGCATCAATCTCCGAATATTTGAGACCCGTTTCGCCACATCCGAAGGTAACATTTTTATTTATTTTTATTTTATTTAGTAGTAACACATCTAGTAAAAAGTTAATGTCATATTTGATTAAGATGTTAGCAAGAAATTGATGCGACATTATTTTTATGATTGACACAGTCGCCTAACTAGGCCTAGGCCTGTTCTAAGGCAGACTTTTAATGATGATATAAAGTGTGCACTGTCAACTTAATCTATAGTTAGTACTTATTTTTAAAACTACAGATATTTACGCATATACAAATATGGATAGATACTTATATACATCTATAGATAGAATATATATCCATATATGCACACATACACATATTTATACGAAAATAATAATAAAACCAAAATAAATAAAATAAAAACTAAAATAATATACATATTATATAAATCAATTACATATTGATATGACGCTCACATACCTATAATAGTCATTTAAAATTATCATGGAAAAACTAAATATTAAGTACTAAAAACTATCATTCAAAATACAACAGTCAACATATTCCCTAAACCGTCCCTACCCACCTCCAACAACCAATCAGTTAGAGATTTTTTAAAAGTGGATGTGTTCTCACTACTTTTAATTGCGTCGGGAAGATTGTTATACATTCTAGGGCCAATGAACGTGAAATGGCGCTGGCCAAATGTTGTGTAAGATCTTGGCACCATCATATCACCAGTTCTTGTTGCTCTCGTCTTTCCAACTCGTTTATTATAAGGTGTCATTTTATTTTTAGTATATATTAGGGCCATGCGAACATAAAGCTGTCTTACATCCAAAACCGTAACTCACAGTAACTCATTCGCTAGATTTTCATTTTCTGATTTGCCCTGTTGGCCGCGTAGCTAATTAAGGTAATATTCATAATGGTACGTGTACAGCTCGATTATCGTATATCAAATCATCTTAGATGAAAATGTCGAGTCATCAATCGAACTATGGTTTGCTTTGCTAAGCGCTCGCTGCGCTACTTTTTCTGTCCATTTCTCCGGCAATAAGTCAAACCGAAATGGATTACACTCTGCCATAACCATTTAATTAATATATTGGATTCACAACCATACAGCAGGTCCATACTAGATTTTACAATGCGAAATCTTTTTTTTAATTTCTCGGGGTTTGAACAGTCTCATTTCTCCAACAATAACGAAAGAGAGAGAACCAAATTCATCACAACAAATGCAATGATAACAAATATTGCAATGATGACAAATTTGCCAAAATTACGTCCAATTTTCAATTTTCATTAACGTCAAAAATTCAAATGCAAATAGATCAATGCAAATTCAATAACAAATATGCGTAGACAAATGCAATGATAACAAATGTAATCGTCTTTGGCCGAGTTTAGTTAATTTATAAAAAAACGGGGCTTTTATCCCCATCTAGTGCAATCTTCTATCCCCCATCCAGTGTGGTATTCAATATTATTACAAATATTTATGCATTTATACATAGTATATATAATTTACAAGTGTACATGTTTTTACCTTTACAGCGTGGCAGGTGGTAGTGCATTGAATAAAAATGTTACATCGAGGCGTCACAGTAACAACCACAAAAGCGGAAGAATTTTCGAGGTAGATTAACGAAAAACCTTGTATTGATCATGGTTGACATCTTTGCCTCTTGATGCTTTTGCTCTCCAGCAAAAGCATCAAGATGACTTCTTGATGCTTTTGCTGCGGTGTTGTGGCCCGTGTGGTTAACGTAGACCGCTGGATGAAGGAAAATACAGAAATGGTAATCAGTGAAAGATTTATTCACGACTGGTGAGCGGGCGCGCTTGTTCAAGCCCACTCGAGTTTACAACGATTTTCGTTCGCAAGTGTGATGTGAAAATGTTATCTGTCTACATTACTTTACTCGGTTGGCAATACCGCACGCGGCAAATTTGATTTTATTTCTGGCGGGGCGAACGACTTGGACTATGTGACGTAGTCTCTACAGGCTCCAAGGAACAATGCTATCTTTTTCGGATGATCCGGGAAGCCATTGAAATAAGAAGAACCCCGAACTTTAATAGAGACGACGGTTACAAATTCTCTTCTACGTGGAACCCTCTTCTTAAAATGTTCCCGCCGCCGAACGCCGAACGCAAGGACGTGCGACAGGATACAGTGAGTGTTGTGTGCAAGACGGATTTTCGAAATTCGCGTGCTCCGAGCCCGGCTCCCCACCACCGTTATAACCTACGCAGTGGCGGCAGCGGTATGCGGCCTACCCGCGAAACAACGGATTGACAGCTCATTCAGTCTACCCTGGACAACGGCGGCTGCAACGTCACCGAAACGTCGGGTGCTACAAATTTCACGCGGTAAACTCGTTTCTATCCTATTTATAAGATTATTTTTTGCTGTGTTTTAGTTAAATGGTATTTTATTTGATGTTTACTAATTGTAATTTGTAACATTTTTTGTAACATTAAATAAATAAAAAATAAACTGTATATCCTGTTAATTTTTTTATATATATAAAAATAACACCTATTTGATTTTACATATTAATTCTACGTAAACACTCACAATTAAGTTAATGATAATTATGCGTACATTTTAGGTATTATTATCATTTCTGTACATCATATTATGGTTATCTTTCTTGGGTTAAATACTAATAAACCAGAACAAACATAAGACCATGAAGGGTGATAATATACACAGAAATCTTAGATAAGCAAGCAATGTTGTGTGTTTCTTTATTAATGTTTTTTTGACAAAACCTAATAATTTCATAAAATTAAATAAAAAATAAACAAATTAGTGGTTCTATCGAAAGGAAAAGTCTGGTAAAATTTGAGGTGAGTAGTTCGAAAAGAAAATGTAATGTTTCAAACCATCTTTTCTCTATCACTTCTTAAATTCCCGAAGCTTTTAGTGCACCCCTCATACTAATCTACCAGTAACCGCCAAACCAAACGGCATATCTTCGTCCGTGCGCCTCGCTTCTTCCATCTCCATAAATTGTATGATAACCGAAAACAGAGATGCGATTATCCTCTCTGGCGTATTTATGGAAAGCTTCTACTTCTCTGCTTGCCTTTGTAGGTAATAGTAAGAGAGCTCAATAACCCCTATCCTATTCTGCCTCCCCTAACCCCTTGAGGGCGCAATCCCCCCCCCCCCCCCCATCCATGAATCCAATCCTTTTCCCTCCTTTCCATCACGTAAATCGTAAAAAACAATCTTGATAAACCCCCCGTTTCGGCCGATTTTTGTATTCTCTTCGGGTCGCGGCATTCGCCGTTCGTGTATGTTTTCCGCGGTCACAGTGAATACGACCGCTTTTTATTGGCTAGATTACGTTGTAGGTAACTTAGGAAAGGGAAATAGGCCCCTATTTTGGATTTATTTAAACAGCCGCGCTCGTAGATTATATCTGAATATTTGGGTATGCATTAACATGTAAGCTATGGCTTATACAGGGTTGCGCAGGACAATTTGAAGTAACGTAATATGACCGAATAAACACAAGTCAAACATATTTTAATAAAGAAAGTGCATGTATACAGTACCTATGCTATTTATATTTTTATTTATTCGTGCATTATGTTTCATTAACTTTAATTCGCGCAGTATTCTTTGTATGCTTCATCGCCCAATCTCTAGCGCAAATGCACGTCGTCAAACGGAACGGAGAGGGCTCCTCTCGATGGAAATTGGAACAGTTTCAAATTTCTCTGGGGTACGTACTGTTCGAACACCATCTGGCTTCTTTTTCAAGGAAAGAATACTGTTAACACACTCCCCGACTGTCAGTTGAAATTGGGATTTAATGGGAGTTAATGGGCCCTTGCTGAGTTGGCAACGAAGACACATTTATTCGGGGTCCGTCACACCCATCGGGCGGCGTCCACGTATGAAGTGCGAGCCCGTGTAAGACTCTGGCGTTAGGGCTAGTTTCCCCCAGGAGTCAATTTTCTGGCGCTCCTAGATGGTCTGCGCACCGCGCGGCGTAAGCCAATCGATTGTGCATTCTGACTAACAGTCGGGGGAGTCTGAAAACAGTACTGTTTCCTATAGAGCGGGGGTAGTCGTTGACTTTACGGCGACTGCTCTTGAAACGACCATCGGCTACCCGATCCCGGGGTGAAAGCCGGACAAAGGATGCCGTGGTCCGCGATAGATTAGGTTGACACCGTTTCACCGCTACGTAAGGGAGATGACCGCGCAAGCGACCGACTCGTAAGCAGTCGGGAGACCGGAGCTATCTGGTCGCAACTGGAAGCAAGGACGCGAGTGTCAGCCCGCTGGGTAACAAACCTAGATATCTCGCGGATAAGGCGTTGTCCTCTTACGGATATGTGGCGGACGGTGGACTGTTGTTGTCCTAAGTCTTCTGCGCTCACCTCATGGGAGACAGAACGATCATATTGCGTTAAAACCGGTGATGGGTTCGCCCGTTGTAGTTGACAGCTCTAGTTATCGAAATACCCTTTGCGCAGCCGTGACACTATCACCCTGCTTGTAAAACGCTCTCAACTATTACTTTAAGGCATCGCATTTACAGCAACTACGCATCGGTTCCGAACTACTTCCGGTACTACGGTGTTGCCAATTATAACTTTTCAAATATCCCGTTTCCCTGCACACCCTTGTATTATGCTAGTTACTGTTGTAACTACATAACTATTATAACGAATACCGAGGTATGTATGCAAGAAATTTAACGCCTAAAAACTTGTTGATTTTCTTTTCAAATTGCCAAAAACCAGGATTTATCCGGCGGTCAGCAGATACAGCTTACTGCCGTCATTACATAAGTTATTAAATTTACCACCGATTAAATGGTAATAATTTCGAATTACTTGCATTAAAGTGTATCCGTTTTTCTGTGTTTTATGGTCAAAGAAGGGCGATATTTCCCAAAATCCTACTGAAACAATATTTCGTGGTACCTAATAATATTTTTTTCACAAAGTGGAATGTCGGTACATCAACGCTCTATATCTAAATTTACCCTTGTTTTGATAATAATAGAAACAAATATTAAATTTGAAAAATACTTTAAATGATATAAAATTATAGAATTATGTTTAAGGGAGCCTGTTTTAGAAGGCCAAAAAAACAAGTTTTTATGTTTTTTATTACTATTATTACTTATTTATTTAAAGTCTATTTTTAAAGACTATTTTACTAACGTCCTTGCTGTTATTCGCGAGGTAATTTGCCTCTCAGTGGCTCGTGCCAAAAAGGGTTTGACAAAGAAATTGCCCTAAAAAATAAAAAAAATAATAATAATAAAAAATAAAAAAAGATAATATAATAAATAAAATGCAATTCCATTATTTAATCGGCAATAAATATGATATAAAATTCGAATAAATAATATAAATAAAGTTATATGTGAGAAAAGAAAGAAACAGTCATTAATATTTAATATATGTTAAGTAATATAGGATTTAATATAAAAATACCTTGTCTAAAAAGTATAATTCATTGTCAAAGTCAAATAATTTTTGGTAGTTAGTTGAAGGTTAAAATATACTTAACATATATGTTTAAAAATATGTTAATAATTTGTGCACCTAAGTTTTATTATACTATTATTTCTAACATTTGATGTATGCTTAGTCTGTCATGATTCGATAACCATTTCTTTAATTTATTTTTGAATTCCCTAAATGTCAAATTTATATTTATTTCCATATTGATCAGATTGTAAAATCTCGGCGCAATGAAAGAGTAATGTCTTTGTCCAAATGATGTTTTCCTTCTTGGTATTATTAAGCTATTTTCTAAAACTTGTTGGTCGCCGGTTCTGAATTATTCCTAAATTTGAGTTATTGTCCAAAAATAGCCTTAAGAGGGAAGTTTTTAGAAAAAGTTGCCTACAATCAAGCACTTTAGCTTCCTTATAAAGTTCATTAGTGGGATGGCGGTATGGTCTACGTAGAATAATTTTTAATATAAATTTCTGCGCAACCTGCAATGGCTCTAGCAAGGTTTTACCACATCTACCCCATCCAATTATGCCGTAAGTAATAAGCGATTCACATAAAGCATAATAAACAGTTTTTAGTGTTTTGGAATAAGGAATATACCTCAGTTTTTTGAAAACATATCCAAGGATTCGCACCTTCGTAGGGCGGTTACTCTTACTCATAACCATAAAATAAAATATATAAAATACAAATAGGTTTTAAAATACCAAATATATAATTTAAATTACCACCTATTAAACATATAATATATATATCCTTCTAGCCGTGTTCGGCCATAGCGACTGCATTGTAGATTCTAGTGACTTCTTTAGTCTTCTCAGAATCCATTGTTTGGAAGCAGTCAAGTGCGCAGGCTTTATTATAGTGCACAGGTGGGCGCGCGACCACGGGTGCACTCTCTCTTCCTCCCTCTTCTGAACCTGATGGAACGGAGACCGTTACGACCAGAGAAAAGTTTGGATGCAGATAAAATAAAATAAATTAATTAATCGCCAACACAGCGATGGCTGTCATTGTTAAATTTGTACTCAATATTGCAGAGCTATTTTTTCGGATTTAGTTCGTTTTTTCACACTGTCATTTATGAAATTGTAGTTATGGCTTGTGGCGATGTTTAAGGTTTTTCTGGAGCTATTGTAGAGATGACCGGGGACTTATTGGTAGTTGTTGTAGTAGGCGATGATGTAGAAGATGCAAATTTGAGTTTTTTGCATCAAACATATAATAATCTAAGTAATAATAAATAAATAGACTAATACCTACTCAAACAAAAAAAAATATAATTCGAACTAGATAGTCAAATAATTTGTGTCTCGTTTCACGACCTCCATTAAACATGATCAGCCTTACCAATAAACGAGTTGTAAAATTTATACCTCTGTTATTACTAGGTATAAGAAAATCTGTGACCAATAAACGCGGTATAGCTTACACCACTGATCATCTCGGGTATAAGCATGGAATAGTGGTACTGGATTTTCATCCGCACTATAACTCCGCTATACCACCCCTAGGCCAGGTATAACAGCGGTTTAACGGAGTATTAACTTAAAAATGGCCGACCGGCGTAACAGCTGTTTCAAACTGACAGCCACCGGACAGCCGCGGACGTGGAGCTTCTCGTTCGCGAATCGTGCGCTTTCGTTGTAATAGCCGTGTTACGACGAGGATACGCCTTTTATACTGCTGTGAAATCCTGCGTTTTAACCGAATAATGGATTTTGTCGACTTGGATGATATTATCGATCTGGATTTATTGGAAGAAATCAAAATGCGTCGTGATAGGCGACCAAAAATTTACAAATTGCGATACGACCCGTTCGATTTGGATGATTACAATTTTAAAACTAAATATCGTTTCACTAAGCCATACGCGGCAAGAATCGTCGATATCCTGAGAGCTGACCTGCAAAATACCACTATAAATTCGATCAGCATTCGCGTAACAAAACAATGGGCAAGGGCTTTCTGACAACAAAAAGTGACATTTCATGTGCATTTCATGCCGCTTCAGTTGGCCACACTGCTTCCAAGCGGGCGTTGCCATGCTAGAAATATGACTTGTCTTTAGTTTCAGGGAGTAGTTATAACCGCGTTATAACTGCTTTATTGGTCACGATTTTACAACTTCGTTATAACTCGGCTATACCGGGTATAACAATAACAAGGGTTTAACGCGGTTATAAGATAATTTTATTGGTAAGAGTGTATAACTATACCTACACACGAGATATTATTATATACGTGTATCAAAACAAGGATATCTAGACTCAAATATCAAATTCACTCATCCTACACTAGATAAAATTTAAACATGTCCCAGAACGAGGGATAAATTTATTGGAAACCCTCCTCAAACTTGTGGGTACACAGAGGAAATCTATTGGAGGGTCGAACGTGCGTTTACACAGATTCTCAGCGCGCCGCCGAGGAGATAGAGGAGGGCTCTGGAATTGTTCTTTCAATCGGAAATGCCAAAAAATTGAATATGTAAGAGTCTCTACGGGAGGCTAAACTTTTATCTGGCCGTTTTTGGGGTAAATCCCCGAGCGATTATATGGACGGGATGTACGACCCGCGCGCCTGCGAGCCGACCTATCCATTTGTCAAATAATGAATGCACCCCCTGGTGAGCACGGTGCGCGAAACTATGCGTATTTGCAACCTTTTAAGCTATACTACTTACATTCTGGTGATAGTTTTGACCGATGATCTTAGAATTATATCTATCATTGAAACGGTCCATTGGCTACCCGATCCCGTGAGATATTGGCGTGCACAAAGAGCCACAGTCCGCGATAGATTCAAACTGAATTACCGCTGATATCAGCAGGTAGAGGCGACTGAATTACCGCTGAGGTAGAGGCGACCTCGAAACGGTGACCATACTGGAGGATGGAGAAATCATTCCAAATCTTGAAGTAAGGGAGCGAGGTTTACCCGGTGGTTCCTTTACACTGTACCTCACTGTGTTGGACGCTTAGACGCGGGCCATAGGAGTAGCTTGATTTGTGGATTGCTTTTGTCGGCAAAGTCTTACACTTACTCCATGGGAGACAGAATAGCTATGGCTATCAATGTCGTTATAATTTCCTGGGGTGATGGGTCCGACTGTTGTGATTAATACCGAAGTTTTAAAGAAATGTAATGTAATCAGGAAGTTTTAAAGAAATGTATCGTTCTGTCTCCCGTGAGGTAAGCGTTAAATACTTAGGACAAAACAGTCCACCGTCAAGTTCCGCCACATTCCCGTAAGAGACCAACGCCTTACCGCGAGATAGCCAGGTTAGTCACCCAGCGGGCCGACACTCGCGCCCTTACTACCAGTTGCAACCAGTTTTCTCATTTCTCCCAAATGGTTACGGGTTCGAGGTCGCTTGCGCAGTCCTCTCCCTTACTAAGCAGTAATACGGCGATTTCCGAATCTATCGCGGACCACGGCGCCCTTTATCCGGCTGCTACCCGGAATCGGGTAGCCTATTGGTCGTTTTAGGAGCAGTCGCCGTAAGGTTAAGCAACTACCCCCGCTCTATAGAAGACAGTACTGTTTTCAGACTCCCTCGACTGTCATTCAGAATGCACAATCGATTGGCTGACGCCGCACGATCCGTAAACCGACCAGGAGCGCCAGAAGATTGACTCCTGGGCCTGGGGGAAACCAGCCCGCAGGCCAGAGTCCTACCCGGGCTCGCTCTTAATACGTGGAGGCCGCCGGATGGGTGTGGACCCGTGAGTTCGACCGACCCTGAACAAATGGGTCTTAGTGGCCAACTGCAATAGGACCCATTAGCTCCCAAAAACCAGGTTAGTCACCCATTGTATAAAAGCAGAGAACAATTTCTATAAATTACCTTTTGTAACAAGTCCAATTTCTACACATATTGGTAGTCCTGTAACTTAAATATCAATGTCAGCTATAAGGTTAGCAGGAGATAAACAACGACATTTTTAGCTTAACGTACGCTGGTTACTTTTCCAGCCACTATATATTACTCTCTTATATATTAAACCACCTGAGTAGAAGTTACGTAAGTAAGTAGTTAAAGCGTTAATCCGTGGGGCTATTCTGGCCCCTGGCACTCTATAAAAGTTAACACATTGTTTTGTTAGATTACCTAATCTCCAGGGATATTTTATTCGGAACTGAGATATATTACCTCGTGTCATATGGCACTAAATACGGTATGTGTGTACCGTATTAGGTATGTATGTACAAGTGTTTTTTTTATTTTTTTATTTTATTTATTGGAATTATCAAAATAACCATTTACAATAAGTATAGTATTAAAACAAATGGCAAAAACTTTCCTATTTTATTCACTGGCTAGTGCCGCTCAACTGGGATATACCCGTTCCAGGGCAAGCAATTTATACTATTTGTTATACTATTTGTATAGTTACGGTGATATCTTTATTAATTTTACTTCTCAATGCCTTGGTTTTGCTGTAATATTGATTAAAAATAAGCGAATAAACAAAATAAATAAATAATAAATAAATGAATAAATAAAAAACAGTACCTATTCCAAAAAAACGATGACAAAATTAAAAAGTAAAAAAAAATAAATGCATTGTATTTACGATTAATTTTATTTATTATTTTTAATAGTCTTTGAGGCAAATTCACATCAAAACTATTTAAATAAGTTGTTTTTGCTATATCCTCATAGCGATTCCGGGATTCAGTCGATGGACCCTGTTTAACTCATTAAGGACCATAGACCTATGTGCCCCATTATTTCAAAAATTATTTTGTAAATTATGGCATACGAATAATTTATAAAATATATTTGCTTTATATTATTGAGACACGAGAATCTAGCAAAAATAAAACTAAAAAAATGTACTGTATTTTTTTTCTGAAAATATCGCAAATGGCCAACGAACAGGTGATTTTAAATAAAAAAATGTTATATTTATTGCGACATCCATTTGTTTTTCATTTTAGTTCTCTTTTAAGTACGTATAATTTCTGAGTTGAATAATAAAATAAGCGAATTTTGGAAAAAGTCGTAACTTTAAATCTTTATAGACCACAAGGACACTTGTGTTATATCAATTTATACAAAATCTTTTGAATCAATTTTCACAAAACTTGGCATATCTTATTTACATCGCCCTTTAACAGTTTTATGTATCAAAACTTTCCATAGTCTTCCGCAAAATTTCGAGTTCATTCGCAACTACCTCCTACTCTAAGACGGCGGGTGGCTGGGCTTTGAGGGTAGGTACCAATCCGCGCGGCGACGCAGCGACTCGGCAGACCCCGGAGCGGTGGGTAGAAGCGGCTGACCAGGCTCATCGAACGGCGCGGACTTTGGGGCTTTCCTTGACTTGTCCGTGCAAGTATGTACCAATACGCTTCCCTCTCTAACGCGAGCTTCGGGGCTTTCCAGGCAAAGTTTACTAACGCGATTCCCGCGACGAATCGGCCGTTGAGGAGGTCCCAGTCCGTAATCACCTGGTTCACGCGCAGCGCATGGTAACACTGTTACTTACAACGAGAAGCGTTACTCACAACGAGCACAGTGTTACTACTGACAACGAGGAGCAATTACAACTTTATATGGAATTGAAAAAAGGCAGTGAGGGTTCAGTGTCGAGTTCTCATTCTCGGCGTCAAACGTCAATTTTTTTTAAATATTAAACGAAACAACATAAAAAGAAGTTTGGATAGCAAACCATAGGCTAAAGCGAGAAAATTGGCACTAAATCTGCGGATAATTCTCTTTGCGGTGCAACGTATTGTCAAATCTGATCTCAGTTTCGCGACTTACAAACTAAAAAAAGCACAAGGTATTATTCGATCGTTATTAGCCTTCGTCGAGCATTTCGTTACTGCATTTATTCAGGACATCCACATATTTCGATAAGTAGGGGTTCCAGATTTGATAGCCATACTCAAAAATAGGTCTCGCATATGTATTGCAGATCTTTATAAACAGCTTTATTGACAGAAATTCTTTTCAGCTTTCTTTATCAGATAGACAGTAGAGTTGGCTCTTAGCGATTATAACTGTCTGTTTTTCCTATTTGAGATAATCATTAATTATTATTCCAACTATATTCCTTTAATATTTTAGTAATTAGTATGCTGTATGTTTTTAACAAAAATAAAATAAAATAAATAAATAGAAACCATTGAAAAGTAATGGAAATGTCAAATTTTATCATTTTCATAATATTATCACCGTATATGATATTTTTATGGAAAATTTGAATATTTGCTCCCAAACTGTACAACACCCTACCACTATATATTAAAAATATAAAAAATAATATATATTTCAAAAGAGATCGACTGAATACCTTCAAAATGGTGCCACTGCAGATATTGAATATATTATTAGACAATTAAATATTAAAATGAAAACATTGGTATAAGTAGGTATAAACAGAAATAGTCTTTTTTAGTTTTAGTGATATAGCTTATACTAAATTAGAGTAAATTTATGACATTTTTATACTTATTTTATATTTTTCGTTTGATCTTTTCTTTCTTATGACTTGATTTTCCTCGTTATTTCAGTTTTAAGTCTATTATAAATGTCACATTCTATTTAACGTAATTTTGTTCTATTTAATGGCGATTTTATAATGAAATTACGATTTGTTTTTTTTTGATAACCACATTTTAAAGCAATTTAGTTTTATGAACATCTTTTGAAATGTTTATATAAATGATTCTAATATTAACGCCCTGTCCACCCTACAACCTTGGGCTAGTCCTAGTTGGGTGGCAGAATCAAATAGGCATACAGTTAAGGTATTTTCATTCGGTTTCTTTTATTTTGTAAGCAAAAGCAATATTTTAAAATAATTAATTCTTAAATAAATAAATATGTAAATTTATTTATTTATTTGTATCAAACATAATCATAAAACACATAAAAATGGTCATACCAAGTAATGGTACGAAGAAACAACGGCCCACATTGACATGACCATGCTCAGCGCATACCCACCTAGGCCAAATATAGCCTGTATCTGGGCATACGACTTATTTTCTGACTTAGGTGGAGAAGCCTAACTGACGTAGGTACTCATATAGATACATATACACATACACACATACATATACATACATACACAAATATATAAATATAACGATCTAAATATATTATATTATTATTCTTTTTCATTATATTACAATATAGTACAATTTGTTTAATATCTTATATCATATTATATAGTATAATAGTAAAGTTA